>JAUMJL010000491.1:2372500-2764893 GCA_033558185.1 Dromococcyx pavoninus
AAACATTCTGCATCCAAGCCCATAGGGGATCCAAGGGCTCAGCCTGAGGTGCTGACCCAGTTTAAATCCCTAACAGTACAAAGTTTTCGCTGCTGTTTCAGTGGAAGGATGTTTGGAATCAGATACAGCTGGGAAGGCTGCAGTAACCATCTGCCTTTCTCCTGGAGCTGTTGCAGTTTGCACCTCAGCATATTCACAGAATTCCCCCACTCCCCCTTCTTATTTCAGCTGCTGTTAATACTCTTCCTATTGTGGCACTCAGGAGCTCACACACATCCTATCGAGATGCCCTGCTGTAGGTTAGGACCCTCCAGCATAATGATGCTCACTCCAATAACAGCACTTAAATTCTCAGCTATGCCACGACCACCGCTGTCCCCAAATTAGCCCTTAAGAGGCACTACCCTGAGGTAAGGCTAAGCCTCCTTTCACTCCTTATCCTTTTCTTAGTGCAGATATGAGGTAGAGATCCAGAAAGGGGATAAATAATTCCCCAAGAGATACCAAGAGAAAAAATTACCAAGCCAGCACTGCTTGTTGGAAAAGCTTTCTAAAATAAATGAGAGTAACTTACCAGAGCTGAAACACAACCATCCTCTTAGCTTCTGCCCTGGCACTCTCCTTTCCTGTTAATGCTTCAAGGATCACCACTCACAGGTGATTAGAGGTGGCCCTACTGGCCCTTAAAAGCACTGTGGTGTGAACTGGTTTCCTCCCTTCTTAATTGAAGAAGACTGGGGGCAACACCTAAAATCAGTTTGTAATTACCTCTTGGAGCAGATTTTTGCATTGGTTTTAAGCCAATTAGGAATATATATATTTATTTATATTTATTTTTATTCTTGAGAGGGACTCTGATGATGGGGGAGAAAAGAGGGTTTTTTCTTTTATGTAATCCTAAAAAATCTCTTGGAAGTTTGATTTCTAGATATGTTTGCATTTTTTTTCCATTTAAAAATTTTACATTACTAGAATTAGTGGGCTGGAGACAAAGTTGAATTCTGATTGTCCAATATTTACCCCAAGTGCATGGAAATCTCAGATATGATTGTACCAGAGCAAATCCTGTGTACAAGCTAGAACTTGCATGTGTTCAGGAAATCTTGGACACCACTGGAGAAAGTTTGGTCCATTAACACCTGAATCAGATGATTTCTGTGTTTTATCTTGTACTTCTTTTGGAACTCATCTCATGAAATATAAATATTATAAGGAAATGGTCTTCCTTCAGCTCTGAGTTTAATGAAACTGCTCTCATTTGTGAGGGTTTCTTGCCTATAAAAAATATTTGTTAAGTCTTAACTCATGATGTACAGCTCTTGCAAGCTGCTCACACATCCCATTAGTGCACAAAGCAAAACCACTCACTGCATCAGTTTGCATCTCCTCATGTGGAAGCAGTGAGACTGTTGTTCAGAACTGGCACAATGCAGCCTGCAGATGAGAACACAGATGTCCCAAAATTCATCCCAACAAGTGGGGAGTATTTGCACAGAATGCTGCAGACCTAGACAGCATCAAACAATTGAATTATTTTTGATAACTTCAGTAGAAGCTTCCACCCAAAGGAACTCTGAAACACTGCAAAAAGCATTTGTTGAACAAATCTCTGTGTGTGTGTGCATAAATCTTCATTCCTCACCTCTTCAGCCAGCTGCATCTTATACTTCACAGCTTGTTTGGATAAGAAAGAAGATTTTAGTCAGACAAATGGGCAAATACTTCAGGAAAACCATCAGCTGATTTTTCATGCCTTCACACAGCTGATGAGAAATAAATTTTGGCTCACACCCCATCTCAAAGTCTTCCTCCGGTCCCGTGGTGCTTGTGCAGAGCTGCTGAGGAGCTACAAATCTGCGTGCACCATAGGGTTAACAAGAAACCAGGTGGTAAAAGCAATTCCAGCCCTTGCTAATCTCATCCACTGAGCTGTATGTCTGTTCTCAAGCTTTCCCAGCACAGCTCGTTGCTGCGTGTGCCTTATATTATAGCAGAGCACTTTATCTTTTGGATGAATTTTTGTGAGGGTATTGAAAATAGGGATGCTTCAGGCTGCTGTGTACAGATAAAGGGCTGGGCTTCTTGGAAATGCAGGATTTGTGTCCCCAGTCAGTGTGTTTTTGCTCCTGAGATGTGCCCAAACTTCCCATAACCTGCGTGATGAGGGAGGAGATCAGATAAAGTTTCCATGGCAGGATGCCCATGATTTTCTCCTCCTAGTTTGATGTACTCAGTGGTCTTTCTGCTGCTGACAGGAATATACTCTCAGATATATAAAGATAGGCATTCTTCTTCACTCACTTGGGATTATCCTGGAACTTCTCTGCCTCATGGTTCTCTTGGAAATCCCTGATCAGAAATCTTTACAACTCATGTCTCTTCTGGACATCTCCCATGCTTGTCACCCAGGGGAGCCATCTAGGGGTGGCTGTCCTCTGGCCATCTTGCACTGGTACTGCTGGAGAACCATGCCAAGGATTCTGATGGTCAGAGACTCACCTGTGTCTGGGCAGCACTGAAAGATCCAGGAAATTAGTGTGAGGAGTGAACAAGCCAAGGGATGGAGACCACGGTTGTCTTTGTGGCTGGCGACTGTCTCTCCCTGTAGGGAGCACTGGGCAGCCATTAGGTGTAATCTCATTTCTCCTTGGTCTTTCTCTCCCTCTGGCACCTCTGACCACTCTTCTGTAGTGTAAAGCCCAGCCACAGATTTTGTTAGAGAGGGCAAAACTGTTGTGTGTCCAGTGTGATGGCATCTTCATAGCTTTTGGAGCACTCTAGGTCCTACTGCAGCAACATTATCAGTTATGACAGCAACGTTAACCCAGACCTGGTGAGAGGATCAATTTTAGACTGCTCTGAACTTAGACTGAGTGCATTTCCTCCATATTTCTCTACAGGTAGTGAAAGTAGCATGACCTATGGCAATGAAGGTTTTGAAAAGGCAATCTTGTGCAGCTTTCAGCCTTCCTGGCCAGAGGCAACATCAGGCAGTTTTGGGAAGAGACTTATCTTTAGTAATTTACACACCTTTCTACGTACCCAATGGATCTGGATGCTGAAGACAGAGATTGACTCAGCTTTCAAAACATTTTTTTTCCCTGTATTATTCGTGTACTTCCTGATTTTATCCTAGTCATGACTGGAAATGCAGGTGAAAGGAAGGTGCTTTTCTAAAGACTATTGTGAGTTTGCTTCTGTTACCCTACGCAGACAGCGATGCGCTAGAGGTTGAAGAGGCAGGACACCAGCTCCCAGCAGTGATATGCAGACCTGCTCTTCTGAAGTATTTTGCCAACCCTGAGAGTGTACAGCCAGCAAATCACTTCGTTCAGGCCTAGTAGTTTCTGCAAATAAAAGAAAAATATAAAACAACCCCAAATTGATTGCTTGCTCAGACACAAAGCAGGGTAGTGGCTCAGTGGAGCATCTTGTTTCAGCCCACCCTGCCCTTGCCCCTGCTCACACTCCCTCCACACTCTTGGTGCTGAGGCCTCTGTGTCTTGAACAAGGAACAATACTTCCCATGAAAAAGGAAGGTGTCAGGCCAGAGACTAATTACTGGGAACAGGGGGATTGAACTACTAAAGCCCCATTCAAGAGACGGGAATTTTTTCTTTATTTCAGTGCGGCCAAGGATTAACTGCAAGAAAAGAGAGAAAAGTTTCTAAGTTTTCATTCAATTTGGATAAGTACCAACAGTTTGGTTATCCCAGAGCCTTTTATCTGCAGTAAATACAAAGAAGAAAAGGCCTTTGAGCTGACAGATTAAGAACGTGTTAAACAAGTTGTTACCCTTTTGCTTATTCTGAGTGCAAGTAACCAATTGTCATTGACAGGGCTTTGAAGGGCTGGCTGCGTAAGACCAAGAAGTAATAAATTGTATTTGAGACTTTAATGATGGAAATTTAACATGCTGCTTATGGGTTACCCTGGACAGGCCAGTGGATTGATGGACAAGGATCATGCATTGTTTTAGCTGAAGAACCGTTCACAAACAGTCTTGAGGTTGCAGAAAGTGGTTCAAGAGACCTACTTGCACAAACAGCTACAGGCAAGGAGTGTTTTTCCTTTATCAGGATTTGCCAAACTCTGACTCTAAGAGGTTTTTGCTGCTGAAACTTCACCTCCTGACTTTTCACCTCCAAAAGTCTCCATTTTTTGCCCAGAAGAGAATTCTGTGCGTTGCAGACAGCGGTCTGGTTTCAGCATATTTTTTCTACATCCCAGTGCTAGAAAGGTCTCATAGCAGCCATGAGACTGGATCAATATTTACAACAATCACATGGAGCTTTACCGTCAAGCTTTCTGAGTTCAGCTGCTTTTTAAATGTGGTAGAAATAATTCTCCATCATCTACTCTTTGTTTTTAGCAATAGACCTGAGCGTACAGTCTTGGTGAGGTAGGTAACCAGTTCCAATAACCTGTGCAAATTTGATTCTTTATTTGCATAAAAAAAAAGTAAAAGAGACTTGAGAAGATAAAACACATCTCAATAATATCATTTGGGTCAGACACTATAAGCATTAAATATTTCCATGCAGGTAATTTATTGTTCCTAAAAAATATCTTATACTTTATTGCTCATGAACATTTAAAACGTTTTGTACATGGCAATTCTTTCTCCTCCTGAGAGAATATTGGTCCAGCCAGTCTGTCAGCTCC
Source organism: Dromococcyx pavoninus (assembly GCA_033558185.1). Classification (NCBI taxonomy): domain Eukaryota; kingdom Metazoa; phylum Chordata; class Aves; order Cuculiformes; family Neomorphidae; genus Dromococcyx; species Dromococcyx pavoninus. The sequence continues at coordinate 2,377,166 of JAUMJL010000491.1, forward strand.
TGTACCAGTGTAGTTACCACTACAGTTACTGCTACAGCAGGAAAATTTATTGAACAGGCATTCTTCCTCTACAAGGTGGAAAAGAAGGGCTGTGTCTGGTTCATTCCCAAAAGCATGCTGTGACTATCTTAGGAGGTGAAAAGCTCTGAACATTTATGGAGCTACAGACTGTATTTTCAAAATTGGGTTCTAGGAATGACAACTAAAGAAAAAAATCACAGAGCAAGCAGGAAAGGAAAACATTAAGTTTTCAGGCTCTCACTAACCACGATTCACTCCTTCTGGCTAGACGAATCACTTTCTGCTCCTCACTAGTGCAGAACTGGCTGTGAGCTCTGTGGGTTTCTCCCTCTCTGCTTTTGCTCACACTGTCCTTGATAAGAGCTACACAAGCCCTGCAAGGAGGCTGGAAAAAATCCATTTGTTTGAATTAATGAGTGCAGAGTAGAGAAGTTTGGGTGAAGGTGTGTTCTGCTCCCAAGACCAGGTGCCTGCTTTGCCTCCTAACATATGTGGCCATAATCACCAGCTCCACAGCTGATGTGCTGGAGTCACAGAGACAGGGAGAAGACTGGAGCGGGAGGAGGTGCGTGTGTGCTGAGTGGGGAGTGGAGGTGTGGGGTAGCTGTTGTCTCATTAGTGTTCCATTAACTATTACAACTAACATGTGATGCATTCCTACATCCCTTTAGCTGTCAAAGGTATTTAAATGCCCAGTGACATCTGAATAGCAGTGTTAAAGGCAGTGATGGAGGGATGTGTCACGTTGAGCAACTGGGAAGCCAAGGGACCAGCTGTTGTCTTAAGAGAGTGTCATTTGCAAGGCATAAATGGGTCCAAGTGAGCACAAGGGAGGCTATGGCCCTGAGCACTGGTGCACATACTTCTCTTTAACCAGTTTTTAATTCCACTAGATTCATTGGCAACAATATTTTTGACCAACTCTTTTATGTGCCTGATGTTCCCTAGATAGAAAAAAATAGAAGTGATAACATCAGCTCACCAGTTGTTGAGGCTTACAGGCTAAATGTTTGCAGAGTGCTTTGAGGTAGGAACCTAGGAAACAGCCCCAAAGGGGACTTCAAGGGTACCAAATCTCATAGGCACATCCACTGCTCAAGATATTTGATAAATTTAGCAAGTTCCATCCTGAAACCTGTTAAATTTCTCACTCCCAGTATTTTGGCTGGCAGACTGTTCCCAGATGTTACCTTTCTGAGGCTTAGAAGCAAGGCTGTTAATATGGGCAAATGATGAATAAAAAGGCCAATTAAAAAAGATTATAGATTGCATTAGGAGCCAAAAGGAGCAAGTGTACTCTGGTTCCTTTGCTTCCTGCCTGGCCCCAGGCACTGTCCTCCTATCCTCTGTCACTGTTATGTCACTGTTCCCCTTCCCTTGCTATTTCCAGGCATTATTCCCCTATTTTTTTCTGCTGTCTCTAGGCACCGCTTCCCCTCCATCTTCTTCCTACAGATTTTGGGATCCTTTCCCCCTCTACTGACCATTCCCACCTGATTTTCAATATCAGAAATCTCTCCTTACAGCTCTGGAGAGTGGACATTTACCTTTTTGCACTGAGCTCCTGGAAGCCTGTTAGCACCCAGCTCCATCCCAGGCTGGGGCCAGGAGACCCTCTGCCTGCAGAGAAGACCCTCCACATTTGACAAGATAACATTTGTTCCCTTCATGCTGGCTGAAATGAGCTGTATGGAGAAACTGGAGAGTCTGATGAAGGAGTGTGTGGGGAGGGTGGTTGTACCATCAGCCCTGGGCTCCCAAAACGTGGCAATATCCACTGGGGAAAGAAGGTGGCTGAGCCATTAAAGAAGGAAGAAAAACCACAGTAACGAACAATTATTTTTCATCTCTTTTCAGTCATTATTTCTTAGAATGAGAAATTGTTTTTGTTAAGCATTTTAAAATTGAGGCCACTTTCTGTGCAGCAGTCCTGATCTGCTTGTCATTCACATCTGACGGCAGAGAGTGGATCTGGGTTTGGAGATCATCCAGCAATGACAGATTCACACAACCACGTGGCGAAGGGTAAGGCAGAGAGGAAGGAGAAGGGGGGGACTGGGAGGTGCAGAGGGCTGGTAAATAGCATACAGAAATTTCATTTTCAGTTGCCAGCTCAAAAACAACCCCAGCTTGCCGTGGCCCAAAGCCATTTCCTGTTGAGTGTAATGACTTCAGTAGCTGCTCAGCACTTATTAGACAGGCAACCAAGAAAAACAACAGCAAAAAGAGTCTTTGAAAACAAAGCAGACATTGCTAACAGCAGTTATCCATCTTCGTCTCCATTTCCCCTGGAAACAGACCCCAGTAATTAGCAAGACTCACACATATCTCATGGAAATTAAAAAAAAAGAAGTTAAATAAATGCCAAAACTGCTCCATCTCTCCAGCAACATCATCGGATGGACTGAAATCCAGATGATACCTTTGCAGCAAAACCAGCAACTGGTGCCACAAAGAGCCAATTTGCTCCTTGGCAAATGTGTCGCGACCGCCCTGGTGTGGAGCTCTGACCGAGGGCGGCACAAACCAACCTACGGCAGCTGTCGGGCAAATTCTGGTCCTACTGCCAACCCCTTCCTATTTGAGATTGGATGAGAGAAGTGAAGCAAAATACCCTTAATCCTGACCTGGCAGTATTTGAGGGAGCCACTGTGCATCTGCTGTTTTGCACACAATGCCTTTACTTTTGTCTCCACCTGATGAGCTCCAAACTGGCAGCCAAGAGCAGCGGCGATGGCCTGGCAGATCATTTCCAAGTCAAACAGCTGTGCTGGGAGTGATGATTAATGTTTCAGGATAACTAACTTATCCCTCATTTGTGATTCCTCTGTACCTCTTCGTCTGTTCATGTGGAAATGGCTTAGTGCTGGATTCAAACAACATTTCTCCCACAGACTAACTGTGCCTGGTATTTGTCCGTGTTATGGCACGTATCCATTTGAAAGAAAAAGCGTGTTAAGAGTAACGGAGCAGAAAGACAGAGGGGTCATCATGATTTTTTAAGCTGCTTCAGGGATTCTGAAGAAATAACTTGCAAGTGTCAGTTATGTAGATATTTTGATGTGGCCCCCTCATGGAAGAAAGTTTGGCTCTGCCCACACATTTCCCTCATTCAGATTACTTTCACCTGAATTTTAATGATAAAAAAGACCCTTCAAGCTTGGAAAAGGCAAAACCAATAAAATATTTGATGTGCAGAGATGGCACGGGGTGACCCTCAGTACTTCCCTTTGTGGGTGAAAAGTGTAGCATTTAAAGTTTTTCAGTTTGTGGTCTCTCCCAGAAATGAATTTGATTTCCTGGCTTTTGTGTTTACTCCCAATTTCAGTAGAAATTGGCTAACACAATCAAACCAGGACATGGAGAGACTGATTTGTGCACAAACACTTCACCGTCACCTAACAGAAGGATAAAGTTTGCTCTACCTCCAGCAGCCCAGCTCAGATACTCCATGAATAGGAAAGCTGGCACAATAAATCCTGAACCTCTCAACACTACCAAAATATCCCCATCAGTCCTTAAAGTCTTAAAGCTGGCGTGGAGCTGATCTACCAGGCCATTGATGTTGCCCTTGGCTGCCATTTTGGAGCTCATCAGGTGGAGACAAAAATAAAGGCATCATGTGCAAAAGAGCAGATGCACAGCGACTCCCTCAGATACTGCCAGGTCAGGATTAAGGGCACTTTGCTTCACTTCTCTCATTCAGCCTCACGTGGGAAGGGCTTGGCTGTGGGACCGTAATTTGCCCGACAGCTGCCATAGGTTGGTTTGTGCCTCCCTGGGTCAGAGCCAGCTAAAGTGGTGGAGATCTTCAAGAGATGAAGAGACATTTTGTCCCCACCAGAAAGCTGCTGATAATGAAATGGGAAAGAGCAGCCCACACCATGCTGAATATCTGCATTCAGATTTTAACTTCTCCATCCCCTTAGAGTCCTGATTTAGTTAATTGTCCAATGGGAGACAAAAAAATGCCTTCTTTTATTATATTTGTGAGATTTTGGCAGAAAGAAGAGCCTGTTATCTTGAAAATTCTGATATTCTCTCTGGCTTGAGGAGTTTGGCTTCTCGGATTTCTTGCAACTGCATTTGCTTTTGGCCTTGAAGAGGTAAGAGCAAGAGAAAAGAAGTCACTTTGCTTTTTCAGGCGATGGGGAAACAGTCAAACAGGCTGGGATGCCACCCAGAGCCCTACACAGGGCTTGGTGCTGTCCTGCTCATTCAGTGGGATGGTTTCTATTAACTTGAATTGTATACAGTCACGAACCACTCAGAAATAACCTGTGTGAATCCCTTTCAATAAAGGGCTTTCCCATTTTTTATAAATCGAAATACCCTGGAATAGTCATGCAAAACCCATATCCTGGAGGAAACTGATGGAAATAAGTTAGGTTTGCTTCACTGTCAGAGACAAAATCTTGACTTTTATATTTCATGTTTTTCTTAGCACTGAAACTCCTACAGATATATGATTAAGTAGAAATCTCAGCTACTGGTAAAAAGAGGGAATATGGTTTTAGCCATCAGGATCGCACTGAAAATCTTTAACTCAATGTTATGGTTTAGGAAGCACAAGGTGCATTAAAAATAAGTTAAAATATCCTGCCTTCTTGGAAACTGACTCATACTTTTGCAGGTTGGAAATTCTGGAAATGGTTAGTTAGTAAAAACACTTGGGACATTCTCAGCTAGAGCATCATCTGTGCCAGGATCACAAAGGGCTAAGATTTAATCTACATGCACAGCACAACGGGAAATACACACCCTGCTGGATTTCCATATCCAGCAAGACATCACTTTGGCATGGTTAGATACCTCTATAGCACCACTATGGAATTGATTTTCCTTTAAACCAAGCTGATTGGTACCTGTGGAAGGCACAACAGATTTCAGTACAATGTTAATATATTAAAGGTGATGTTCAAGTTTGTTATTTGTTTTTTTTTTAGCAAATGAGCACTCTAGATAATCAGTGCTATGGCATTTTTTAACTTTGGTTCCTGCTGATAGAAGAATCACACAGAGGTGCTGGATCAACTCAGGTTGTCCTATACCAGAATGTACCTCCTCACCAGAGGATGGTCCATCTGTTATTGAAAGTGATGGTTAAAGATACAAAGAAGTACACTAAATCTTATTTCTATTTTCTTACACAAGCTCACACATTCTTTGTGAGTGATTAAGAATCTGTAAATCCAAGAGACCATATAAGAGGCTGAGTAATTGTCAAAGCTTTGGACCAATCCCAAATTTAACCAATACAATAAAGAATGGGTAAAAGAGTTCTACTTGTTGCTATATAATATCAGTTTAAGACTTAACTGGATCAAGGGAAATAGAATGAAAAATCCTTCACAGTTCATTCCAGAGCTACTCTTATGAAACACTAGTCCTGTCATTTATTTGCCTTGTCCTTGATAAATATGAGGAGAAGAAGGGAAGATTTTACAGCAGAAAATATCAATAATGTCTTAAGGGAGTCAGGCAAAATTGGTTTGTCTATTTACAAATCAATACATAAAATCCTCCATAAAGCTAGTACTTACTTGACTTTGATGCCTGAGCATTATTGCAGGCATAAAGTGCTGTTCTCTGTACTGTGTAACAGCAGGGAGCGATGGAGCTGGTGTTCTGCCTTGGCTTCTGGTTTTCTCAGAGTCCTGGGCTGTGGAGGTGTGCTGAGCAGTACCCTGTGCTGGGAATACCATGTAGATATGCTTGATCTACAACTCTGAGACCTTCCTTGGCTGTCCAAGTGCTCCTGGAATTTAGTTCTTCTGTCCTACCAGAGCAGTCCATTGCAGTATTTCCATCATAAATTCACAGAGGGGAAGAATTTTCCTCTGTATGCTTTCATTGCCCTTTAAGGGAGTAATAAGACACAAAGCCCCATGTCACAGCATGAGGTTGAAGTCCCATCTTGTGCCATCTGTGGGAAAGGCAACCCTTTCTACCTCTTCATACCACTCCTATTGCTGACTTGAATGAAACAGAAGAGCTCAGGCCTTCTTGGCATCAACTTTCCCTGGAATATTAGGCAGGTTTTTGTATGATGTGGTTTACTTCACTGCTGGGCTGATTCAGCACGTATTCCCTGGGCTGGGAATGAGTGGAAAAGGCTGTGTAAGCTCAACTGGGACCAGTAAGGTGATGTCAAGATGTTTCCACCAACACACAGGGAAGGTACCTGTAAACTGTACTTTCACTTCCTTCAGGGAAGGCTGAGATTTGTCCCTAGGAAAGGGACCTTTTACATGAGTAAAAGATTTTAACAGGGAAAAGGGAGCCCAGAAAGTCCAAGGGCATTCTTCTTATAAATATCAGGAATCTGAACTGTTGCCCAGAAAAAGTGAGGGAAGATGCAGAGGGAGAAATGATGCCTTTCATCAAATTAGCTGAGCAGATGAGTTGTAGTACAACAGAGGAACAGGAAAAGACAGTCAGCTCTCAGGCACATGAACCCTTCTGCAGAGCTGAGACAAAAGCAACAAACTAGATCAACATAGCCACTCCACACAGCCAAGACCCCAAGCACCAATCTGAATGCTACAATTATGAAAATGTTGCCCTTAACAATTTGAAAGCGTCACTTGCAGGTCATAGGATCAATCTTAAGAAATCAGTGAGAGGACAACTGCTAGGGTAGAAATGCCATAGAACAGAGGTCAACACTTTTTCTATATTCTCCATCAGGATTTAAAAAGACATAAAATCTGGGATATAAAGGCCAGCAGCAAAAAAAGGAGACTTTTTTTCCTCAGCCAACAGTAAACAACACATCTTTCAGAAAATGAGACATGTCCCAAGGAATTTGAGATGGATCATTGCCTTTTATGAAACATTAGATGTGTCTGGAAGTTAACACAGAAAATTAAAATGCAGAGACAAGACAGACCACAGAAAAACATCATTATGTGCAACGTATTGACTTTCTTTTCACAGTGGGGATAACAGCATTATTGTTTAGGTAAGGAAATGGGAATTCAGATGGGAGACCAAATCCACCTTGCATCTTTTATTTTTTTTCTGGACAAGATGAAATTTGCTGCAATGTCATGTATTACTGTATAATGCATTACTGCCTGGAGGAAAGTTTCTCCCAAAACAAGCAGATGAAAATATTTTGAGAGAGATCACAGAGGAGCTTAGAGCAACGAGCAAACACCAAATAGGCAGCGTAAGCATGATTAATTTGTTTCTGCCTGCTCCAGCATTCAGAGAGGGATGAGCTGGGGAAAAAACATGGTTTATTTGCAAAAGAAACAGATTCCTATCATAAAGGGAACAGGGACAAAACTTTGCTTTGAATTCTCTGTGTTGCCTTTTGTGCAACAAATTCTCCAACACAAAGATGTAAACTTTAAACTCCCACGTGCTAGAGTGCTGTCACATTACTATTTCCAGCAAGGGGCCTGTGTTCAGATTCCTTTGTTCTCTGTATCTCCCTTCCACTCTTCATGTGCTTTGTTTATGGTCACCTACCTGTTGGTTAAAAATTTACTGTGTTAGACAAATGGGGCAGACTGGGTCTCTGATAAAGGACTTGAGAAGAGCAGGGGTGATGCTGACAGTTGGTTCTACAAGATACCTCCTAGACAATTTGTATCACAACATGTAAAGCCACAGAAGCACAGCCTCTTTGGTCTTAGGGGTTGCTGCTGTTATGATGCCTGGTTGATGGTTCTGTGAGAAATGTTTTGAGGATGAAGGCAGTTTAAGAGCTACGTGACCACTCTGCCCTGGTGGCACAGCAGAGGTGGTGGTGGATGAGTAGTGTGAGATTGGGAACAGACAACCATGGTGCAACTTCTCAACCTGGTTTTGCTGCTGAATTGGAAGTGTGAATAGCCATGCCCTGAATCCAGGAGCAGGAGCTTAGTGGTTTCAGGTCACCTATTTCCCAAGGCCGCCCACCCCTGTTCTCATGACAAAGAAGCTGTGGTGTCTTAAGTTTGACACATCTTGTGTGCAGTCTGACTATGAATCTGGCCCTCAATTTTGCTGTGCTGCCATTCTTGGGTGAGCAGTGGGGCTGCTGCTTCTGCTGCCTCTGCCAGCCTTCACTGCTTAGCAGGGCTGTGGGCTTCTAGGGCAGCACCAGCCAGTCCATCTCCCTGAGAATAAGTCCTCTTTGTGCTGATGGTGTATCCAGCAAGGGCAGCTCCCAGTTAAGAAAATATGCAAACAATAAAGATTTAGAGGAAGGCAAGATATTTTTCTCAAGGTTTGTGTACTTTTATGAAGCGCTGAAGACCAGCAAAAACCTTGTTTTAAAATATGGTTTCTCTGTCTGATGTGGGATGAAAAGAGATCAAATGCACCAGCCACAGAAGTCTAAAATATGGCTTTTTTTTTTTTTTACTTGAAATCACAATGTAACCAGCTTTAAAGAAAGCAAAAACACTGAAACCAGTTTTCTGGGGATGAAATGGTTTGCATATTGCTCAGCTGGGGTTTAGAGGTTTGCTCCCTTTTCCTTTCCCAATCCAATGCTAAGCTGTGTCTTCCCTCCTGATAGTTAGCAATAAACTAACACCTCAGAGATGGAGGAAATGATTGAAAAACCATGAAAACCTTTGAAAGCCTTGACTCACCATCAGCAAACCACCTTCAGTGCAGTTGAATATCTGCTTATGTTTGAATATTTGATTGAATCTGGTTGAACACAAATGAAACACTTGGAGAGAGAGGAATAATGCTACAGCAATCTATAGTAATGATCCGAAGTAGTGCCATTTGCAGCAATGGCATTGTGTTACTCACTGAGTATCGCTGCTGCATCCTTAATGAGACCACTGAAACACTCAGAGCCTATTAATGATGGGGGAAAAGCCTGCAGGGAGCTGAACACCCACAGTTTTTCGAGGCCCTCGACTCACATACTCTGTGCCAGCTGTAGAAGTTTCCAACTCAGCCTTCGACACACAGGGATTGCCACCCTCTCACATCTCCAGCTGGAAAGCTCATGGGAGCCCTCCCTAACCCATTCCAGTGTGCAAAGACTGAGATTACAAAAAACCTGGAAACCTGCAAGAGACATAGTGATGGAGAGGTGGGAGGCAGGATCTCTGTCCTCTGATTCTTTCTCTAATGACTTTGCCTGAAAGTCAGTAATCCCTCTGCAACTTAACAGTTTCATTCTCCTAAACTGCAACAGCTTTTCCTCCTGCTCTGTCACTGTCACTCAGCTACTGAAGCCAAAGACAGATCAGTTATAGACTTCCTTGCAATTAAAAAACCTCCAAATAAACAATAAGAAAAACTCACCTGGCTCAGTAGAAGATAGTAATGGTAAATCTGGAACTAAAGGTGACCCAAAGGTCATCTCTGAACTCCTGCAATGGTTGAAGATGTGCACCATTCATTTCTAAGCTGGGTGAGGGGCTATGGAGACCATTGAACCAGAGGACAGTGTTAACTGGTAAGGTGACAAATGCTGCCAAGATTATTCCTCAAAGCTAAGAAGAGCCAAAGGAAACGGGTAATCACATCTATTGAGTGGCTGGCTTCATGCCAAGCAAAAAAAGATGTTAAGCTATCATTGCTTCCTCCAGCACTGCTGAAGTGGTATTGGCAGGGAGAAGAAAGCAGACATCTCTTCAAAAGCTTACCTTGATCTTCTGAGTGATTGCACTTCCATTAAGCAGTGCTTCCTGCCATTCCCCTGGCTCACAGGTGTTCCTGCCTATGTTGCTTTCTGAGAACTTGATACCACCTCAAAGTGGGTGGTTTTGGAGGCCCTTTCAAAGAGCTGTCACCAGGCTGAACAGAACACGTCTTAGCTTTCCCATCTCTCCTCCCCACCTCCTTTTATTATTTGGTGCCATTAGTTAAATTGATAAGCAGCAGCTGGACAGGGAGGCTGTTCCCATTTGGTTTTCATTAATGGCACTGTAAAAGGCTGTAGTGGGTTTTCCACACTGGTTTTCCTGGAATGCAGGAGAAGATGAAACCACCTCAGTGGCAGGATGAAGGGAAATGCTCTTATCTCACATGGTGGAGAGTTGGTGCCATACCTGGAGAAGGAGTCCATGTGCAGGTTTTTGGATCTACTCCTTGCCAGGCTTCCCTGTGTCTTCTTCTGAGTTATCAGGCTCTGCCTCTCACCTGGCACAGGGTTTGAGATGAGATAGGTCTTGGTCTAAGCCCATCCAGCTATTGGGCACCCGTTTCCCACAGCTGAGACTTGCCAGCAGATCCAAAGAACAACATTTCTGCCAGCTGTGACGGTTTAAAGCAAATTATTTATTCAGGGGCTTTATTAATTTAAAGAAGAAATTGTTAGTCGACCAGATTCTGAGAAATAACATTCACTTGGGACACGTAATACTGATCGCAGCCTTGTGCTGGCCTACAGGGTATTCATTCAAGCTTGGCTCTTGAAAAGAGTCACCAAGCACTTGCTCCAGGGTATTTTCACTTGCTTTCAATTGCAAATGAATGTTGTATAAGGACTTAATATCCAGTTTGGCTTATAAAAATTGATTTATTGCTTAATAACACCCTTGCTGTGATGGGGCAAGAGGAGGCAGAGCCCAAGCAATAGCTCTGTTGTGCTGTCAGTGTAAATTAGAGTTAAAGATGTTACTCTTTAACCACAAGCTTTGGGGTTTATACAAGTGCAATTTTCAGCTGACAAGAGGTTTTGTGCACAACAGATCCTTTCCTGTTTAGGGTTTCCTACACAGTTTTTGCAGCCTTGCTGTCCTCTGAATCTCCTGCAGGGGAGAGGGGATCAAACTATAGGAAAGACAGTCTGCTTTTTGAATTGCAGCACACCACTATTGTTGATAATTATAGGGAAAATCTCATTGATTTACACTCCTCTTTCTGAAAAACTGAGGTTTCAATAGACTCAAGCGAAGGAAAAAATAAACTAAGAAACCTATTCTACTTTATCTATTATTAGACAAGAGAGAGCTGGATTGAGGTGTCTGTCATGAAGTTTCAAGATAGAGTTGTCTGAAAAAAGAGGTTTACTTCTAAACTACAGAGTGCCTGATTTTTCATTAGCATCTCACCCCAAGATGAGTAGCTGAAATCTGAATTAAGAGTGCATCAGCTCTGTCGAGATGGCTTTGTCCTGAAACAAGGGTGGTTCAGATGGAGCCAGGAGCAAGACCAGGATGCAGACACCACTCCTGGGTTTCATAATGTGACTGTAGACTAAATGTGCTATGGTTTTCCCCCCTATAAGTAGACTAAAAGGATGATACAGTCAGTAACACTCAGTTAGTAATACTGAAAAGTCAGATATGGATATAACAGTGCTATTGGGATCTATCTAAAGGTTAGAGCTCTTGTTCTCCTGCCTGGATGCAGATAGAAGAATCCTGCTGTAGCTATGGGTGCAGTCTGGTCATCCAAGGGAACAAGGAGTTGGCAGACTGGTGTTTTCATGCAGCTAAGTTAATGTTAGCAGTGGGCTACAAATAAAGGAGGCCAAGTCTAGCTGAGGGAGCTGGACGCCTTTGTCTCTTTATACTGCAACTTGTTAACTTCAATTTTGTCTTTTGGTCTGTCTCTTTGGTCTGGCAGAACAGAACAACAAAATGTTGGGAAAATCTTCCAAAACAATTTCTTCTAGAAAAAAAATTGAATTTACATATTTCCTTACAATTATTTCAGAGTACTTTTCAGATACCTTATTTCAATTGTTTGCTAATTCATTTGTAGTAGCATCATTTATATTCTCATCGCTGTATTGATGCCTTATCTGTATCCTCAATGTCAAGGTCTCTGTCTTAGAAATTACTTACAAAACTTTTTCACTCCTTTTATACAAATAATAATGTAAAATTGTGTTTTCTGTGTCAAAATCAATTTTTTTTTCTAAGGGGGGGAGTAGAAATAAATCCCCAGAAAGGCAGTCTCTCAGCAGCACCATTTCTTATTGTTATGATCACTACTCACCAAGATCCTTAAAGTGGCCACACCTCTCTCTCCCTTCTCATTTTTTCAAAGAAAATGAAAATATATTCTTTTAAAGATGGCTTTAGTAGTCTCTGTGATCTTCCCACTCTTCTGTCTGTTTGTGGATGAAAGACACTATTTGTAATAAAAAAGATTTTCTAGTTTTATCAGAGAGATACAGGTTTGTCTGACAACGAATATTTGGGTACCCTGAACATGGAAACATGGACCATACAAGCTTTTTGCTTTGTGATGAATGAGTTGGGGTTTTTTTAAGTTCTCCATTGTCTTAAAAACACTTTACAGAATAATAGAATATTTCCCTCCTTGCACAAATAGGACAGTCATTTCAAATCCATGAAGCTGAAGGAGAAGCCCCAATCTTTTACGAGCTACTGAAGAATGCACCAGCTTCATTCCATCAAAAATATAATTAAGCCATCTTCTGAGTAATGGTAATGATCTCTTGTGTTTTATCAGGTGCTTTTATCCTTGAAAATAATGCATTTCAGAACTCATAGACCTCCTACTGTCTCCCTTTCTTAAAAGACAAAACAAACAGAACCAGAAAATTGCTTTGGTGAGATAATTTGCTCATTATTTATTTATATGTTTATTAATTTTTATTTTAATTTACCTTACTAAATATTTTCCAAGGACATATTTTAGTGAAGAATGTATGGCTGGGTCATGTGTATGTATAGTCACAAACATGCACCTGGGCTAGAATTTCTTTCTCTGACTACTGAAATGCATCAGTCTCTTAATTGCACTCTAACACTTTGCAGAACGTTTTTAGCCCAGAAACTGGAGACCAACTGAAATTCAAAATGTGCTTCTAACCCTCTACATTTTGCAAAAGTATACAAACCCCCGCCAAAATGACATATTTTTTTTCTTGTGCTCTCGATGCAAGAGGCCTCTCTTCTTACTCCCTTTTCTAAACCAACACATCTTTAAGGACAGGGTTGTGAGTGCTCACTAAAGAAACTTGACTGGGCAGGGCTTGCAAACAGAAGCCCTGAAAGGCGTAGGTGGGCAGGAAGGCGAACGTCACCGCATCCGCACTTCGTGTCGGTAACCAACCCACACGCCGGTGGCATCTGTGCATCTCTTCATCTGAGCTTGTCTCTCCCTGCCATCCCTTAATGCACAGACCAAGAAAATCAATGTAAAGCATGCCCCCTTCTATTTTATTTCTATTTATTTCTTTGTTTTTATCTATTTTAAGGGAAGGAAAAAAAATAATCTCTTGCTTGTTCACCCTTTATGAGGGATTTTCAGGTAATTTTTCACCAGCTTTCCTTACCACCATGAGAACAAATATCTCTCTTTCACATCCTTGCTTCAGGCAACTGAAGCATGAAATGGGAAATCTCATCCACAGTGGAGAGCAAATGTGTCACCTTGTTTATTAATTTCATGATCAGCTGAAGACATTGATTCATTGGACAAGCGCAGGGTGCTTTTGAATAGAAGCAAGAATAAGGAGCAGCTCTGGAGAAGGTTGCTGAGTATCTCCTTTTGATTATTTACACAGAGATGCAATGACAAATGTAGTTTAAAATAAAAAAGGAAAAAAAAGCCACTACAAAACCAGAAGCCCACATGGCCTTTTACCTCCAGTGGGAAGGTGTAATCCCCTGTCTGATTTACCTAAGCTCACCTAAGCTAGTTGAGACCCAGGAGTCCTGGCTTCAAAGTGTGCCTGAAGTAAAATGAGCAGAATTTAAAATATTTGCAAACTGTTCACATAGTTTTTTGGGCTCTCAGGCACTCTGAAAAGATTTGCTGTTTTCTTTGCAAATGGGGTTTGCGTGTATTTTAGCACTTAAAATGGTAGAAATGGAGAAGTCACTACAACCAGTTGCAGGGCACAGATGAGCAACTGACTGCTGTGCCAAAACCAAATGTCTCCCACATTACCTCTAATAACATTCACAAAAATACCCTTTGTCTTACTATGATTTGAAAACCCCCTTTTTTTCACACAGCATCTACATGTCATGGCTAAAACCCAACTGTTGTAATATATCATACACCTAAGTAAATTCCTCATTTTCCTGGGAAACATGAGAATAAGAATTTTGGCATTTAATTCTAAACTCTTTAGGTTGACATCATTATTACAGAACCTAATTGTACCTGAAGGCTCCAGAAATGATGTTCGTGGTCTCACTGGCAAAACATACTGAGGTCCTGGTGAAACCACATCCCAAGGAGAAAGAAGATGAGAATTAGCAGGAACAGCTTTGAGTAGAACAGAAAAGATTCCTGAAGCACAAAATTAAGATACTCTGTTTCTATGAGGACATCTCCAATGAAACCTCTGAGCAATAGTCAAAGACGCCTGGTCAGGTATCTGTCAGAAAGCTGACCTCCTGTTTGTTTTGCTCTGTTTGGGAAACAGAACATGTAAGGACACATAAGGATTCAAAAATCTACATTTTCCTCTTTTCTAGAGCAACCATAAGGCATTTTTCACACTGAACAAGCTTCATATAAATTACTCCAAACTTGCAAAAATAGTCATATGTGTGAGAACATAGTGAAGGAGCTCCCTGTGCAATGCTGTAGCCTGAATAGTAAAAGCAGAGGCTGTACCAGGCATGGATGTTGTGTAATTGGCTGCCATGTCCCTCTATGACATCCCTGCTTCAAGAAGAATGCTGAAAAATTAAAGAGGGTTCAAAAAAGACGTGACGATTGAGGAACCTGATAATTGCTTAGAAACAAAATCTGTTTAGTGTGTTGCTGATGAGCCTAAATATCAACACATCTCTAACAGCTGCAAATGGAAGAAAAACTCAGAAGTGAGGGTTCTTCAGAGGTTTGCAGGCTAGAGGAGAGCAAAATCCAACAGCTAAGAGCTCAAGCTGGGTCTATTTTCCCTCTAACTAAGAGGTGGTTGTTAAACAAGGTGGCCACTAGCAACATTTCCCCAGGGTTGTTAGTGGCTTATCCAGTGATGTCTACGTTTTACTTGAGTGGGTGTGTTTTCTGAGCCACCAACCTTCATCCAGATGTTAATTCAGAGATGTTTTCTGGTCTGGTTTATACAGGGGAATTGGCTGAGATGATCTCAGCAGCCCCTTCTGACATTATAATCCATAAGTTTTGTCAATAATTCATGCCATTGCTCCAGGCTTTATGATGGAATCGTGTATGCAAAGGACAAGATGAAGAGGAACAAATCTAGCCCTGATCTTTGTTCAAAACTCCCTTTTTAAGTAGAAATGCATATAATGGTTGACTCACCCAGCCCTCCCTCCTTGACCCACCATTTAATCAATTAGAGAGGAAACACAAGCTGACATTACAGGTAGGCACGTAACGCAAATCCACCTGTCTTATGCCTGTAAGGCAATTAAGCTCATAAGTATAAAACAATTATGTTTTAAAGTTTGCCTCTGTCTTTATAAAGAAGCCCATGGCATTTAAGAATGCATGTTTAGAATCTGAAAGTCATTGTTTTTTTGTGATATTTAATGGATGTGAGGCCGGAGGGTTAACTGAGTTGTAAGATGGCTTTTCAGCAGTCATCAAAAAGAGCATGAATGAGTCCCAGTTTGACAGCTTGTAGATAAACTGTAGATGGGAGACATAATTTATATGTATTTTAAAAATTCAACAACAGCAAATAATTCAAGGGACTCTAGCCAGCTGGTCCTCCTTCTAAAACTGGATATGGAAAGCAGGGAGTCTTTACACCACAATGATGACATGCAGAAGCCTTGTATAAATGCACACATTTATCAAGACTTTGTGGAATAATAAGCTACAATCTAGCCAGCCTGGGGCAGCCTGCTGTAATTGTTATGATTTGTTTTCCAGATACAGTACAAATTCCTTGGTAATCTTTCCTGAATTTTAATAAGGGGAAGGGAAAGACTTAATTAAAGAATGCTTTGTGTTGTTCTATAGTCACTGCCATCTGTGAGTGCTTCAGCTCTTGGTCTTATCTCCATCATGCAGCCCTCAGCTTCGCCTTTGTAGACAGTGGTGGTAACAGGCTCAAGGAGTGAAATAACTGAGTAGCATGGGCTTTGGGGAGTGTGCACCACTCTGACATCTTCAGTGGTTGCTGAGGAGAGACAAAGACCAGAGCCCTTTGATCCTCTCTGCTGCTTAATAGCGTTTATTCCAAGATAAATTAGGGAATACCTGGTTTACATACGAAAGAATCATAAACCTTTTTTTTTAAGGGGTATGTACAACATAATTGACTTCTATCAAGTGTACTCTCTGGTGTCAATAAGGCCTTTTGTACATTGAGCTAAATGGGCTTTTATTTTTACAACAATGAAATAAGGAAATGTATCTTCCCAGGGACTCGTTGAGCACATCCCAGAAGCTGGTAGGAAAGAGGTGAGCTTCTCAGCTGCAGCTTTATACAGGTAAAGTTTATGATTTATTTGGAAATAAATCCTCCCTTCCCATTGTTTTGGGAATAAGCAACTTCTGTAACAGGAGTTGGTAACTAAGGATAGCTGCCCCAGTTTACAAGACCCTGAAAAGACAGATAAAATGATGGATTTCTTCACAAACGTGACCTGGAAACTGGCTTGGGTTTCAGAGGGGTTTGTGGCTGACAACTGGCAACAAGAACTCTAGAAACAAACTCTCCTTGCCATCATGCAGCAAGAACAGACTCAAGGGGCCCTTGCACCCTCCTTTTTGCTTATCAGAAGGCTGACCTTTATTCTATTGCATGCTGTACATCACATACACTGCAATTCTGCCATGGTAGGGGAGTTAGTTAAGTAGCTCTGACAATGTCTAATTTAGAGACAATCTTACAGTCGGGTGTTTGGGCTGGAGCTCTGCCTCATAATGCAGACAGAACTTGAGATCTCATTCTGATTTACACCAAGAGTTTCCAGTAGGGCAAGACGTGGCTGTCCACTGCCACTCATGGGGTCCTGAGCAAAGCCTTTACCAAGGGGTGTCTTTCGGCCTCTGACATAATTCCCCTCAAGAGATAAAATTTTTACAGGACTGTCCCTCTCCAGAAGTTGATTCCATGTTGTCATCTGCTGGTTAAAGACAAAACCTTCACTTTTCTGCCTATGTTTACAGCCAGGATACTTCACTTTTCTTTTTTTAATGTGTATTCAAATCAGTCTTTTGAAGTGCAGATGAAGTAGAGTCAATAGCTGCAATAACTCCAGGGCAGGGTCAGTTGTTGCAGGTTATGCCACCTTTCCACTGAGATACAGGGTACATTTAAAACTCTTTTTTCTAAGGAGAAGAGCAAACCAAAACTCAGTTAAGAGAGTCTGCTGGCTTCAGCCACCTGGGAGAAGGCCGTCCATCTGTCTTATGTCCAAATCACAACTTGGGTGAGGTTTTACAGATAAAAGCTGAATCTCCACCTTGTTAAACACAGAAAACTGTGAAACAGTTTGGCTTTGATTATCAACCTTAACATACACTATTAAAGGTATTATTGTGTTTCCTTAAACAATTTTACTGGAGAAAATGCAATTATATATCATTATGCATCTTTTGGTATAAGAAATTAAAAGTTCGGCCAACATCTCATCCTCTCTGTCTGTTTCAGGATGCCTAGTTTTGAAAGCTTTTCTATTCCCTCTTTTTTATCTGTGCTAAACCTCTCCTATTCATCCACATTACATGCCTGATAGCCTGAGAAGCTGCTATTGCCCCCACTACTACTGCCTAGAAAAGGATCCTCAGCACTTAAATTGTGCTTGCACTGTGAGATCTTTTCTTCTCTTTTGATCCCTAGGAGTAGCCAGCATGTTAATTATTAATCAGTTAACTTGGTTACTGGAGAGCCAAAAATGTAATCTCCAGATAGCATCCACCAAACTCAAACCTGTCCTTTATACCTATGTGTTGGAGAAGTGCCTTTGGACTTTGTCTTCTGTTACATCTTGATATCAGAGCACAAGGTTCCCCAAGGGAGCAGAAAAAAGTAACAGCAGACCTGATAGTCAGGGTTTCATTCTTTCCTTTCTGAACACAGACTGGATGCGTGGCCTGATGCCGTTGCTTTAGCTGATGGGTGGATGAAAACCTGAACAGTGGACAGAGGGTTAGTTTGTTAAAAGAAAAAAGAACTTCCTTTGCCTTTTTTCTCCCCTCTTCTTATCCATTTGAATCACAACCTTATCAAGCAACGTCTTTTTCCTACGCCTAGAAATGCTCAGCATGTGTTTTGTATTTGTTGCAGTTTTGTGTCTTTTCATCTTTGTTAGGGTAGATCAAAACAATATAGGAGCATATGTTCCTGTCAGATCTAATGTGCAGACCTTCTCAAATCCGCCAAAAGCCTTTTCAGATGTAGACCTACTTATAAGTAACTAATTAATTATTGTATACCTCTTCCAATGAAATCACTATTTGTTTGCAATTTAAACTGCAGTTCCAGCTCTTTTGAAGTTTCCTGTCTGTTTATTTCCAAGTTAAGGATTGTACAAATTTAATCTCAGGCAGTACCTGTCAAATCATCAAAAGGCATTGGGGAGCCTCTATGGCTCCATGTCGGGAAGAATTCCCTGTTTTTCACTCACCCTGGTGGAGTTCAGGAACCAGGCAAATTCAGTCACATACATCTGTTTATGGAAACCACTGAACTAAAACCTCTCTCTAAAGAATTCAGACCACAGTATCTCACCTAAAAGTACACAGCCTTCCTACAAAAACAAAAGGAGAACATTTAAGTAGTCTTATGACACTATGAAATACCAGGCAAGAGGATGTGCTTGAGGAGAGAGAGGATTTGGGACGATAGTGTTGGTTGCCCTGGTCCACGAGTCAGGGACAAGTGTGAAGAGAGGCAGTATTAGCAATTCAGCTGTCATGCTGTCAACTGTTCCTGGAGGTCCAGCACCCTGAGAGGGCAGGAAATATGTCCCACCAGAGGCAGGGGCAAAAGATGTCTTTCTACTAGAAAACTGGAGGCAATACAATAGCTTGTCATGCGGTAAATCGTCTCCATTGTGCAATGCATCACCTGCTCCTAAGCCAGAGGAAGGCACTAAAGCCCAACTACAGAAAGCCCCATAAATACACAGAAAAAAAATCAGAGGATTAACACAGGGCTTGTTGTGTTGGTTTTTGAAGGAGAGTATATAATTCATCACTTGGGAGCAATCATAAGAGGAATATTTAAATTACTCAGAGAGCACAGAGCATATAAATAATAATGAAGAGAATAAAATGCAAATGGCCTGGAAGGAATCAATAGTCATGAATGAAATCAGCCCTCAGATCCTAATTGAAATGAAAATGAGATGCATATTCAATATGTGCTTAATAGAATATACATAATATGAGCATCCTGAGCTAACAAGCAAGACCTTCCATCACACAGGTACAAACAGGCTGGCACCCCTCCTTGGAAAAAAATGCCAATAGATGTGCCCACCCTCACCACACTTGCACGTGTTGCTGTGTATATATACATATATTGTACAATGGGAACAGTGAACTTTTAACCTGTGCTAGGTCTCAACCACAAGCATTCACAAAAAGACCAGCTGTTGTTTCCAAATATCCCTGAAGCTGTGATAGCTATTTTGCACAATGCTCCAGTATTAACTGGAAGCTTTTGCTTGTGTCAGAAACAGCCTGTGCCAAGGCTTTACTATGCTTTGTATTTAGGGCCATTTTTCAGTAACTGATTGGGTGCTCATGTGCTCGTTGCTCTGGCTGGTTCCTTGGTGGTCCTTCATTGGACCTCACTGACCTGTGCAGAGGAATGGGAGCCACTTCCCTTTGAATCTAATTAAAAAGAATTGAATTATTTCCTGACACAGACCTGAGTTGAGGATCTTGTGTTCTCATAGCAGAAAGCAGCTGTGCACTTCCGTGGGGATGACTTGTCCCAACGTGTTAAACACTGGCATCCTCCTTTGAAGCAAGAAAAGAGTTGTATTTTTAAAGCTAATTTCCAGTGTTTGTGTCATAGAAGAATGAACAGCAGAGACAGGAACATTGGTGTCATGTACAGGAGTGTCTCTGTCAGGTCTGAAAACATGGGCAGTCATTGAGACAGCACTGCTGAGACAGGAGCACAAGATGCTCCATGGCCCTGGGACCCAAGGAATCATAACAGCTGGGCAGGTGTGAGCCATCCTGCATATTTAGGACCACTATCCTGAAGTTTCTGCCCTCTCATGTTGGACAACAGAAGTTCTAAGATGCCCAGCTTGCTGCTGAAACGCTGATTAGCCTTTGCCTCACTGGTTACCTCATCCAGCAAAGCAGGACTCGACACATTCTGCTCCTGGGCTAATACCCCACAGCCGAAGAGTCTTAATTGCAGTTCTGCCATGGTTTATCTTCAAGGTGTCTCTCTCAACTTCTCTGCCTCTGTTTCCTCATCTCCATCCCACATTTGTCCTAAGGGTTGACTATTTAACATTGCTATGGGGTTTTGAAAATGTTCAGTGCTAAATCCTATCTTAAAGTACCTAACGGTTAAACAGATTGAGCTTGTTTTATTGCTTTGCAAAGCAAATGTCACCTGTATTGAATTTCTTGCCTCATCTGCTAACAAAATGCTCCTCTCTGATTTTTTTTCTCTTTCTGTGGAGGCAGGGTTGGTGGGGAGGGAACCAAACACAATAATTTAGGGGATAAAATTCTTTTTCTTGCTTTGGTACCCAACACTAATACTACTGCCTCATCGTTACTGTATATCAGACTCATGAGGCCTTTACCCCAGACCCATTTCTGAATGGAGACACATTCTTCTGAATTTGTACTTTACAACTGGATGGAGGCACTCAGTGAGAGGGAGAAAAGAAAGAAGGTTTAATTATTTCTTATGTTGTATTACAAACGTAATAGAAAGCTGAAGTAAAATCATCCCTCCCTTAATGCAGCACAATAGGTCTCCTGACATAGTGGAAGGCTTTAAGTCAGAGTTAACCTTCTACAGAAATCTCAGTGCTTTTCCTCATGGGAATAATGAGTCAAAATTATCACTAGTGTAAACTACACTGGTCTTTGCTGCTGTCTCAAGGATCAGTGTAACCAGAAAGCTTCCCAAATCTGTTGACAAGTTAGGGCACACCTTGTGCTCTTGCACCTTCTCGACAGTTTATCAAAGAATAATAATTGCAATGAGCAATGCTGTGGTCCTGGCTGTGCCTCCAGGGTGGGATTGCTCTTGCTCATCACGCTGTGTCCCCCTGCTTGGTCTCAGTCGAGGCATCTCCATTCTCAGAAGTGAATACAGCCATTTAGGAGGACCTTTGCCCAAAAGCTACTCCTGCAGCCAGCTAAGTAATTCTTCCAGTTATATTCCTCTCTCTTCCAGCAGATGGTTGTCCGTAGCTGTTCCTTTGCATTTTTTCTCCTTATTTACTGACACCAAGTAGTGGGAGGCCAAGAAAATGGAGACTGTTGACATGATAGATCTGTCCTTGTAACCTGGCCCACATCCTGTCACGCTGCTTGCCCAGAACTGGTGTGTTGGGTTCCAGCCCTTCCTCCCACAGACCCTACCGCCTCTGCATCTTCAGGAGGGTGAGTTTGAGTCATATGCTTATAAGGATTTGAATGTATTCTAGGCTAATTCTGCCAGGTACAGCAGATGCTATCTATTAGGTTTTACTTTCCCAGAAATTCCACTGATTCATAAAACATTCAAGGCTGTGGACCTGTATTTTGTCCAGTCCTCCTTTCCCACTGTGTAGATTTTGGCAGTGGAAATGTGTATGAATGACTATAGAGCCAGTCATCTTCTCTAATATCTTGTTCAGCCAGAGTATTTGCTAATCCAAGACCCTCCAGTCCAGAGGAACCTTCAAGACATCAAGGAATGATTTTCCACATGAGAGGGAGGAAGAAATAAGAAAAAAAAGAGGGTTTAAGCTATACATAAATTCCCAAGGAGGCAAACAAACAAAATGGAGAAGAATGAATTCAATTAAAGAGTGTTCAAAGTCCAGCCTTATTTTAGATTTTCATTAGTGAAAACTCATGTAAAAACACTGCATTAGATTTTCCTTGGGATTTTTTTCTTTGTATTTCTCTTTTTTTCCAAAATCAGACAAACTTTCATTTAGAAAGGTCAAGAAACCCTGGAATAAGAGCTGAGAAGAGCTTTATCTTGCTGTCTACCCTGGGAATAGCATTCCAGGTTAGGTGCCTGTCCCTAGGCAGTTGAAGACAGCAGCAAAGTGATTCTCAGCGTATTCTGGGATGAGGCAGACAAGAATTGCACGGATTGGCCTGGATCATGTGTTGCTGATGATGATCCTGGCAGGAACAAGGACAAGCAGAGGCTGAGCAATCATAGCATCACAGCTTGCAAGGAGGCTTTGTTCCTGTCTGGTGGGGACCACAGAGTGATGGAGATGAGACCGGGTCGGAAAACTTGGACCCGTAATTCATTTGTCAAATGTTCACTGCTGCCAGTGCTAGAAGATACCATGCATGAACTCAAGAATGTGAGAATAAAACAAAATGACTGTTTAGCTGAACTTTCCCTCCTTTTTGTAATATCACACATTTGTATATGATCTATGTTAATAAGATACATCTGTTTCTAAATCTATTCATGCTATTTAGAAGAGGGGCAGGAGTCGTTGGCGTAGGACTTGCAGATTGATGGAGGAGAGCTTATTCAAACTGGTCTGGAGTCAGTAAAACATTCAGGACCATTGTCATCCCCTTCCCCACCAACCTGCCCTTATCTACTACTACTAGACTTTGTATGAGAATTACCAGCTTCACTCTTCCCTACACCAATGTCACCCTCATCTTTTGGAAGGCTTTGTTACATTGGGAATATCAACATCATTTTAAAACTTGTTACGTTGCTTTCAGATTTTTTTCTAAGCTGAAAAGATTTTATTTTAAAAATTGAAATTACCAGATGGGAAGCTAATTTAATAAGTTGATAGTATCTGTTCATTTAATTAGAAGACTGCACATAGAGCTGTCTACTTGAAATACAACCCAACGAAAATGAAATATTCCAAAACTGCCAGATATGATTTTTTTCCAAAGTAGGAACTTGAGAGTACTTTAATTTCTTTAAGAATACATTGGAGAAGATAATATTTCATTTATTAGGGCATTCTTTGAAGAAGACTGACTCAGACACTCAGTGACATGGAAAGTGACAAAGATAAAAACAACTGAGTTGATAAAAAGTGAAGACCATCAAATGAAAGAAAGGAATAAAATCTGCAAAGGAACAGCCCAGTTTTGTCATTTTAACCACTGTCATTTTTCTATAAATTGTGGGCAGAATGTTACTGTTTCACAATACAGAGCTTATTTTAATATTCTGCTCTCTCTGCACATATATTCCAGGGCTGGGAGAACTGGGCTTTATCTCAATATTTTGTCAAAGTGTTTCCATCATGAAAATAGCGAGCAGAAACCAGACTGAATGGAACTGAATACAGAATTCACAGAGAGGAAAAAACAAAGATCCACAAATGTCTGGCAGAAATCAAGATGTACCTTCCAGCAAGATGATTATGTAGGCCGTAATCATAACATAAGAGAACATAAGAGAATTTTACAGTTTTTCATGTACCTTAATTCCTAACTCTGTTTCCACTGAAGGAAATAATAAATTATTTTTAAAATTCCATTTTCATCCATGCAGGAATCTCAGAACCTTGTTAAAGGACAGGAAATGTTGGCTGATAGTAATATGGTTAAGAAGCACATTACTTTATAATGATTTTATCTGGGTTCAGATTAAGATTTTAAGTCATAGAGAAAATGATTTCTCACTCTTTTCTTTGTTAGAGATTAAGCACTTAGAGCCATTCAGAGAGGAGATAATCTTTGCTGCACTTTGCAAAGGGAAAGGTTGAGGTAGAACATGACACAAGGAAGTATTGGGTAACATTGCCTCTATTTTTTTGTGTATGTGTGGAGAAAGAAAGGATCCTCATCCAGATGCGTCCGAGTTACAGGGAAGACAGTGGTTTTGTCAAAAGGAATTGGGAAGGAGAATTTTCCTCATTTCTAAATAAAAACATCCAGATTTTTTTCCCCAGCACCTAATATATGTGATATAGTCAATGTGAAATGAGTTATTGCTTTTCAGCTGCTCCAGTGTGCTCATCTCTGCTCCACCAGCCACAATTTCATTGCAAAGGGCATGAAGACTGTCTTCTCTCTCTCTGCTACAGCTGCTGTAACCATAACAAGTAATACTTTGCTGTTGTCCCTCAAGAGTGAAAATCAGAGTTGGCTCCTCTTTGGAGCAGCAGCTGAGCTTCACATGAGCTAGAAGTAAATCTCAGGGTTCATTCCGTATATACTTGTGTATGTGTATGTTTAATTTGATTACAGCATGCAAAACATGTCACCTACACCTGTCATCCCTACAGCACAATCACCAGGGATGAAAATGATCCTCAGTATAATTGCAAATCCAAGATCAAAAAGTCTGAGTGACCTCCTTTTAAACAGGAGAAACATATTGACAAGCCTTTGCAATTAGACTCTAAGATGAATATCTGTCCACTCATGGTTAAATTCCAAATGAACATGATCTAACTAATCAATTGTTGTTTATTTAGCATGCTGTAACTACTCAAATAGATCTAAATTAATGGCTTGAGTAATTGGATTCATTTAAGACCTTGTATTTCCTTTCCTTGTGTACTGCTGCTTAAACAGGAGCAGCCAAACCATTTTCTTCCGTGGGCCACACAAATAATACACCGATCGCCAGAATCTGGGTCCCAGCTCCCATTTTCAGTATTATACCTCCCCAAGCTCAACAGTGCAGGTGTGTTGTACCTCATGATTAAACATTCCAGATAACTCTGAGTGCCAGAACAATCCAAATCAGAAGATTTCTAGCAAAGAAAAATCATGTGTACAGAGGAGCAGTTAGCCAGGATTATTTCCACTAGTAGGAAAGGGAAGGGGTTGATTTGAAGTTAACAACAAGACTCTGGAGGCTTTGGCATGTGGTATGAATATCTTCTGGAATAAAAGCACACAGATGAGTGTGCTGAGAACTTATTTTTCCTCGGACTCTTTCTTGAAATCTTCCTTTGGCTTCTGGTCCATGCAGAAAGCAAAAGGTGCCAGTGTTGAGAACACTTGAAAAGCAATTAAAGGCAGCAGCTGCTGAGGGCCTGTGTCTTTATTGCCCTCCATGGAAAAGGTTCACAGAAAATGATTTGCTTTTCCTGAGCTGCTAAAGAAAATGTTAGACAAACTGTGTCTCTGTGCAGAGGTGTGTGCCTGCCCTAACCTTTTGCACCAATTTTCTATCTGAAAATCTATTGATGAATTATTTCCTATCTGCCTTTTCCAGTTGCTGGACTCATGGCATGAGAGAGGCTTTATTTCTTTTCAGGGCAGAACTGTAGTCAACTACATTAGAAAATGTTACTTTCTGGTAGTTGTCCCCCCCCAGCCTTTTAGCAGTCCTACAGAATGCTATACTGATGTACACTGAAAGAGAAATAAATTCCACACCAGAGATATGATTTGTCTATTAACCTTCTCACCCCAAACTTCTTCAGAGACATCTATTTTTTTTGTATGGATTTCTATAGAATTTTTCCATAAGAGCTGAAGGAGGTTGCAGCAATCAGTCACTCTTATAAGTGCTTATGCTCATATAAGAGTTCATTGCTTTTAAAATTAGATTCCTTTTAAATACACAGTCATGTTAGAGATGAGTCTTGCAAGGCTCAATGAATTACACTAGAAACACTTCTTACCAGTTTAGTATTGGTAACAAGTAACACTCAGCCCAGTGTGTTACTGGTATAACCTTCTAGCAAAGGCTTCTAGGAGCTGATATCATGCATGGTTCCCAATGGGAAGCTGGCATTTAAAAAGAACCGGAAAGGTAAAAGAATCATAGAGTGGGTCAGAAGGGAACATAAAGTTCATTCAGTTCCAACCCCTGTGCCATAGGCAGGGACACCTCCTGCTCGATCAGGGTGCTCAAAGCCTCATCCAGACTGACCTTGAACACCTCCAGGGATGGGGCATCCACAGATTCTCTGGGCAATCCGTGCCAGTGCCTCCTCACCCACACAGAAAAAAATTTCTTTCTGGTATCTAAACTAAATCCCCCTTCTTTCAGCTTAAAATCATTACCCCTCGTCCCATTCCTGCAGTCCCTGATTAAGAGCCCCTCTCCCAGCTTTCCTGTGGGTTTTTTTTCTTTTATTTCTTTATCTTCTTCCCTCCTGTTTTCTTTTTCTCACTCTTCCTTTGTTGTCTATTGTGTCCTTTCAGGCATTAATTTCATCACAGCTAAATATAATTTCCTCCTGACTGAGATACAATGGCAGTCAGGCTAGGATTTATACTTATAGTTTAATAAAACCAGCGAGAATGACTTAAATCAATGCAAGAAAATGTAGGAGAGGAATTTCAAGGATCCCTGAGTTCATGGGCACGACTGCATGGGATGGAAGGAACAGTTTTGATTTCTTTTGATATGAGCAGTGTTCTCTTGATCCTCACACATTGATAGTTGTCCTATAGAGATTTTTAGAATCCGTTTTAACATCATTTTACTCTCATCAGAATGACCTCATATCAGGAATGTCCTTTTTTCACTACTCTCTCTGCCCAGTGCGTTTTGCTCCACCTTTTTTCTTTGTCAAGGTGTTTTTTTCTAAAATTTGGTGTTGATTCAAAGAAGGCTTTTATAGATATTGATGTCAATGGATGATTGTGTACAGTACAAATTAAAATTATCTCATAGGCAAATAAAATGTGTTGCATTAATCAGATATTTGATATTTATTGTCTAGAAATTGAAAATTTATTCTGAAATCAGGAAACCTCTTCATTTCAAGATTAGCTCATAGCTACATCTAAATCTAATGATTGATGATAACTTCAATGTAGCAATGAGTCCCTTGAACTCTGGCTATGAATGCGAGCAGCTTGACTTATTTCTGTTCAGAAGGCACCCAACAACCATATTAATCTTATTGTAATAATTTAAGTATCTATTCTTGTATCAGTGTTCTGTGCTGTTAACTGTTATATTAGAAAATCAAGGATATAGAACTATCTATAATTATTAATGATTGTTGTGGAGCAGCAGTTATTACTTACTATTTGGACTAGACTGTGATTTCACCAGGGTAGGTATATTTGTCTTAGCATCACTTTCTTTCTCCTTGGTGCATTATTACGGGTGCTCATTCTTCAGGGGAAAAGGATTCACCAAACAAAACAGTTTTCATTCCTGCCCAAGTGTTGTTGTGTTATTTGTCTCAATATTTTATCCATCATTTGTCTAGTTCACACGGGGATTTGGGGACAAGAACAAGGAAAAAAATGGTACTCCAAAGACTTTACAGTGTTCCTCAGACAGAGCAGATCTGCATGCAGAGGCTGTAAGGAGATGTGTAAAAGGGAGAGTGATTTGCCAGATAGATTTCTTGTTAGGTTTTCTTATGCCTATTCTTTTATTAACTTACTCTAAGCATATGCCAGCCTCAGTAGCTCAATACACACATACGTGCAGACACAGACACTGTTCCCAAGGCATCAGCAACACCGTCTGTTGCTATGGCAACAGCAAAAGTTACATGCTTTTGGGTCGTGGGTATGTATGTATATATACACACACACATCTGTTTGTGCCTACACATCTGTTATGGCTTTAGGCCCAAACTCAAGAAGGCAGCGGAACGCACACTTCAATTGCAGTAACTTGAGACCGTGGAGTTAAGCTGAACGCGGAGAAAGTTAAGCACATGCTTAAACGTGCTTTTTGCTGGGAACATTATTATCCTGGTAAATCTGGGAGCTCAAGGACAGTCAGTAAGAACATCTAGGGCCAACTAGTACAAATTGTCACCCTCCATCACAGCTTCCCACGCACCGCGGGTGCCGTACGTGAATAGGGCCAACTCCTGCAGTTGTAGAGCTGAGTAGTTTTGCTGTGCCCTTCTTCAAGGAGCCTCACAAATGAGTGGGTCTCTTGGCCATCTCTGAGTTTTGCACAGCAGGCAGAGTAAATACTTTTGATTTTTTCCCACAGTTGAAAAAACTTGTTGAACTATGTTTTCATCCGGATAGATATAAAAATTGCCTTGTAACATCCACAACCCTCCAAGCTTTATTCAAATAATTAAGGCAGTTTGCTGTTGGCAGCCATGATATTTACCTACACAAGTCTAAGTCTTCCCAAGTTGATTAGGTGAAAATAAGAAATAGCTTTCATAACCAAAGGTGCCATTAGCCCTCCAGCTATTTCCCTTCTTATCCCCAGGTTATTGCCCCCACCAGATTCCCGTGCAAGTCTGGTCTCACATTACAGCAAGAACCTAATTCTCTCTGGAGAACATCTACTCCCTCTGACCCCACATGGATATAATGATGACTATAAAGCACAGAGTGCAGCAATTACCCATGTAAGTGTCAGAAGCCAAGTCCACAGATTTATATACACTCTCTGCTTTTAATTTTGTCTTTGTTCTGTATCCTGTAAAGGTCCCTGTCACACTGCCAGGCTTTTGGTTCCTCTTATTTTATTTACTATTGAGAAATACAAAGGTGTGTAAATCCATAAATACCTAATGCAAGAAATACTGCTTCTGTGACAGAAACCTGAGTGTTTCATGGCTCTTGCATCAAATGAATGGTCCAATGGGTCTGGCAGCTCCAGCCAAGTCTCCCAGGACCTGGTAACATTTAAATAAGACTTAGATTTCAGGGTTAAGGAAGAAAAGGGGAGGGGAAACCAAATTAGTTATGAAAATATAAATTAAACTACACTACTATTGATTTACAACAGCCTGGGCCACATTAGACAGCTGACGTGCCTGTTCCAAGACCTTGTCTTGTTACTTTTACATTTATGTAAACTTACTTCAGTTTAAAAAGATAGCAAGAAAGGAAAAATCAATTGAAACAGAGGACAGAGATTTAATTTACCTTGGGGGAAATCAGATCAAGGAAAGAAAATGATGGAGATAAAAGTAACCCCTGTCCCAATGTAGAGAGAGAGGCTGTCTGTCTGATGTTCATTAGAATTAATTAACAGCGTTCTGCTTCTCTGGGGCCTGGGGGGCTGAGGAGGGTGGGATTTGCTGCTGTTTTAAGAATGAATTAAAAACAGACCAAAGGAAAAGAGAGTCAAGGATTCTTGCTCTTTTCACAAAGACAGTGGTTTGGAAGATCTGGTTTCAGATGGGCAAAAGTCAGGCAGTTTGACTGCAGCCCTTCTTCACCACAGCTGCAGCGGAAAAGGGCAGTGACAGATGAGTTATTGTGGCTTACAGGTAAGAGAGCAGAAGATGTCCCCAAAAGTAATGGGGACGACAAAGTCTTGACTACCAGAACTCTTTCAGGCCTGGATGAATTTGCAGCCAGACAAAGGAAGATATCTTCTAGCCAGAGTACCTGAGATAATGAGGTTTACGTGATCCATCTACATATGTGACTCTGTCTCTTTGCCTGGGGCTCCCTGCAAACTGTGATTTCCACTGGCTGATTTGAACCAGACTCTGGAAGATATTAAGTTCCCAGAAGGAAACAGGCCAGTGAGTAGAAAAGCATCTGTATTTATGTTCAGGTTAATACTAGGGCTGAACCCACATTCTTTATTAGACACTAGAGAACCAACATAAGACAGAGGTATTATTAGCATCCCAACAATGGGAAAAGCTGCAATCCAGAGTCATAAACATGGGATAATCCAAACACCAGACAAAAAATGGCAGGCAGAGGTTTCATAAGTTCATGTGTTTTTTTCCCCTCATGTCTCACCAAGAAGTCCTGCCAGGAAGTCTGTTCACGCCAGCCCTGAAAATACTCAGCGTGTGCTGGAGGAGGAAAGGCAGCCAGCCCGGGGGTCTGAGCTAACCAACAAACCTGATTCCAAGAAAGCTGAGTACAGAAAGACACAAACTCTATTTTGGATTGAAAAGGAAGGCACATTTTAAGCTTCATCAGGAGGTTTTGAGGGATGGAAGGCATCAGCCTTTACCAAATGCAGGGAAGAAGTGACTTTTCAAAACCTGGAGAGGATCAGGGCTTAAACAAACAATCAAAGAGTCACTGAAATTAAACTTTGCAAACGTATTTGACAGATTCCCTGTTCAGAAATTGGTGCCCAAGAACAAATAGTTCTTTGGCTTTTGGAATGTTACAGGATGTTGGCAGCCTAGAGAAAAGAAAACAACCCTCTGAATAAAGATACTCTGCATAGCCTGGGCTGCCATGCTCCTGCCCGGTGGTCAGAGTGTGTGAGTGCTATCAAGATGGTGATGACTGAATGATTTACAGTCTCTTTTTCAAAGGATGCCTTCATAGATACAACTGGTAAACTGATCCCAGCCAACCATGGCATCAGTCACTGAAGACTGTTCCCATGTGGCATCTGTTCATTTCAGAAAAGCAGAGTATGGGCCACCCAGATCTTCATTTACTGCCTCTCCTCTCAGACAGAGAGGGGTTAAATGTGAGCAAGATGTGTGCAACATTCAACAAAACATAAAAGCAGGTGAAGAAAGGGTATGGGGTCAAAGTGAAAGACCATGTTGGTTCTTCCATCTTTACCCAGATGTCTCCTTCCTGCTGCAACCTCAAGTCTGCAGAGCTGCCTCTTCTGGGTCAGCAAATTGATTTCAACAGTTTGGTAAGATATGACTTTGTTGGGAAAAACCACCTCTTCATTATGATCATTTGCCCAACAGATCCACAAGAAATACCTTAGCTGGACTCTTGAGCTGAGAAGTGGGAAAAGGAGAGGGTAGGAGCAAGAAGCCTCTTGGACTGCACTTTGACAACCTGAAAATTTGCCAGTCATTTTGACTACCAAGCTACCCCAAAACACATAAGCAGGATAAAGCGTGAACGTAGAGCAAGATTTGAACTTTGATAGGTCAATCTCTCTCCAGTGATTCTAT
The DNA here is from genome assembly GCA_033558185.1 of Dromococcyx pavoninus. Taxonomy (NCBI): domain Eukaryota; kingdom Metazoa; phylum Chordata; class Aves; order Cuculiformes; family Neomorphidae; genus Dromococcyx; species Dromococcyx pavoninus. The sequence goes on from JAUMJL010000491.1 coordinate 2,407,954, forward strand.
CTCATTGAATCCAATCTTTAGTTCAGAGAGGTGGCACAGAGCAGAAAATTGAAGCTCAGCTACAGAAATTGAGTCTCGGGAAGGCAAGAAAGCAGCCAGGCACAGAGGGGAAAGGAAAATTAAGTCTTAAATATCTCCCCCTTTGATTTCTCTAGCTAAAGCCAGTGTTTGCCAAGAGATAACCCATGCATAGCTTTGCCTCCTGTGCTTAGGAAAGTAATGCACTGGGGGCCAGATTTTGAAACCCCAGCACCCACCAGCCAAACATGAACTATATTTCTAAGCAATTTCTTTCATGATTAATCCTGCTGGCTGTTCTGGCAGGAGGGGGGAGGAAACACAGTCTGGGCCATCATTTGCACACATAAATGATCTGGAGGGCAACAGTCAGTGGATGGTTGTTTGGTGCCACCGAGATGTCCACCTACTAGGATTGGAATGCTCAGGTGTCAGTAGAGTTGAAGGTGGAATGGATAAAAGATAAATTGATTTCCCACCTCATGTGCTGCACAGGAAGTTGAGCCAAATTGCACAGCTCTACTGAGGGACCAGTTTCCAGGGCTGCCATCTGCCTTGGAGCTGCTGTGATTTTCCAGAGCTTCTGTATGGTCCTTGGAACCAGTTTAGGTCCCAGTTTGAGGGCTTCTGCTTTGCCCTATGCAGGCATAAAAGTTTGGTCATAGGCTTTCTGCACTTGAAAAAAATTGAAAAAGACAGGAGAAATTCTGAATTCCTTCTTTTGCAGAAACATTGGGATTATCTCTCTTCCCAGCCTGGGAAAGTTCTTGCAGGCATGGTAGAGATTATCAGTAGTATTTACATGGTATCTATGTGTTGCATTTTAAAACATCTTCCTTGAAGCATTCTGCAAAGAACTGATATTACAATAAAAAGCAACAATTTAGAAATGATCATCAAAGTGGAAAACTAACATAGATAAAAACTAAAGAGCCAAAGGGCACCATTAGAAGGAGGGGGAGGCTTCCCTTTAGAATGCAGCCATGATGCAGAAAATGCCTTTTCATAGATAACTTTCACCTCATCCCTCTTCACTTCGAGGAAAATATGCATTAGCGTTTAAACATTACAATTTCTATGTTAGAATTCAAAAAGCAAACACAGCCATGAGCTTCTGGTTCTTTTGAGATGCCATTCAGCCCAGTTCTCTCCTCTTAGATCTTAGACATGTTTAACAGGTTGTAAAGAAAAACACAGTGATCTCACCTGCACCAGGGTCAAAAATGGTTCCTGCTCTTACTTAAGTGAAACATCAGGATTCTCATGGACTTGAAGACATAGTCCATGAAATTACTACCAGTCATGATTTTTCTGGGTGTGATCACATAGCCCAATAACACTGATACAAGGAGAGAAGCAGCTTAGCTTTAAAATATTATAGACACATTTTACCATGCTTCTTAGGTTACCGTGACTGTACAGATTCTTACAGGAATCAGTTTTTCATTAATACCTCTCTTTTAAGAGAACTTTCACTAGAGGTAAAAATGTTGAAGATGTGTCTACGTTCTCCTTCAAATCTGGGCATGTTCCTAAAGAATTATTGGAGAATATTTTAATTTTTAACTGGAAAATAATGACCACTGACTGCCAAAATTTCAACTTAACACAGAAAAGGAAAGAGCAATTAAAATGTCTTTGCAAGATAATCAACATTTCAGTATCTGATAAAACCAAAATTCTTTTGTTTTCCTCTCTGGTGAAGTTTTTTCCTCTTCCTTCAGGTCTCCAGGTTATCTTTACCGGGTCATTGGTACAAGCTATGTTACTTTTCTCCTCTTCCTTGACTGCTCCAGAGCAACACTTCCCAATGCTGCTGTTTCCCTAGAAAAGCTCACCCCTACAAGCTGAACTCCTGCAGGCAAGAGCTGAAGCCCCTCAGAACAGCACAAGCCTGGCAAAGCTCCTTGTGCCACTCATCTGGAGCAGAGGTCTGTCAGAGTGTCAGTCTGAGCAATCCTCCCACCAGTCCTGAATGCTTTCTAAGGCAGTTTTTACATCAGTTTCTACATGAAAAGTGTCCTTTGCCATGTTTTTTGTGGAGCTGAAGGACAAAAGAAATCATTACATATTCATGTTAGGTTTCTGCCTAGATGCCAGACATAGAATCGTAGACATCTCTAAACTTTGGCCAGTTAAACTGAACTAAGTAGGCAAACTGCTGTTTGGATAATGCAACACTGATAGGGCATCCAGTCTTGTTTTGGAAGATAGAACATCAATGACACTGAATTATTTTGCTGCTTTAATTACCCTTCCTGTATAAATGTTTGTATCTTGCGTTCAAATTGATTTTTTTTGACACTTGTTAATATTTTCTCCAGAACCACACACATACCTAGTGGTCATCTACATTGTTAAACTTTCTTTTGGTCTCTTTGATGGCTTTCATTTTGATGTGATGGTTGTCCAAACCTCTTTTTTCCACACATAACACACTGTCATCAAAGGGACCATATATATATATATGCACGTGTGTATTATATATGTTTAATTTCTAGCTGTCTGTGCTGAAGCAGGGTGCCAGTTAAACCAAGATGCCCTTAGCCTAGACTGCTGAATGGTGGTTCTACGGTCATCTATATAAGACAGCAGGATCTTCTCAATTTTAGGGCCCTATTTGCATCTACTCAGTTGTATCTGGTACTTTTGGGGATTACGCTGTTGTTTAGCAAATTCCATAGAGAGTTTCAAAGTCATTGGCGGAGCTTCTCCTGGAGGTAACGAGGTCTGATGCTCTGTTAGTCAGCAAAAGCATTTCTGAGCACAGTGAGGACTGTCTCTCCTGCACTCATCCAAATAGCTGAGCACATTTCTGCCTTGAAGGAGTGGATGTGGGAGACAGACAGGCTGGTAGGCACAGCCAGCCCTCTCACCCAGCGCTGGAAAAGGCTGACCAAGAAGCCACAGGTTCCCTAATGCCACTTTGTCAAAAGCAATGTTCCCCTTTACTCACTCACACTCAGTGTCTTTCAAGCCTCATTGAACAGGGGTTAAAAAGTCTTAGTGATGAATTTTATCTTCATCTCTATATGTTTAATAGAAGTCATTGCCATCACTCTGACCAGGGGTAAGGCTGAAGTAACTGCTGTCAAGCCCATGACAAAAACAGGGAGGAGAACACTGTTAAAAACAGGCAGCCATCAACAGTTTCAGAACTCTTTTCTGAAATCAGGCCACTAAGTTGTCCCTGAATCTTGTGCTGGGTGTGCGTCTCGCTGTGAGCTGCGGGTTTTACGGCGCTGAGGGCTCTCCAGAGCAGTGAGCGGTAACACAGCCGCCAGGACCCCAGCCGAGGGCGACAGCTGCAGAGGCATCATTACCTCCTATCTCCCACTGCTCCATGCAAGATACTGCTCCTAGCTACAACCAGCTTTTTATTTTAGCTTAGTTTATATGCGACATAATTTCCCCATAAAGGAGGGCTGATTGTAAATCCAGATGGAAACGGAACGGTTTGCATGAAATGCACTTTAATTCATTAGCTAAAGGTTTGCAAAGTGTTTTGAAGATGTAAAACACTCAATAAGTCTTAAAAGGTAATAATAATAAAATAACAACAATTAATTTCCACAGGAAGAATGCGTACAGCACGTGACCAGAATATTCCTACCAGAGAACATTAAAAACAAATAAAATCCCACTTTACCTCTGACATTTTATTGAGGACTGAGTACTGCAATAAAATGAATTAATGCATTTAGTCATCTATGGAAACTTGAATTTGGATCTAGTTTAAAATGAAAATAATGGCTGCAGTGCCCATTAGTCAGTGTGACAGAGTAGAAGTATAATTTAGAGCAGTCAAGCAAGACAGGGCTGTTTAACAATGAGGCATCTGATAAGGGGATCAATTATTGCTGCCTTTCAGTTTTCTTTTCCCATCAAACTGGTATAGCCCAGCAATAAGATGGCCTGCAGTGACCCAGAGTCTGGGTGTTGTTCTGAGTATTAGTTACAGAGAAGGTAGGCAAAAACTTGGGCTGTGATGTATGTTTTACACATTGCTCCCGGCTGGTGTTTGGGAAACGCTGCTCCCTTCCCTTGGAAGAAATGATGTTTGTTTTGGTGCTTGCATTGCCTTAGATTTGATTTCTGCAAACATTTAGACACATTTCTGCAAGCAAGAAGTTAGTGAGAGAAAAAGCCATTGCAAAATGAAAATATGCATTTGCCAGAGGGTTTGCTGTGGAAGTATTTCAAGGTTGCCCTGAAGGCTTTGTGGGTCTTCAGAGCAAATCTGAACCAAACTTCCTTGTGGTGTATCACCAGGACTGGATTTGCTAAAGGAAACTGGGCTAGATCATCCTCACTTTGAGCGAAGGAGTTGACAGTACAGTGTTCTTCCTTCAGCTCTGTGACAAACTTTCACTTGAAATCTCTCAAACTTGTTAACTCACCCGTGACATCCCACGGAGTACATCTGCTTGTGCAGGTCACTGCAGAGGCTAAAGGGTGGGGTAGAGGAGTTCTGAAGATGGTCTGATTTTGCCTTGCATTGTTCATGCTTTATATGAATGCACAGATGAATGGTGAAAGTATATGTCATTAATCAGTAGCTTATATCCAGAGCATTAGGGATTTTAAAGCAGAGGAGATAATGTGGCAAATGAAAAAAATGATGTGAATTAGTGGAAAACTGACTTTTCCTCTTGGTATTAATTCAGTCCTGTGGCAAGGGTGCACTTTCAGAGTGCAATCAAATTCATTAAGAGGTTTTGATGGATATGGAGAGGCAGGAAAGCACCATTTATTATTTGGAAAAGCTTCACAAGGCACAAGAGCAGCCCTTTATGGTGGCTGAACTGCAGGAGGTGTCATCTGCCGAGGGGCCTGTGTGGTGTCTCACCCTCCCCAAACTGGAGACATGTAGATTGCAAGCGAGGTATTAAACTTCTCTCCTGAGCCTGGGTTCAGGAGTTTACTTTTAATCTATTTTAGAAATTTAGATTGGAGAAGGAAAGTAGGATGACTGGGCTGCTTACTGCAGAAGAACTCTGGCACCAAATTTGACAACGAAGAGTGTAGGTGAAATTCACCTGTTTTAGATTCACCTATCTCAGAGCACTTTTTATGACAAAAACCATCTGTTTCGTTCTGAGTACTGTTACGTATAGTATAGCATCATATAACAAGAGTCACTAAAATGAGAAACCTTAACAAAGCCAAACCTGGGGTTTAACTTCATGTTTATAAGCAAATGCCTCTAGATGTATCCTTAACCTTGTCACCAAAGCACAGGAGATAATCTTTGCCAGAAGTAACAACAAGCATTCAAAAGGATTTCTGAGGCCAGTCATTTTCCCTTAGCTCTTTGCCAAAAATTGGAAGGGTTCTTGACAGTCATCAGTGTGAATTTTCATGAAGAGGATGCCTGGAGTAAGAAGAAAGAGTTGAAGGTTTAAGGTGTGTAAAAATAAGGTAACTTTACCCTGATTGTGAGTTCATCCTGCTTTTAGAGAGAAGCACGGAGGCGTCTGAAATCTCCAAAGAGCACTGGCTGAATAAAAAGGCTTGGACTGACCTGTTGAATTTGACCATCATTTCACTGAAAAAATTCCACCTCAGGACTAAAAGATTTGGCTTTTGGAAATCCAACTTTTATTTGCAGAGCTGTTTTCTGACCTTTTCAGTAAGCCAATGTCGTGAGGAGCAGGAAGATCAAAGGCCTGATGAATGTCTGATGTGAAAAGAAAAGGCTTCAGGCTCTTTCCCTTAGAGACTGATGAACACTCATTTCCAGTTAATTTAATAGGATATATGCTGAAAAAGGGACTCCTGTATACAGTACATTGAACACAATCTCTTATATTTTCTCTGCCTAAGTGGCCAGTCTGTTCTAGTGAGTCTCTGTGTTAGCAGATAGCAAATATTATGTTTGTCAGATGAATGTACCTCTTCAAGGGCTCACTTTGCAAGGCACTGGATGAGCTACACTTCAGACACCAGATATACCCCACAGGCTGCAAGTTCAGGATGGATACAGAAGACTTGGCTGGTTTGGGACAAATGAAAGAGATAACCCAAGCCTCCAGTGGAGTGAACCAGCAACATTTCATTAATTTTGATGTGGTTGCAGTGATTATGGTCCCTGATGGTCTGACTGCTCTTTGAGATCCATTGACTGTAGAACAATAAAGCAATGGCACGAAGAAGGACCACATTTTAGGGCAGTAAAACCAGCACCAGACTAAAAGCTGACAAGTGAAATATAATGACAGATGAGCATTTTACTCCTTAACCATGGCTGAGAACTGGTTTTTGGCATAGGAACCTCGAAGGAGCAGCAGTGAGCCCAAGAGAGAAGCAGCCTCTCTGTCAGTGGGACCAGCTCTCCTTACGTACACCTCAGCAATGACTTCTGCACAATCCACAGGAGAGAGGAACACACACAAACATTTCTCTCTATGTGCTGCTGATAGTTCCTAGCCCAAAGCCCTCTATACAAAAGCAAAACTCAGTTGGATAAATTTGGAAAAGACAACACCTTCTAAAAGCTTTTTCTCTGGTTTCTACAAAATTATAATCCATCCCTGTATATACTGACTCTGGGAGGGACATAATGAAAGGAAAGGGGGAAAATGTTGACATCATTCAATGAAATTCATTTAGTAAAGCTAAGTATATCATCTTGCACTTCATTTTGCACATGTTAAGTAAGTATAAGAAAATTGTATTTGCAGTCAGCAACAGACCATGCTTCAACCCAGGTAGCTTTAGGATTTTCTCCACTGGGACATCATTATGATCTAACCTTTTCAACTGTTAATTTGCTGTGCTTTGCAGGATGCTGAGGAAGGCACAATGAAGGAAGGAAGTGCTTAGAGGGGAATTGGGCACTTAACTGCATTTTACTGCAGTAAGTAATTACGAAGTTAAGTATTTCATATACTCTCTGCTTTTAATGGTTGCCATTACTATACAAATACTCCATAACTGCATGATTTCTTAGGCAGCAGATGAAGAGTCAGACAATAAGGCGAGTCTTCAGCCTTCAGGAAAATCCTTGTGTGGAGCTGGAGTTTGGGTAGATGTCTCCCCTGGATCTACCGTGTCCTGTGTCCGGACCACAAGGGAGACTATTCTTAGTTATTTTAGGAGCTGAACAAAGTCCTAACAAAGATTAACAATTCTTTTCTGTGTAGCTGGGATGGCCAGGGATGTAAAATTTTTCAATGCTTGTCTGCACTTTTGAAAACTTCTACAGGAGGCGAGGCAATATCAGAAAACATCTGCATTTACCTCCGTAGGGAATCTGAAAGGAGACATGATCCTGAAAGTGCAGGGAAGCCACAGCAGCTACATCTGCACTAGAAAAGGGCTTCTCTCTCAAATTCAGCCTAGGATTCATGCTCTTTTTCCCTAAGACTGACATTCTCACAGTGTATCAAATGCACGTGAGTTGCTACCAGGTTGGTATTTGAAGGTTTTCCACCTCCAAGGAACCCCTAGATTGCATCTGTTCTATCTGATCTTAATTGCATGAGGGTGAGCTGAAAGTTTGCTGTGATCACCCTCTGCAAATCAAGTCTGCAAAGGCTGCTCTACAGATGTCCCTGCCTGTCATGTTCACTGCTATCACTTCATTGTTTTCTTCTTATCCTCCATTCTGTCTTCTCTTGTTTGAATCTTCAGTCCTAAGCACTTTCATGGTACCCTTATTCTCTCTTTGGATAGGGGCTGAAAGTGGGTCTTCACAGGCCACTCTTTTTAAGCTCTCTGCTGTACCTCACAGATACTGTCCACTTTAAAAAACTGATATAAACTTTGGGCCTTCAACTGGAAAAACGAAGATGCCAGCAAGAAGACCAACTCAGGAGCTTCAGTCCTTCCTGCCTCTAAATCCCATTACCAGTCTCAGCAGCAATTTACACACTTTAGCTTTTCATTATCCATTAAACTAAATATCCACTACTCATTTATTTTCCTTATGCAGTATATTTGTCTTCACAAGTCTGAATGAATTGACTGGGGTACCATGAGAGGGCTAAGTATTCCCAACAGATGACAGCATGAACTCAGAGGTATGTGTGTGCAATAAATTCCCATCCAGAGAAGAGGGAAGAGACAGCTCAGTAAAAAGCTACCATTACAAACCTGGGCTAACAAGAAAACCACAAAATTGCACATATGTACCACATTGGAATAGGTGTCTCAAAGAAGCTGTGGATGTCCCATCATTGGAAGTCTTCCATGTCAGGTTGGATGGCTTTTTAAGCAACCTAATCTAGTGGAAGATGTCTCTGACCATGGCAAGGGAGTTGGACCAGATGATCTTTGAAGGTCCCTTCCAGCTCAAACCATTCAATGATTCTTTGGGGTCTCTTAGGTAGAGAACTATCACTATTCCTTTTTTATATGTAAAATGGAAATCCAGGATGGAAGTCAAATTACTTGAGAGAGATCAAAAAACTGACAAACTACATAATCCTTAAGAAAACCCAGGAATTCTGGATGTTACTCTTGTGCTCTCCCTTCTCAACCATTTTACCATCTGAATGTGTAAGAAAACAAAGTACAACAAAATAACTTTCAATCATAAGTCAGTGAAGATAAGGTGGCAGCAGGTCCCTCAGTTTTGCCTCTCCAAGATGAATCATAACTCAAAAAGACAAGGGAAGTTTAATTTCTTTCCAATAAAATGCCATTATTGTGTCTGACAATGACAGGTCTTGCATAGGCAGAGACAAACGTGCATGCAACACGCATACAAAGTTGTTCCATAATAACAGGTTTTCTGGCTTGCTATCAAAGCTGGCATAAATCAGAAGACCAGGAGCTTCTTCTCTGCTAGTTTATGGGCTATGAATAAGATTTTACTTATCCTGATGATCCTTCTATTAGGCCATCACTCATAACCATAAAATAGACTGCCTCTCACAAGGAAAGGATGCATCCTTACAAGGGGATCTGTCAGATGGAGTCCATGTGTCACTCTGAACATGCCCATGACCCAACCAACACATATTTGTCTCACTTCCTTCTTTAATTTAATCTCTTTTTTTCTCTTTTCTGATTCGTTTCCCTTTTCACCTGCTCGATGAATGGAAATTGCACTGATAGAAAGGCAAAGATACCAGCTGCTCCGTAACTCTCTCCGTTTATCTCTCTTAGGTCCCGAATCAGTCAGATGCTTATGTGCATGCTTAAAAATAAGCACCTGCTTGAATCCATCCTTATTCAGTGAAACATTTAAAACTCATTGAAAGCCCCACTGATCCCAGCACAGTTAATGTCATGCTTAAAATTCAGCCCAGATGAGTAGTGCTTAGTCATGTTTTTGTACAGCATCAGACAGCAATGCAGACCTAAATGACCTCCAAAAAAGCTGGTTATTACAGTTGTTCTAGCAGTTAGGGGCAAATGCCTCAAGGTGCAGTTAAGGAAATGGACCTGACTGCAGATCTTTGCCATTCAAAACCAAAGGCTGAAGGAAGCTGAGAAAAGAAGGTTCAATTGGTTCTCAAAAAGTCACAAAAGCTCTGAGGAATAAATGCACAAAAATACTGCTTTAAAGTTTTCGGGAAAGCAATTGCTCACAGCTGCCATAAAACCCAGACAACTTAATATATTTATCTGCCTAAAAGCTAAATTTGCACATTGCAAAACCTGAAGGTAATCTAGGGATGCTGTTTTGTAGCTGCTTGCTTACGATTTCCACCACTTGAAAAATCATCATGTAATGAGACAACTTCAGTGGAAACCATTTAGCATTTCACTTACATTCCTCACTCATCATGACAACTGAGATAACTCATCACTAACTTGAAACAGTTCATTTGCACATCTACAACAGCAGAAACAACCCCTGGAGGATGTATGATGGACTGGCTACCAAAGGGCCTGTGCTAGAATACAGGGAGGGAGGACTCCAAAACTCTGCCTGCAGTCTACATATCATCGAGAAGATAAAATAACTAAAACTGCCAATTTCTACTCTGAAGAAAATATGTCTGTGGTGTTCATAAGAGCCATCTGGTCTCCAAAAGTTCATTGCCCATTGCACAAATGGAGTGGCAATGCCTAATGGGAGGCGTCTAATGACCAGACAGATAGAGCAAGATGAACAGCTCAGTTCCTTAACTGTTAAAAACTGGCTTTGGTTGGGCTGCCTGGCTTAATGGTTCAAGGCCTTGAAATGTTTATCTGCAGATAGGTTTAGGGCTCTTCATCAATTTTCAGCACTCCGTGGCTCTTTGTAGTTCTGCTTGATCTTTGAATCTGCCTGGAGCATTGTGCAAGATCAAGATAACACACCCAGAATGGAAGGTGTGCAAGAGTTGTTGAAAAGTTATAGGTTTGGTGATGAAAAACATTTAAGCCTCTTAGATGCAGCCACTAGTACCCATATCACTGAAAACATCTGAAAGTCCTTTCAAAGTTCATGGAATTTCTCAGGTCAAATATTATGTGGAAGGAGCAAGACCCTAGTGCTCACCATGCCATCTGCAGGCAGCATCCCTCAGTGTCCCACTTCTTTTTGTTCTTCAAGATATCAAGCTCCTCAAGAGCTTGAAAGAGCTCCCATGGAGCACAATTCACCTGGCTAGCAATATACTCACCATGGGCTAGCCAGAGATGACTCTAGTTAGCATCACTTCCCCTTTTCAAAATATCTGCTAAGATATTTATGTTTGGCTCTCCCTACTTGTGAAATATCTCCTCAGCCAGGGCCCTGCAAAACAGCTTTGCTACAAGGCACCAGTGAAGCTCAGAACTGGTAAAACAAGCAGTGGGGCACGAAGCAGAACCTCCACAGGAGGTAAATCATGACAAAACAGCTTGCAAAGAATAGCAGTCACCACCACACTCACCCAAAGCTTGGCAAAGAGCTCTTTTGTTTGAATTCCCTCTGTTTCCTCTTTACAAGCACACAAAGCTGATGAGTGACTACACGGAAATAAACACACACATGCTAAAACCCAGTCAAACTATGCTTCTTCTGCCAGCTGAAACAGGAGAGCTGCAACGTTTCTTGTACCCCCTGCTTCTTACCCACGCTGCAAACCAAATAAGGACTTGAATAGGAAAGACAGAACAACATAAAGGGGACATAAATACCTGAAACAAACTCAGCTGCTTTGCCCAAGAGGAGCTGCTATTTGACTTCAGTGCCTGCTGAAGCTGTAGATTCCTCCCTTGGTCTCAGCAGTGATTTTCTTTACTTAATTAATCAATTACACATGTAACTGTGGTCCATTAGCAAGGCAGATGACTGTCTTCAGACTCTGATTACTCATTTTGGAAGAGCCCAAAAATATTTCAGTAGGATGAATACATTTCCTCTATGAGGTTTTAATGAGACCATTTAGCAATTTTTTTTTAAAAAAACAAGATCTGAAATGGGCATAAAAAGCCAACTCCACCTACATCATGCACTTGGGAAAAACAACAGGCCCCAGTTTTAAACCCTGTCTGCACTTAATTGTGCTTGGAAGAGTACATAATGGAGGACTAATGGTACCTGTGTGTTTAGTTCACTTAGCAGCACAGAGGGGATGATTTCCTACAAGCAGTACAGCACTTTGGTTGGCTGTTTTATAAGATAATGATCAAAACACATACATTAATAATAGATTTGCCAAGACCAGTGTGTCCTGGGTTATAAACCCCAGCTGGTCATGATCATAGTTATTAATAATAACAGTAATCTGCATTTCTAAATCACATCTGACCATGAGAGCTACCAGAGTCTGTTCATATAATACACATGTTGCAGTAAGTTTAATTTCATCTGTGTATAAATATAGGGGCATGGTCCATGTGTTTTCAAAGAAACAAAAGCTCAGTTCTTAGAGAGACTTGAAAACACAGCCAGGGTTTCAGCACTTCTCTTACATCTTCCCAAAATATACACAGTGTGTCTATTTTTTTCATTAATCCTTTATTGACAAGAAGAGCTCAGGGCTTTGATTTTAAATCTTATCTGAGATTATGAAAGCCTTTGGTCTGTAGCAACTGCTTGCCCCTGGGTCACTGCTACTGTTACAAACTGATTGGCATTTATGTGTTTTGTTTAGAGACTGCATTGTATTTGCTTTTTCCTATCTGACTTTCTTTCTGACACTGAATGAAAACAGCAAACAACATGGGACATCAGCAACAGCTCACAGCTGTCCCCATCCCTGTTACATTTTCTCAGCCTTTCTTAATATTTTACTGATTAAGTTTTCAAACTGAGAGAAAAGCAGGAAATTCCTGAAAAATTAGTTCTGAACTCCTGATATAAAATATACCTTTTGTATAACGCTGAATAGAATACAAAGTGATTCCCGCTCTACATTTGACAAAACATCTCTGAAATCCAAATAAATTAAACTTCTTATTCAATCAGTGTTGCCAAGTGTATGGATGCGAGTACCTTGTTCTCCTCCACATTGAATGACAAGTATACTGGCCATAATCTGGGACTTATTCTGATAATTGTTTCATCAATAAAAGAGGCACCAGACCCTTTGAATTCTTGCTGGAGCAGTGTCCTACCTCTCTGCTGCACCTTCTCCAGAGCTCCTGGTGCTGCCCCAAGCTGCAGAGTCAACTGGACTTTCACTTGTTTTTCCTCTAAAGATATTCAGACACAATTAGGAGTGAGCTGTCAGGAGTATATGGATAAAATGGCCCAAAAGCCAGGATAAAGGCAGCACCTTAAGAAGCAATTTGCATTGTAAAGAAGTCTTATAAGTATGCAACCTATTAATAACTGCCTCCATTTGTGACTAATGTCACCAGGCTGATTTGAGCTGCTTTGGAAGTGGAAGGGATAACAATTACCTATCAGCCCAGAAGACACTCTCTACAAATGCTTCATGTTTGAAGAGAGGTGCTGTGGTATTTTCTTTTGTTTTGTTTTCCTGACTAGTAATTTCAACAGCAAAGTGTTGGTTTTCTCAGACTTGGTAATTAGGGTGACCTCTGTAGGTCATTTGCATCTCCTCAACTCATCAGCCCTTCTGCACTTTGTATTGCACGACCTTGAAAGCAAAACATGGAAAGGTTCAGAAAGCAGTGGAGAAGATTAAGTCTTTGGGCATTTACATAGCTTAAGAACTTTGATGGCTGAGGAAAAGCTTGCTGCAGCACCTGGAAAGGCAGCAATCTACAGATAGGTACTGGCTTTTAGTTTGACATTAATTCTGGAGCGGGCCAATGTCCCATGTTACAGCTGAATTCTCAGAAAAGACTTGCTTAGGCATGCATTCAGCTCTTTCCAGGCGTGGGTAATGGGTAGCACCAGAGTGGCAAAAGAATAATATCGGTGTCAATGTAGTCAACACAGATCTTGCCACCTCCTCTAGTGATTTGGCTCAAGTTTTCTGGGGCTGTATCAATGTGGTGTCTTACAGACCTGATCTATGAAGGTTTCTACTGCAAACTGAAGAAACACAGATCATCCCAAGAAAATCATATAAAAATTTGAGGAATTTGTACTCTGTTGTGCCAGAATGTCACGTTTTTAATCCTGACACCTGCCATTTACATTTTACAACCACTGTCTTGTCCTTCTGCCTCCAGTCTACTGCAGCCAGGTCTTCAACAAACCAAGTACCTCTTGCATGTCTGTTGGGAATCACTTCTAAACTTATGTCCTTACTTCCTTGACTTTCTGGAAGCTTTCTGTGTTCCTCAGGACATACAAACTGCAGACAGACAATTCCTGGGATCCAGGAATTGCAGAGTGCTGACTTGAGGACATATTTTATCTCTTCCAATTGAACATCTACCACTGACAGGCAACAAACTTTGCATCTTGAGGTAGGGCACTTGGAGTGATGAATGAAGATTCAGGAATCATTTGAAAGTGCTCATCTAGCTTATTTATGTTTGTGCTTAGTTTGGGGAATAAAATGTGAGTGTAACTGAGCATCTTGAGTGCAGTGTACAACTTGTGTAATTTCAGATGTATTCATGAAATCTTCTGGGCTGCCTCAGGGAGTCTTCTTCAGAGAAAGTTTTGCAATTACCAGACCCTCGCAATAGTTCGACATTTGTAAGCAATTTTCTATAGAAGAAGTTCTCTTACTGAACCCAAGGCATTCAGTGGAGGAAGAAAACTCCCACAGAGGCAAAAAATTTGCTTTAATTCACTTGGTGGATTCACTCTCAGCAAAAAGCCCTTGAAACACATCCCATTACCCTGTCCTTGAGCTGGGGACAAGGGGAATAGAATTGGTCACTTCCCTGAATACAACTGTAGAAGGGAATCGTCAGTCTTGAAGACACCATGAACCATGGAAGGCAGCAAAGTCAACTTCAAACATTTCAGCTTCCTCCGTCTGTCCATTTTAAACTGGGATGTTTGCAGGAAGAACCCAATTTCTTGCCACCTGCCAGTGGCTGAATCTCCAAATCCTCAGTCCTATTCTACAGCAAGCTGAGATCTTATTGATGTCAATGGACTTGACTGTCTTCAGGACTGGGTTTCCTGCTAGTAGAAGTGATCACATAAGATGCTGAGTACCGGATCACATATCTATCCTGATGTAAGTAGGCACTGACTACAGGCTTACATTGTGTAAATGCATTTGTATCCTATTATAATGGTACCAGTTCCTCACCATCATCCAGTTCTCACCACCTCTCAGGCAGTTTAAGAGGCAGTAATGGCACAGTTATCAACACCTTCACATTTTCTGTTATGTTACCTCCAGTACGAATATAAATTACACAGTCTGACAGGGAGAAAATGAAATTGCGACGTGTTAGGCTGCAGGTATTTAGTTCAATGATTGGGGCTGTCTTTAAAAGCTATAATGACAACACACCAGCCAGATAACAGAGAGATGGGGTATTATGTGCATTCCTACACTTTGAATTTAAATTAAAATTTGCTGTGATTTAAGATGTTATCTCCTTTGAAAGTCTATACTTTCCTTGGAGAAATGACTATTCTCAGCTAATAACGCGAGTCACTAGGCTAGTGATTAGTGTATTTGCAACAGGGTAAATTTTATTGTCAAAGACTCAGGTGCATTACTTACTGCATGATAATCTCAATCTAGAATGAATCTGTGACTTGAAAGGACACCTAATCTTTAAAGCTCATCTTCACCTTGCCCTGCTTTTCTTATGACTCAGTGTGGAAGACACATCTTTCTTTGTGCTTTGCAGAAGTCATTATAAAATGCATGAAAGTCCGTCATCCCAGGTTACCTTGATGATTTCTTTTATAAATAGTAATAACAACAATGACAATAAATAAAACTAAATTATGTCCAAAGAAAAGCAATGTAGTCACTTGTAAATAGCGATTACAAAGACAGGTAGTAAGAAAGCAAGGACATAATATAGGTACTGACAGCATCATCCCCCATGTCTCATTTTGAAATCCAATTAATCGGCCCCCATCCAAGAATTTTACTCATAAGTGTAACATCAGGCAACAGATTCTTGTTAGAGAGTGAAAGGCCTAATAGCTCAGGGCTATGACAACAGAGCAGCTCAGGACAGCAAATTGTAGGGTTTTACCCCTAAATCAGCTCAAGGACAGAAAATAAACTAAATTAGGATCCCTAGACTGAGATTTTCCTCCACATTAACTTTAATGCTTTGTGCAGTTATATGAGAATGCCTGGTGTGCCCTTTGAAAAGCAGGGCCATTGCAGTGGAAATCTCTGCTGTGTAAATAGATTTTGTATGTCACCTTGTGCCAGTTCCTTGTTATACACAAGGAAATCCTGGCTGAGATATGCCTGGTGATTAGTTCACCCCTTATTCCTTCCCTGCCACTATTTCACATACTGGAGGAATTATTCTTGATGATGATGTTGATGATAAGGGAATTCCCAGGACTACAGTGACTGAAAATATTTGATTTACATAAACTTGCTTACAGATCAACACTGCATTTGCATTATGTAACCAGATTCCAACTGCATCAAACAAGGATGGATACTCAGGGAAGTCATACCTGAAGATGAAGAGATGAAACAGAGGGAAAGAAAAGGAGACAGAAGGTGATTTTCCCAGATTTTGCTGTGCCATGAAACACCTCAGAGAACTGCTTAAGAAAGCCTTTCTCCTGAATTTTCATTCAGAGAAGCTGCCACCCACACGTCTGCTGGTTTGGGGTTTGTATGCACAGCAGAGACTTGGGCTGAGGCCGTTGCCTTTGCTTTGCACCTTGAGCAGTGTTGTACTGGGAGAAGCTGGGAGCCACTGGAAAGGCCCATTGCAATGCCTCGAACCAAATGGATATGAGTGGTCAGGAGAGGATTATTGTCTTCTGATTAGCTCAGTAACAGCTCCTGTTTTAGTGCATTCTTCTACCAGCAAAAGACCATCCAGGTGAAAGCTTTTCAAGAATAGCTACCCTGTTTAACACCACATGCCTACTTCATCAGAAACACACATACAAGCTTTTTGTCTGTGTTGCTTGTGATTCTTGGAAGTTATTTGAGATTGTCCTATTTTGTGCAAGGGGTCAACATTCTGTGCTGGCAAATGCTACCCTGTAGAGTAAATGTGTTCTATTCGTTTGATAAAGTCCAAACAATATCACTTTAAACTCCCAATGCAAACCTGCCTCCAAATCTTAATTAATCCAGTCTTAAGAAAGGAAAGGTAGCAGACTGAGGGTTGTTGACACATCCCAATAGCTCATTCTCTGAGTTTCCCCACGGCTTGGGCTTGAGTGGAGCTGGTCTCAAAGCTACTCCTCTTGTCAATGAATTTCTTCAAAATGCCCTCCGCATGTGAACAAAATTGCCAGCAAAGGGCCATGAATTCTCCCTTACAAGTGCAGGGTGTGAGCTGGGAAAGTCTTTCAACTTGTCTGTGACACCATTTACTGCTGCAACAATGGATATAGACTTTGGCCTCTTCTCTCTCAGAGGGTGTAAGAGGTTTATCTTCTCACTACCAAAAGAAGTATCATCAGGTTCTTTTGCCTATCCATGCATTGCCAAGGAGCTGATTGGGATGTCAAAATCTCCAGACAAGAATTTCTCCCAGGACTAAAAGTGGAGTGACCAGGAAAAGCTGCAATTGCAAAAACCCTCTGGTTTTTTAAGACCAAATAATGATCAGAAAAGGGAATGGGGTTTAATATGTTTTTGACTGGTTGGCTGGTTTTTAATATTTCCTTGCTTCATTTTCCCTTTTGGCTTTCCCCTTCTTTGTGAAATCCTATCTCTAAAGCACATCTAAAGCAGCATTTCATCCCCAATGGTCATCAGAAGCTTGCATTAATCATGGTCATGATTTAGGGATACACTTAACCTCAGCCTTGAGCTCCTCTGTGGTGAATAAGGCATTCACCCACAGTTCTTTTTTTCTCATTAACCAGCATTTCTCCCACACAAGTTTTATACTTGACCTAAGGAGCTCAGAAAACTGGTTATTTGGAGTTAATTCACACCACTTAAAAGAAAAAACCTGTGTCAACTGACCTGGAAGAGGGACATGCTACAATACCAAAATAAATGCTAACAAAGCAACAGAGCTTCAGGGCATTGAATAGTAATTGGTACCCCAAAATCAAAACCTCCTAAAATCTGCCAAGGAAGGTCTCTTGGGCCCCAAATACAGGGATGAACACACACACAGAGCAAGAGATCTGCCTCAGAGACCAACACAAAGGTGACACTATTCCTGTCCTTCTCCAGGTGGGATATGAAAAGGGACAAAGTGACTTCGCAGGCTGGACTAAGCAAAGGCTGTGACCTTTATGGTCTCTTTGGATAAGGTCAAATGAGGGATCTATAAAAGTTGTTCTGAAATATTTATAGGCCTAAGAGTTCAGTACATGGCTGGTTTATGCAGAGTATTTTGTTTTTCAGGAGTCTAAAGGAAAGAGCAGGACTGCTGGGAAGTTTTCAAAGCTGTTATCCTTGTACTGAATAAGAAAGGATGAAAGCATTGAATTTATCATTCAAAGATGTGTTTTGAGAGGCTGAGTGCAATATTCTCTTTCCAGTCTGAAGAAGATTTCAAGATTAAGAAAGGGCTCCCTCTGGAGAAATATTACCAACTTCTTCTGAAACCCCACGGCCAGCACAGACCCTGCTCTAGCTGCCATCCTGCCCTTGGCACCCCATCCTGAAAACAGGCTGCAACCCTGAAAGGAAATGCCATCCCTCCAGTAAGTCTCTTTGCCAGGGTCACAAAAGAAAGGAATTAAGCCACTTGAGCTCTGGTTGTGGTCTCTTTGCAACGAGGGCTGCTTGTATGCATTGGATAACTCTTGTGTTTATTTTCTATGGTGAAGTAGAATCTTTCCAAGGAAACCTAAACTCTTGGTACTCAAAGACAAGCCATCAATGTAATACAGTCTATGGTGGGCAGCAGCTATATCAAGCTGTGATGGGAGCCAGCTCATAAGGCTGATGTAAAGCCCCATTTAACTAGATCACAGGTCTCAGATTGGGCTCCATGGTTTCTACAAGCAGTAAGAAGAAAAATTACTATGTTTATTCATGTTATTTGGTTAATTTTTCAGTAGACTCAGTGCTCTGATCCGAATCACCTATCAACAATATGAGGAAAGCATTGAGGAGTTGTGGCTACAGGTTGTTTTTTTAAGCAAAGCGCTTGGAAATATCTGTGTTGTCCCTTGTCTTATACTCACGATACAGACACATGGGAGAGGTTCACAAAACCACCCTGGGGAGAGGCTTATCATTTTAAGAGTTTAGTTTTTAACTGCAGAAGATTCTGTCTGTATTTGAGCTTGGAGAAACAGGAATCCATGAGGCAGTGCTGGTCTCATTTTGCCATGATTAGCAGGGCTGGAGACCTTGTCTACAAAACCCATTCACTGCAGCATCTCAGCTGGCTGCCCCAGGAGTCACTGCTTGTGCTGACCTGTTCCTGTGGCTGTGGATAAGACACTGGCCAGCTCAGAGCTTTTCTCCTCTGACTGGAGTCTCATCACATTTTTACAAGGTATTTACATGTCCCCTGGAAAACATTTAGAAGCTGCAGGCTAAGAAACTTGAAAACCATTGCATGAGCAGAAACTCTCATATTTCTCTCCCCCAGAATTAGATTTGCTTTTCTTCAGGTTTGCACAGCTCGCATTTCAAAAGCTTTTGCCCTAGACAGGGCTCTTCCTGCTCTAAACTGTCTAATCACTGCTCTTTTACTCCCTTTTCCCTGCCTTTCCTGGGGGTCAGACCCCTGTGACCTATACCTGGTGGCACTGCTGCAGCTCCTGGCCAGGGCTCCTGGCCCCACTGCAGGCAACTTTGCTGTTGATGGGGAGCAGTGACCAGCAGTGTCTGTTGTGTGCAACTGATGCCATCTTCTGGTCTTATTGAGACTGCTTTCGGGCCTGAAAAAGCTGAGGCAGAATCAGTCTTGTCAGTGCAATAATTTACTTTTACACATATATGCATATATATGTAGGTATAGATACACACGTATTTTTATAGGTGAAATAAGTTTATATCTCTTTTTTTCAAATAGTTTTAGTGCAGTAATAATTGTATACACTTAAAATTTTTTAAATTATATATAAGCCTTAGCTGTTTGCATTATCAAAGGCCAAGGCAGCTGCAAGTTCTTCATGTAATTCTCCTTTCCTACTGAGAATAGTAAAAAAAAACTCCTTTGGCTGGTTCTTGCTGTCTAATACAGATCTGCTTACAAGAAATTGTTCTGAGCAACAGAGACTCAATATCAGCCACAAGGTCATATCTGTGTTTGTGCACTGGCAGCGTGCTCAGTCAACAGCAATTTCAGCCACAAGCTGGAAAAACAAGGCTTCATTACCCAGAACCAAGCTCCTGGCCAAGTTATTGCTTTTCCCTTGACTTTTCAATGAATGTGAACTCCAATTGCCAAGTTTGTACTTTAAGAGTCCCCAAAACAGGATCTGAGATAGAGGAGCACTGATAAAATGATGAGCCAGCTTACCATGATCTAACTCAAATCAGATTCCTGATATCAAGTCACTTCAGTACTCAGAAGCATCACTCAGACCTATTGCTGGATTTAGTGGCTGCTGGGAATGCTGTCATTTCCAGCCTTCTTCCTCCACCAAGTAATGTTCTATGACAGCTTGCATGAACCTGCACTCCAGGGAATCTGGGTCATTTATTGGTAGCTACAAGAATCTGTGCCAGAAACTCCACATAGTGAGAAATGTGAGATGGTCAAGGTAAAATTTTCAGTATAGAAAAATAGGAACATAGACTTACAAAGATTTTCTTATCATCCAGTCTATCTTATGCCTTCTCAGGCAGCCACATCAGATAATCCTGCTCTTTAATTCCCTGTGCCCTACTTTAAAATTAGTCAAGGGGGTTATGCACAGTTTTTATCAGCAACCTTGTCTGCACATTCAAACATGGGATTTTCCTACCGAGATTTCAGCCCTCTGCAGAATGTCAACTAGCCTGGAGTAAGAACCACCCGAAAGCACCTCCGAGGCTTTCAGTGCAAATCTCTGACCTTTATTTAAAAGCCCTTGTCTTTGAAAATGCTTTTTGATGGTGTTTGCTAATACACAGTTTTCTATGTGAAGGCAGAACACACACACGAGGCTTACGGACTATTGACTCCAGTGCTCTGTTCTCCACAGACAGACATGAGCATTGCAAAATTCACACTTGGAAGCTCCCACCTGAGACCAGCCCTCACCTGTTTCCATTTGAGACCAGTCATTACTAGTTTCCCAAGCCTGCTGCTGGCTTTGGTTCACCCAGTGGGACCCCAGCTCAGCTGGTCTTATGGGACCCAGCTGAACCTGAGCTGAAGAAAGAAAACTCACAGTCTGCCAACCAGCCTCCACTGCTCACACCATGAGCTCTTTTCCCATGCAGCTGATGTTGTGTGGGTCTCTATTATCCTGATCTGAAAGCAAGGGGTGGGCAGTCAGATTTCTACAAACTGCTCCAAATTAAAAAAAAAGAACACACATCCTTAGAAATACATCCATAAGGATGTACACTATGGTCAAATTGTGTACCGAGCCACAAGAAGGAACTTTTTTTGGACATATTCTTCTAGAAAAGAGAGTTTAGCTTTCCAGTTTTCCATGGCACTTAAAAATATTTCATGCTTTCTCCACCAGGAAACTTTTCAGGAGATAGAGTTTCTCATGTAGAGTGTTAGAAAGGAGGCAGTGTAATAAAATGGTGGTAGGAGGGAGATTTACTCGAGGTGGGGTTGCTTGAGGAAGCAAGAACATACACACAGTAAACATCAGAGGAAGTCCTCACATTGTCAGAGTACAAAGTCACCCATGACAATCCTTCTAAAAGGACTCAAAGTGCCTATTAAATACAAACACTATAAGAGTCATTATTTTTCTTCCAGCTTTTTAATGTGACAGAGAAAACAAAAAACAAAGTCCATTGGAACAGCTGCGATTTCCAGTGACAACCAGACACAGATCAAATAAAAAAAATAAAAGAAGAAAGATTTCAAAAGAAGAAACAGAACCAAGGGACTGGAATTGGCTATTTCACACACAGAGCTGACAGAACATCTAAATGTTTCATTAAATGCACGACACTGGGTGTTATTTACAGTGAAACTTGCAGTGTGTGTACATTTATACAGCACTAGCATCACATACAGCAAAGAAATTTCTCTCATTTTGTTTCCTTCACAGTTCCCAGGCTTGATTCTTCCTAAAAGCAGCATTTGCTAATATGAGGGTGAGAAACTGAGGGAGAAACTTAATGGGAATATAATGTCTAGGACTTGAGCTACATAAATCTAAAAATATACTCTCCAGTTTTGTGTGTCCTTTGGAAAGTCAAAGGACATAAGCAGGGAACATAAATGGACCCAGGGCCTCCTTAATAGTATCAGAATATACTCTGCTTTTGGAGGTCTCAAAGCAGGGCCTGGAAGAGACCTGCACATCTGCAGCTCTGTGCCCCTGTGCAACCTAGCCAGGGGCTGGACCACTCCCAGCCTCAGGGAATATCCCTTAGTACATCTGCCCAGTGTCACCAAAGGATATCAGGCTTCCTGACCACTCTCCAGTGTGCAAAATATCTGACTCTGGATATGGATTTTCCAAGAGTGGCTTTTTTCTTAGTCTAAAGGATCCACCCACTGCTGTTTACAAGTCACACAGCATTCATGGGGTTGAGGATCTCACGGGTGAGGAGAAGATCACCCCACCCACCCTCAAGCTGCAGCCACCACCAGAAGGATGTAGCAGAGCCAAAGGCAGTGGCAGAAACAGTCCTGTATAACTGAAATATAGGAATAGATATATGACAACTAGTTAAATCAACAGGGACTATAAGGAGGCAGAACTCATCATAATATCACTAGTCTTTTGTAAGTATCTACAGTGCTTCCTGTTCCTCTAAATGTCTGTTTCTGCATGTTCAGAAACTCAGTAATGAACTCTTCCTGTGGGCTCCATGACACTGCCATACAGAGAATGACACTAAGTCACAGCAGGGCAGTTTGGGTGCCCTAGACCCATGCCATGAAGTCCCTGGTATGCCACACATGCATCAAGAGGTCCAGCTGTTGTCTAGAAGAGGTCTTCAGGATTTAAGGCAAGTCCTCTGTCTTGGTCCTCTGTGTCCCCCTCTTGCAGCAAAGTTTATGAATCCAAGGAAACAGTGCTGTGCAGAGATTATCAGTAGACCCATGGTCAGCAGTTTTCTCTGTGAATGCTCCTGTGATCCAAGACAAGGAGACCGTTCACTGTGACAAACACAGACAGGGGGAGGCATGCTGGCCCTTGCACTGCAGGTATGGTAGAAATTAAGCTGAGCCATCAACGGAAGTGTCTGATGAGAAATCTCCCCCTGTATGGTGCTCCAGGGCTCTGTGGCTCAGGCTCAGCCCAGCAGGTAACTGAGACACAAATCAAAACACAGCCAATTCTGCACCCATCGACCATTTTTCTCTGGAGAGCAATAGTATGAAGCCTACACTGATTTAGGTCATGACAAGGACAATAAACAAACACATTAGGAGTGTTGATCAAGCTTTGTTCACACTGAAGGTGGATGGAAAACATCAGCTCAGGTGTCACAAAGGCAAATGACTGAGCTGGAGCTGTTGCCCTGGATCTCTCTGTTATGGAAAGAGAGGAGCAGGGCTATCCAGGGCAAACCATCTTCTCAGCATGGTCCCTGAGAGCGGTCCCATATATTTCTTGTGCCTTTCAACTGAGAATAATAGGAACCCAGGGTGATGAGTCCCAATCCAGACATCTAACTCACAGATGTCTAAGGCTAGGTGAGAGAGTTTCTGCTTAGCTTTTCCTTTCTTCCTTCTCTGTCCATTGTTGTCCTTTCCAGGGCCCTTGTATATCAGCTCCAGTGTTTGCACTTTCATATTAGGTCATGAACTCCCTGGTGGGATGTTTGGGATAGGAGCCTTGTCATGACACACCTGCATCACCCCCTATCCTCAGCTGATTGACCCACGGATTTTAGGGGTGGCATGAGTTTCTATAATCATGTGAATAACCTGCTTGACATTGAAAACAAGATCCTATTGCTCTTTACCTTGTCCCAGCTAATCTCTTAAAGGTGAGGTTTAGCAGCCTGTGAAAGAGACATTCTGTACTAAAGGTTTTTAAGACTGGAAAACATTTCCTAATGTTATCTTTCCATTTCTATCTTCTCAAGACCTCAGTGTCTTCCTTCTCTGAAAATTAACAGAGGTTTTGCAAAATAAATGATATTACTGTCACTTACAATGTCAATGGAGAACACAAATAGTCAGGTTTGCTGTCAGAGCACTGGGTCGATATGGAACTAACAGTGCTCCAGATAATAAATAAATATAAGTTCTCACTCCACAGAGCAACACCACAGAATAGTCCAGAAAATGAAAGAAACATTTTTTCCCCAAAATGCAATGTAATTGGCATGCACAGCCCAACAAAATGAATGAAACATAAAGACCACGGTGATCTTTGTGCTGAAATACATATTTAGCTGCTTCTCAACATGCAAATGGACAAGACATTCTCAGAGAAAAAAACACATTTTGGGCTGTGATTCTCCACAGAAGCTGTGAACTGTTGCCAAAGGACATAATTACATTCACTCCTACCTTAGAGAAGGAAAATTGCCATTTTGAAGACAAATCAAAAAAAGGCCCTAAGCTACCCATAAAACGAAGAAATGAGGCATAATAAGCTCAGTTATTACCACAGTTTGTGATTTTATCAATTTCATAAACCTCAGAATAAATCTCAAAAATCCCAACTAGCCCATTGTAGCCTGGCTGCTCCGTAAGTGTTTATCCCTGATTGACGCCATGATAAAAGTGGTGGTCATTACAGGGGTTTGCCTCTTCATTAAGGATTTGTTTCTTGGGATCTAACCATGCTCTGTGTCCTTCCTCTGCCCTCTGCAGCACCAACACTGACACCCACAGGTATGTGGGCCTGGCCCTGGTGTCAGTTCTTAAATGTATCTGACTGTTTCCGTGCAGCTGAAGGTGGAGGTCGTAGACTTCAGTTTGCTGGATTTCAACCTAACCTTGCAAGCTTGTCTTAAAAAAAATAAAAAGAGAGAAAAAAAGGAGAAAAAAAAAAAGAGATCCTAAGAAAGATGATGAACAAAACTACAAAAGGATTTTTTATGTCACAAAATATCCTGAGCCTTGCATTATGTGAGAGTTTCTGATCAATTGTGGCCTTTTGCTGAGCTTGCTGAAAGTGTCTAATTAGCACTATCTAGACAATTGAGACCACTGATATGTTATTTAACAGTATGCATCTCATTCTTGTTTCCCAAGAAAGTATATCCACAAACACACAACTCCACTTCTAGATGCAACAGACTTTAACTCATATGATAAAAAGGGCATATGAATTGCAGAAATGATCTTTACAGGGTATCAAACCTAATTGTGCCACTTAACAGAGAATTTAATGTTCTGTACAGTGAAAAGTCGCTGTGTGCATTCCCTGTGTAACAAGTTAAATGGCTTTAAGTAACTCTGCTTACAGTGTCTCAACGAGACCCAAGTATATAAGAAAATCAAGCATCATATTCTTTAAATTATATGGCTAAAATGCTTGTAAATTCACAGTTACCATACTCAAGGTATTAGACAAAAAGTCCCCTATTTACAATGGATGATATGTACACATTTGGTTTGTGGAATGCTCCAACATTGTATCAATTTCTCCTCTGTCAAAGCTGTATGGAAAAAAACCTCTTAATCATCTTAGAATTATATATTCCCAGCCATCAATACATTTAAATATTTGGTGTCAGGATACAAAGAATGAAGTGTCATGACTCCAGATAAGCTTGAATTAGTGGGATAAGTTGTCGGCGTCTCTCTTAAGATCTTCTTAAGGGTGCAGAAATTAAAAATTCTAAATTTCAATAGCTGATCACTTCAAAGCGCGTGTGCACATTTGCAAGGATGTGTAAATACATATATATATAAATAAAATTCTGTATGTATTTCTCTCCCAGACCAAGAAGGTGCCTAGTGGTTCTCTATGGCCAAACGAAGACAATAAAAGGCTTTGAAACCCTGTTTCTTCTGAAAGAGCTGAGCACCCACCCTCATATCCTCTGGAAATCAGGACTTTCTCACTCTTTCAGGCAGTTCACGTGGTAACCCCACAATCAAGACAGCCAGGGTCAGTGGTCACGTTTGTAGCTCTTGTCCCTGTTGGTGGAGCTCACCTGTCATAGGTTTGTTACCCACCTCCCCTTCGGATGCCCTTTGTGTTTGAGCACAGCTGATGAGAATTGCCAGGGAGTGCTGGGCAAGGCAGGCAGCATCTCACCACTTGGCAAAGGCATGAGGGGGTCAGGATGTGGTCTCCCGTCGGACACGCTCCCACTCACGCAGGCGCACGCATGCACGAAGCCGCTGTTCACGTCTTGCGTGGTTACACCGGGATGGAGAGGGAAAGGGTAGACTTCCAGTGTAGGTAAGGTTAAACCCAAGCTCTGAAAGGGGTGTGTAGTAGCTGCATGCACCAGTCATGGCTGTAAAAGGGTCTGAAACTAGGGGTGAATTTTATCCCTTTGGGCTCTTCTTTCCCTCTGCCCTTTCTCTTTGAGGTATTGACAGAACAGTATAGAAAGAGTCATTCTGATTTTCCTAAACATGGCTGTTTTTTGTTCTTCTTCCACATCTGCCCTCCTGACCTCCCTGGCCTCAGCTGCTCACATCAGGACCTGTTCTCGAGTCTCTGGCAGGCGCAAAGCAAGCAGGCCACCTCCAACCAGGGCAGAGGAAGCCAGAAGGATGGGAACCACCTTGGTTATGCCCACGAAGGAGGCAAAGATTGAGTTCCCCAGGATGGCACCAAACTTGCAAAGCCCGTTGAGGATGCCAAAGGCAGTTGCCCTGTGGGGAAGAAAAGCCAAAAGCAATGGTTAGGAAGGAGGTTCTTGGCATAACTACAGAAGATCTAGATGGGCAATTTTGTGAATGCTCTGATGTTGCCCAGGCTATGCTTCTAGTAAATAAAGTCAGGCAGAATAAAGAAATAGGCAAATAGACACCACTGTTTATCATGTCTTTGTGAAAGAGGAGAAGGCCTTTGTGTACTTGTTCATGCTTTTGATCTCAGCTTCTCCTCAGCCCTAGAATGGTCCACTCTTGACAGTCTTCCACAAAGACAGTAGGACACAACCTGCTCTAGAACTTGTCAAAGTCCTTCCAAGCTCTGACTGAAGTGGGTTGTCACTCGAGAAACAACTGGGGCTCTCCTCCCACCCAGCAGCTAAGAGCATGCTTCCTTCAAAACACAGTCCTTCTGCTTCCCTTCTGGCTTCTTCCAACTGTCTGAAAAAGGCAAAAAAGACTTAGAATGGTGTTTCAAGGGAAGACTTCATCTGCAGCATATTCTCCCAAAGTTTCCTGTGCTAGCCTGTCTCCCAAACCACTCTCTGCACATCGTTGTCTACGGGTTGTGGAGGGAAAGGCTGTCACGGTGATGAGCTACGACAGGAGCCTGGGGACCATGGCCTGAAAGGCCAGATGTCCATGTGCATCCATGGAAATGAGAGACTCCGTATCTCATCTGCCTGTAATTTCCATACACCCATGTGGCTTCCTGGGCACAGGACACTACGCATGCAGAGCTGTGCTTGCAAATGTCTGGGTTGATCCAATAGAGCTGCAGGACCACCCAGCTCCTGAGGACTGGTGAAAATAACAAAAAATACACCTCCCTCATCTACGTGTATCTAGAGCGACTTTTGATCAGGAACTGAGAGGACTAAGTCAGAAGGTGGAGCCTAAGAGGAGAAATATGCTGAGCACCTTTTGTCAGTGGGGTAGAGCTCCACTGTGATCACGTCCAGGGCGTTCCAGGCAGCAATGCTGGCCCCACAGAAGAGGCACTGCCAGCCAATCATTGCCGACTCGCTGTTGCCGAAGAATAGAAAGAAGCAGCACACTGCTGAGATCAACATTGAGCCACCTACAGGGGGCAAACCAAGAGGAAAACGTTGGCACCAGTTTCCCCTGTCCACAGTCGAGCAAACACGTTTGTCGATAAAGATGGCTTTCAAGTGATGGTGTTTCACCCCAAAATGAATTAAATCTGCAAGAATCCAAAAATACCTTGATGCTGCCTATCTGTCATTCTCTGATGCTGGAAACCAGCCTGGAAATGTTCTCAGTGACCATCTGATCTTGCTGATAGTCATGGTCTATGGAGACTCTGAAGACAGGCTTTTCCAGGCAAGTTTCCAGCATCTCAGACATCCAGATGGATCCAGGAAGAGTAGAGTCAAGTAAACATGAAAGTCAACGAGGAGGAAGAATCATTGTAAAGGTTTTCCAACTTGAGTTTTGAGTGAAAAGTTGGTGCATTTCATATCATCTTGAAATCACTTGACACATTTATGGTCTCAATTAGGATAATTTACAGTCAATTGTATGAAGTACTTGAGGTCTCTTTTAATTATAAGAACATCATTAGATTTCACGGCACATTTGCACAGGAGCCATAATTTTCTGAACATCACCAAGGGAGAAAGTGAGAGCATTCATGCTCATTTAGGCAGAGTTCAAATTTAGAAATATTAATGGCCACATCACTGCCTTCTACCCCGTTGAGAATTTTCACCTGAAATATAGATTTTTTTGCAAAATTGAAGTATCTTTTGCTGGAATGTTTGTTGATGAAATATCTCCATTTGACACCAAGAAATCAAACTTCTTATTGTTGTTGTTTGGGGTTTTTTGAATCGACCTGACACACTCTGAAATAATTTGGATGCTGAACTAGAGGTAAAATGCTTAATTTTGGGCATTATGTTGCATTTTGCCACTGTGTTGCCCTGTCTATGAAAGGCTGCCGTGCAGGACTCCATATCCTCTCCTCTTCCATGGTACCTGGCCAAACTACATCCTCCACTGTGCCCTGTGGATATTTCCTCCACTGAACAGGTCCTGTGCAGCATTAGGGTCACCATGTGTGCACCAAGAGAGCTGACATTTGGCACAGAAGAGTTTAGCAGAACATGATAAAACTGAGCTGAAGTCCCAGCGAGGCACATAACACAGAAGTGAAATTCAATTTTCATGTTAAGCTGACCAGAAATAATATGTTCAACAGAGTGATACGGGTGGGATGCCAGAAGGCTGTTTCAATTCAAAATTCCATAGTGAAACATTTCAGTGTGTTGTTGCTAATTTTTGTCCTGTAGTTTCCATTCTACAGTAGAAATAAGCATTTGGAATTCCAGCAGTCATCTCAATTCCATAAGAATACTGAAATGCTGATATGTTTGCAGGGTGGACAATCTGATTCTCATTCAGTTTTATTTAATTTATTTCCCATGGACCTTAGTTTTTCCTATTTCCCTAGTTGGTTGGTTTGTTTGTTTGTTCCAGATTCACTACATGAACACTCATTTTACCCCCCAGCATACTTTCCTGACACATTGCTTGGTCATCATGTTTACTTTAACCTGTCTGATGGAGAGGTAAGCTAACTAAACTTCCTCTCTTCTCAGAAGAGAGAGGTAGCTGAGCTCAAGAGAATGAGTCATTCCTTACCCCTAAGCTATATCCCTGATTTTATTAAACTCACTTGGCTGTCCCTTGAGGCATGATTCCCACAGTATCCAGAGAGCAAGGTCTGAACCCTGGAGGAAGTAACACCAGAAATTCCCCAAGTAATCATACAGCTGATAAGGTGATAAATTATTTGCATAATGCTAAAGGGTGTCATTATGCTTGGCTGTGACATGGTCAGTTAATCTACCATATGGTCACTGAAGCTGTTCATAAACTCACTTAAAAATCAGAAAACCAAAAGAGGAAACTCCTAGGCTGTCAAACAGTTACATCAAACAATATTTGTGACTATCCATTGCTTCAAGCAAAGTGTTTGTTTATTTATCTATCCAGAGTGCTATGGACAACAGCATCAACTCAACAGTACAAAGAGGTCCTGCTTCAGCTCCGACCCTGTTGTGCTGAGAGCTGGATAAACATATAGGCTTTAAATAAAATCAAAATAACAAAAGAAATGAGGATGTCACAGAGAAGCAGAATGAGTAGGTGGGGAACAGGTAACACCTACTGCCACGGAGGACATCACTTGCCTCGTCCCCCAGTGCTTGCACCCTTCTGCTCCATTTGATGTGGGAATGACTCATCCCCACGTGGGCCATCTGAGCCCGTGTTGGTGCGTGTGCAGTGAGACCTTCACTTGGACCTTGTCCCTTTGCATGACCTGCCCATGCACCCATTGTCTTCACTCACCGATCATCTTTATCCTCCCAATTTTGTCCATGAGTAACGCGGAGATGATATTGCCAGGCAGCACAGACAGACTGCCCAGGAAGCTGACCAGATAGATCAGGAAGTCATTGTCCTCCTCGAAGTCCAGGTGACAGCCTTCTTTCTCCTTCATAAACGTGCTGTTTATGAGCCTGCAGTTAATGAATTTGTGTTCATAGAGATCTGAAAAGGAAAGAGATAAAGTCTTGATCCTACTTGGCTGATCTCCCTCTATACGGCAGCAAAAGGAGTCAGGATCAAAACCAATTCAAAGATCTGAGAGGAGCTCAGACTTTTGAATTTCTTGAGCAGCAGACAATAGCATCAGAAGCCATGGAGTTAAAAACCACTGATCAAACAACCTGATGACTCCTTCTAAATGCATCACCCTCTTTTTTTTCCATCACCACGACCATCCAGCACACACATAAACACACAGATCCTTATCATCCTTTCTCCCAGAATCTGATAAAATAGTTCCTAAATACAGAAATGAGGCCATAGCATGAATTCCTTTACCAGTATTATAAAAGACAGTAGAAATGATGGTGCAGTTTTCGAAGAAAGTCTCACTGGATGTCACATCTTCAAAGTAGCAGTCCTCAAACAACGAGTCCTCAAATCTCACTTCCTTGAATTTCATGCCAATAAATCTGTGGGGCAGGAAACAGAACTTCACTTTGTGCTTTGAGGTATTTTCTACATTATATGTCTTGTGTAACTGCTGCTTCAAGAGCCAGAGCACTTATGGCCATTTCCAGGGTCATCTGCAGAAAAGGTGTTATTTAAATGCATAGATGTCCTTTCAACTCAATGTTTATGTATTTTGTATTTTAGTAGAAGAGATGGGTTTGAAGAGTGTTTTTTTTTTTTCCAGAATGAACATTTTAGGATTTGTGGTAGTTTTTCTTAATTTCACAGAACAGTCAGACCTAAGAAAAAGTACTTCTAAGGTTGAATGGACACAAATCTTCTCATTTTTAGCACTAGTCCATCTCAAGAAAACAAAATTTCTCTGTGTGTGGCATTTTCTTTATAAACTAGTCTCACAGCCTTCTTTATACTGCCCGTTCTCCCATCATAAATAAAACCTGTCATTATCAGGAACCCATTGAGCTACTTGGTGAAAGGCTTCTGACAGTTGTTTAAACTCAAAGTGATTTTTTAAGCAAGAATGCAGCAGGATTTCTAGAGAGAGCAGGGGGATAATCTGAGTTCTGTGCGTAACCATCTCTGTTCGAGGACTATTGCTTGCCATGTAACGAAAACAGATTACACTAAAACCAATCAACTGTGTCAGGTGGTTGATTTCTCCTCTGATGCAAAGCTTGACATGTCTGACCTGCCTGTGTGAGGGATGAGACAATATTGATTTACCTGGGAAATTTTGCAGAGACACTGAGATATCATTAGTTAATGCACAGGCATGTTTGGAAGATGTAAGGACCTATTAAGAGGAAGCATTATTGCTCTAGTTAAAGAGGCCACAACTGTCACCACATAAAAAGCCTTCCAACATACACCTAGAAACTTAATTGAATTGAGCACTTACAACACAGTCATGCACCTTGGCTGTTTACACCATTAAATGAGCACTGCAGGGCTTCTTAACTAAGCTACTAACAGATATTATTAAAGCACAAAATACCACAAGACTATTCAAATATTTTGCTCCATGTGGAAGGTCTCATAGGTTACAGAAAACTTAAGCTGTTCTACATTGGCTCAGTAATAGCCAGTGATGTATTTACTACCAAAGGCTGTCAGAAGCCCTTTTTTCTGCAGTTTACTTTCTTAACATCCATCTTTAAGAGGGTCATATAGCTATGGCCTAGTGTTAAATCCAGTTTTAACTCAGAGCAAAAGGCTGGAGGGAAAATGCAGCTATGAATCATATTGAGGTATGCTCTGAGCATTATTGGAATGTACCTTGATTAGGTTTTGAACTATTGAATTGGAATGGAAAAAGGCAAGAGAATAGTGATGTACAGCACAGTTTTACATCTTCATCCAGCAAGGTCCCGATTGTCCTCCGTTCTCAACAAAGTTAGTGAAAACTGAACATCTCTTCTGGGCATAAGACAAGGGTCCCCAATCCCTAAATCTGACCACCAACTACTTCATACCAGACTTTAGCTGCTCCATAGGTGGGGGAACAGGAATTAAGGGGCCAGGTTTGCCCCATAAAGCACAACTCTTTGCTGCAAGGAAGGTCTCTGAAGGGACATGGAGACACACAGTGGGATCCCCCATCAATGACTATTGGTTATATGCCAAGGAAAAGGAGACCTTCCCACATAGTGCAAGGCAGCTGGAGCAACACCCTGTCTAGTCTATCTGGGGCGATGGGATATCCACAGGATTTATACAGAGTTATTTTTCCACCCATGTTATTGAAAATTAGAAAAGTAACAACGGTCTGCTACAAGTTACTAGGATTTATATTGCTGTGGAACACAGAGTGATTGGGGTCCACGCTGGATGCAGAAAAAAAACCCCACCAGGCCCAGCTCAGACATGAGAAGAAAGGGAGGAGAGCAACAACATCCTGCTAAAGTGACTTCACTGACTTCAAGGCACTAAAAGACAAAGTGACACACTCTTTCTGCGGGGAGATGCTGGCCAGTGTGGGAGCAGCACACCGGCACAACTGGCCGTGAGTCAACTCGCACTAATGGGCTGTAGGATGGAGCCCAGGGTAAGTCATATCGAGGATTTCAGGAGAAAAGAGCTTTTTGTTTTGGAAAAGAAGCAGCAGATTTATTACAAGTGATGGTCTCTGTTGCCCGAGACCAGTAGATGTCAGTATGTGCTAAGGAAACTGGAGTGTTCTCTGAATCCAGAGCTGCCCACCACAACCAGGGGGGTGCCCACTGCCCTGCTCCCAGCAAGCGGCTGCTGGAAGAAGGACTTCTCACATGCATCCCCCTGGGACTGGAGTTGTGAGTGGCTGAGGCAAAGTGTGTGAAAAGCAGGGGAAAAGGGATAGCTCGTCTGTGAGAAAACTGCCCTTAGGATCTGAGAGTTACAGACTGAGGGTCCAAAAGAACAACAGAGAAATGTTCTTCGGTTGGCATGCACCGACACAAATCTGTTCACTTACTTGTCATTTCTGTACTCCCCGTTTCTATGGATCTGGTTTTCCAGGGTGAAATTAAAAGTGAAGTGTGACACTTCTTCTTCATCAAAGATCTTGACTCGGGATTCATATGCCTCTTCTTGGAGATAGCGGATCATGTCAGGGAACCAGACAATAAGGCCATAGTAACTGTAGCAAGATGAGAGAAACACATTAGGGATACAAGAAATCATACTGCAAATATCACAGTATTTTTACAGTGGTCTACTTCATAACTTCTAAACTTGTTCACCTGAAGCAGGTAAACTCGTTTAACTTTTAGTGACATTGAGTCCTTGGCTGGGAAATCCAGCAATGTGCTATCCTTGCTGCCCCAAAGAAGAGCAGAGAGGTAGGAAATTTGGAAACTCTCCCAGAAGACAAAGTTCTACAAGCGTGAGGTTTAAGTGAGAGTTAGACAAAAGTTACTTGTAGTTTAGATTTTGGCTCATCTGAATAACTTTGATCTAGACTAAGGAACAGCTGAGAATCAGGTAGAGTTGTGTCTTTTTCTGTGTGGACACGACCAAACACAAGATCTAGAGGTGAGAAAGACAATGTACTACTGTCCTACTGACAACTTCTCAAATCTTGATTTGTTCAGACCACCTTGTAGTCTCATATAAGCAGTCAGAGTAATCAATAGTTCACAGGAGAGAAAAGCTTAGTACACAAAGACTCTTTAAAATAAGAGCAGGATTTATTTTGTAAGAGGTTATTTAAATGTGTAAATAATTATTCAAATTCTGAGGGCCTTCTAGTTTCCTGAAAAAGTTAAAGAAGTAGAGTACCTTAAGGCCATTGTAAACCACACCACAGCCAGCATCAGTGTGTTCATCCTGTACTGGGCTGTTAAACAGTAAAGCACGTTGTCCCAGACCTACAAATCCAAAAGAAAGAACGGTCTGCAAGGGAATATTGACAGAGACTTGATAAATTAATTTCTGAGTGCATCTTAAATTTAATGTCAGTAAACAGGGCTCACTGGGGGAAGGTCAAATGCGTGGCTTATATTTAGTGTTTGTTCAATATTATATTTCTCGTGATAAATAGTTTACAGAATGATCACTTATTCTATGTACCAGGGTGCTTGATCTGAACCCTCTGTAATGAGTTGAATTGCATGGCTAGGACTGAGCTGGGGATGATGCAGTGTCTGTCTCAGGTTATATCTGTAAATGTGGGTATGAGCCTTTGATAATTTTGTCTTTTCAATTATATGTGCAGTTGCAGAGGTGCTTTCACACTGAACTCCAAAGCCAACTGAAGAACAAACCCCCAAACAGAGCTGGCACCTTAGTAGAGGCAGGGACAAAGCCAAGCAGAGAAGGAGGCAGACCACGATCTGCTCTTCTTGGCCTGCTACAGGAAACACTGCCAGGAATAGAAGGGGACATAACTCCACACATTCTTAACTTGCTACATAATACAGTAATAGTATAGAACCTGCATTGCTGTTAATTAAGATTCTCCTTTACTCATCCTTCTAGATTAGAAGCATCTAACAAGATTTCCAGAAAAATCTGCGTGGGCATAGGTAAGCAACATAACATATGTGAAATGTTAAATTAGGTGAAGAGACAATAAAACTGTTAGAACCTCATTATCTGCAGAAGCAAGGAGCAAACACTCTTCTGAATCCTCTGCAGGTGGTAAATTCACTTAGGCCTGGGGGAGAGGGAATCAACATTTATCTGCTCAGAGGGAGAGTCAAGTGCTTGGGGCTGTGTCTTGTCCTGGTAGTTCTGCACAACTGGACTACTGTGGTGCTCACAGGGGCATTTTGGGGCATGGCTGACAGTGTGGCAGTTTGCAGATGCACACATACGCATAGAAAGTGCAATCAGACTACAGCCCTTTGCAAAAAACAGCAGAGTTTTTTCAGTGAAAGTCAGGGTTTCAAGATGCAATGACATGAAGCAACAAGGAACTAGATCCCAAAGCTCAAAGGCCCCTGTGGGAGGTTTTTTATTCTCTTTACCTGCTTGAAAGTAGTTGTGATCCTGACGAGCCACCGCTGGTACCAGGTCCCTGTTGAGCTCTGGATTTCAATAAATTCATCTACTTGTTTTGGAGTTTTGATATAGGAAACCTGGGGGGAAAAAGCAAAATAAAAGAGAAAAAAAGTATTGGACTGAAGTTTCTGGAATTGATCTTCAGCAAATTTTAAATTCCACTGTTTCTGGGCAATGTTTCTATGTGATATCCCTTGCTGTCTTTGCCTTGAATGTTATCAGTAATAATTGAGCTGACTGATTTAATTAGAACAAGATGTTTTATTATAAAATAATCCTGCCCTCCTTCCTTCCTTTCCTCCATCCCTCCCCATTCTCTGTCTCTCCTTCCACGAAATATTTTAAGTGCATTACATCCACTTCAACTTCCATTTATAAGTTAATGTGCCTGTGCACTACCTCATCTCCCTGTTCCTTAGATTCCCACTAGAAATTAGTATCAGGCAATTACAGCAGAAAGTATCTCCACAATCAGCTGCTCACATTCACATCCAACTGTGTCCTCAAGATCTCTTTCTTCAAAGACAACTCGCAGGAATATTTCTAATTCAGCACCTTTTATGTATCACTGGCAGAACTTCTATGAAAAATGAATGTGTAGATGGGAATATTTGCATCTGAAAATGCATCCTGTCATCAAGCGAGCCCACACCATGCAATCGATTCACTCTACCAAAGCCATCTGAACTTTCAACACTCAACACCTGAACTGGGCTGCTCAAGAAATCTTAAAAATCCCAGAAATTTCTGGGTTGCAGAAATACTTGCTCAGTAATTTTAAATGAAGGACATATTCAAGGGAAACAGATCTGTTTATAAACAGGAGAAGGAGGTGAAAATTTACTGAATACATTTCTGAGTATGAATGAGCTCCTCGGCTTGGCTTTGGAGTCTCCACGTTCCTCTTGCTGGCACCTTTTAAATGTCAGATCTGCAAACCGTTCTGGTACCAGCTGACTCACCACAAACTGGCAACTTCTGGCCTATCAGAAAAACACAGAATCTGACAGTTTGTGCTACACCAGCCACCCTGATCATCCACCCTTGCCAACGGATGTCAGTAGCTGGCACACCATACCTTGAGGTGCGATACGGAGATCAGCGCATGCCGAAGCACTCATGACACTGTTGGATAGAGGAATGAGCACTAATGGTGCTGTACAGCTGCCTTTTCATTCTCCTACTCAGACTCTCATAGTGCCCTATATATATGTATAAAATTGAGTTTCAGTCCTCTTTTCCTCCCACCCTGCAGCAGGACTGGCCAGCCCAGCTCAGCATTTCAGCAAAGCCAGGAGAGATTTAGAGAGATGGTCTCCCCCACCTTTACTATCAAGGTTCACATTAGCCAAATGGTTGGTAATCTAAAAATAGCTCATTAAGTTCTTGCCTGAACCTGCACACAATTGTTGTGCAATGATATTAATTTTTAATTTTCTTAAAGAATCACTCCTGAGGGGCCCTGTTTCCTGACAACCCTTCTGAACACAGAGCCTTGCTCTCCTTTTTGTTCAAAAAACGTGTTTTACTCACAATCATATCTCCTTTTCTCCATCCTTTAAAAGAAAATGTTCTCTCACATTTAAAATCATAAATCAAGAGATACTCCCTGGCTGGCTCACTGGGTGTTTGCAACTGAATTATAGTAATTTGCCACTAACCCCAGGACACAACTTTTACCTGATTTTACTATTGACAAAGTCCACTTGTATAACCTTTTTCACAACAAGCAGCAGACTAATGAGTAATAGCCACTCCTCCCACTTTCCCTTGGAGAGATTAAAGAATGGGTATGAGACAGGTGGAGTTTGGGAAGTTCATTAGAAGGTAAGTAAATTTTAATCAGAGTTTGATTAGTAGCCAGAAAGGAGAAAGGAGTGACTCACATCTCCCACATGACTAATATCTCTCTTAGTTTGTTTTAAAGCAGACCAATTAAGTGTGTGTGTAATTGGCAAATCACTGGTCTATATGCTGTAGAGTAACACCAGCAAAGAAGAGGACTCACTGTAACTCACAGGTTGACTAATTCTTGTAAAAACAGACTGACATCTAATTTTAAATGCACAAAACATATGTCAGAGGATTTTTCTGATTGCTGAGGAAGGTTACACTGGAAGAGCCTCAAGAAGGAACAAACTAGTGCTGTGCTGCACCAAGGAAAGTATGTCCAGCTTTTCTTTATGTATGGTGATGGCTTTGTTAAACTCACTGTAAACACCCTCTCTGGCTCGCCCTTGGCCCGCATGTTGGTGTCGTGAACTTGCTTGAGGATCATCCAGGCTTCATCATGTTTACCTGTCTGAAAACACCAAATAAAAGGACAACAAATGTTGGAGATGCCAACTCTGTAATATACCAAAGCATAGGGAAACTAGTTCTAGAGGTCCAATACAGTGGAGAAGCACACATACACCACTGGCTACATTAAACACAATATGAGTTGTATTCATAGAGTGCAGCAGCTCTGTGCTGAGAAAAGGAGTTGCCCTAAAACTCTTTGAGGCAGGAAAGGGCTCAGAAACAGAGCTTTAAAAACAGATGAAAGAAGAGGAGATGGGTGGAGAAACCTAGGCTCTAATCCCACGTCTGCCAAAGACTTGCAGGGTTAAGTTGAACTAAGTATTAGCATATTTCACATCTGTGAAATGAGAATAAAGAATATCTGCTTAATATTTCTGAGCTTTACCTATTTTATGCAGTAAAATGTACTCTGCTCTTTGCTCTCTCACCAGATTCAGTAGTTACACACCAAAAGTCTGTGTGATGTTTTTACAACGCCTTTGTTGGGCTTAGTAAATTCCCAGCACTCACCACCTTCTTTCTGTACCATATTTGGCAGTGAAACAGTAACCACTGTTTATTGACCCCATAGTCTGTAGTCTTTGGGGTCTGAACAATCTCTGGAGCCAGCGTAGAAATGTAGGAGTGGTTTCATTTCTGAGCATGTTTGAAAGGACAAAGAAGGATGGTGACACATTTGGGACCAGTTATCCTCTGTTAATAACAGACTGCAACGTTCAGATGAATCACCTTACCTCCAGCAAAAAGCGTGGGCTTTCAGGCATGAATTTCAGTGCCACCAGGGAGGCGATACAGGGCAGAGAGCAGACAAGTACAAAGACCCTCCAGCTGTGGAACTGGTAGTTGGTTCCCATACTGAACCCCCAGCCTGGAAACAGCAAGAGCCAAAGAGTGAAAATACTGATCAGGCATTCTGAGTTTTTCTCTCCTAAAACAGCTCTGAACTTTACAGCTCTGTTGGACACAGGGACAGGTTAAAAGTTTGCTATTCTTAGTAATCACGACTCTTAGAGGCTCAATAACTTGCTCAGTAGATAACAATGAGTTCATGTTCATTACAGAAAATGGAACACACCTGCTCAGGCTCTGCCTTTTAAAAATCTTCTTTTATATTTGAGTTTAGAAACCATCTAGTGATAAGAATAGCTCCGTGCAGCTGTAGGCAAGTAAGGCTAGGAAAAGGTAGAGGAATCAGGGCCAAAACTTATTGCTGTTCAATAATGTTATAAAAGTTTACCAAGGTTAAATCTCTGATCTGAGAGGCACATTAAAGAAAGCTCCTTCCCATCCTGAACACCACACATGTATTTCACGTTTTATGAAAGCAAGCTAGCAAAGCAAGTGCATTTTCTTCCAAACCTACAAAACTGAGCTTGGATTCACACTTAGAAGAATCAAGATCCTAATCCTGCATTTGAGATTCCTCCATTCCTGCTTTTTTTTCTGATGTCTGACCAGATCAGCTATTCCCTGCTAAGGACTAGGAAGTACAACATCATTCTTACATTGCTCCATTTACTTTCCCTAGGCTCAAATATCAGAAGGAATACTAAATTCAATTTTTTTTTCTATAAACATTTTTATTAGCATAATAAGGAAACCATCAAACAATGGTTTTTGCAGAGGTTTCATCTGAGTCAGTAATGGTGTTCTACTCATTTCACAAAGTTCCAAAATAGTAGGTGGAGCATGTGAAAACAAAACAGAAGCTTTCAAAAGAACTAGCGTCAAAAATCATCTGAAAAATAAATGTCATGTAAATATGTAAGGGTTTTTTAAAGCAAATGTAGTTGCAGATAATATAATTATTTCAGCCAGGCACCACTATGCAGTAAGTTTGCATATTTGTTCCGATAATCTCTGTCGTATCAATTAAAAGCATTAACATTTCTTTACACTGAGTGTGCTTTAAACTTGGTAATAATGGACTGATAGACAGGCAAATGCTTGTGTTTTTCTTCATCTTTGTGGCCTGTCCTACTTTCCTCAAACAGGATTTTACAAACAGCTGGTGTCACTGAATACTGAAGGAATTAATGTTTTCCAGCAGACATTTGTTTCGGATGTTTTCCTAGTTACAGGGCATAGCATGGGACATGCAGGTTTTTGCTCCTCAGAGCACAAACATGTTTCAGAGTCCACCCATTTACTTTTTCCCTCTGACTTCCAGCTCTGGGCAGGGAACTTATTTCACTCTTCAACTCAATGCCCACCTCACACTGGGGAGATCATGGTGCCAGATACACAGCCCCAGGAGTATTGACAGTGGCTAAGGATAAAACATGTGCTGTCCTTGCTGCTATCATTCATAGCATCTAGTAATTACCTGGTTAATGTTGCTTATTTTTGATAATTGGATCAATTTTTGTAATATAACCTAAGTCCAATTTACCTAACATTAAGATTAAGAGCTCAAGTTCTGGCAGGATAATTTAAGGGGTGCACCTAAAGCTTTTAATGTAAAGCAGTACTCATCAGTCCTATTTTCAGCCCTACCATCAGTCATTCAATCATGCAATCAATTTATCAGACCTTTGGTGTGCACTTCAGGTATCTTTATTTTCAGTGTTGTTTATATTGGGATGTGTAAGGCCTGACTAACACCACCTGTGCAGGGTTTTGGGGTTGTGCAGTGGTGCAGGAATGTGGGATTGTCAAAAGTACAAAACTATTACCGTAATGCGGGATGATGCTCCAGGCCATTGCTGAAGCAAAAATGCCACCAATCATCCAGAACATGCAAAGCCAGCTGAGGTGTTCCCCCCTCTTCTCACGAGACAGGAATTCAGAGAAATAGGCAAACACAATGGGGAGGGATCCCCCAATACTGAGGAGAAAGAACAGCACATGGGAAAAACAAGAGTAATTTTTAGTGTCCTTGTAGTTAGAGTTGTACATATAAAAAGGAAGCTTACACTTACAAGGTGTGACTTGTTGGAAAGATGTAACTCTCTCTTTGGCTGGAATGTTCTTAGACATCAAGATAAACAAGACCCTTCTCGTGCTCTGAAAGCTGAATGTTCTGTACAGTTTGTATAAAGCCAATGTATTGGCCTGCTCTTCACCTGGACATCTTGTCTGTTATTCTGTGATTACTCATTTTAGGAAGGCAAAATACAGGCAGCTGATGGGAATGGCCAAGAGTCTCATTGGAGATTGGCAGTATGGATTGTAAACCAAGGTGGGCATTTATCAGTCTCACTCATCTTTCTGCACAATATGGGCAGTACCAGAAGAATGTCAACAATCAAACTTTCTTACTGTTGGCAATTCAAAGGTCAAGAGTGAGGTAACACAACCGCCCGTGTTAAACTGCAGCACCATCCCAGCTCGGTACCAGAGATACATCTCCTGATCTTTCTTCTCCCACCCTGCACACCCACACAGCCAAGCTGTGATGGGATTTCACCAGGATATGGGATGGATTCACCAGTTACCCACCCGAGGCCTGAGATAAGGCGGCAGAAGAGGAAGAATCCGTATCCTTGGACAAAGGAAGAGAGGAACGCGAAGGCAGCGTTGATTGCAAGTGATATGATGAGGCATTTCTTTCTTCCCAGTTTATCAGCGAGGCCACCCAGCATGACAGCTCCCACCATCATTCCTAAGTAGACTATCAAGCCTGGAAGAGAGAGAGAGTGATTTGATGACAACATAAAAATAGTATGCAATCTAGAAGCAAATTCTAAAGCGTCCATATGTTACCTGGTGCCAGCCCTGTGTACTACGCAATAAAGTAGAGATATCCACACCCTGCCTGCAAATCAGTTATCTCAGATGGCAGATCTGCCCATCAGTGGAACTTAATTTCCCCATGTTCTGCCCATGAACTTGCATTGTTCCCTACTGCATTGCATCCTGTAATATTGAATTGACATACCCTCATTTGAGCAGACCCACATCTTTCTTTCTCAACCTCACTGCTCACATATCCCCTGCACGTAAGCAATGGCCAGGCATAAGCAGCTTAGGGTGCACGTGTCCCAGCTATGTGCTACCAACTATACAACAGAATTCTGATGTCTTAACTCTGCTAACCCCCCCTGAGCACAACGAGACTGAAGATGTGTAGGGAGGAGGCTCTCTCTGGCTGCTGTTTTTGCTCAGAAAGCCATGAGAGCAGAGAGACAGTTAGAGCATGGCTAAACCTATTTGCAGGTCACCTATCCTACTCATGCTTCCTTTGCAGTAAATCACCTCTTTCCCTCTTCGCTTCTGCCAGCTTTATCTGAAAGGATCAATCTGTTACTGAGACTCACCCTGTGTAGCACTGCTGCTTCCTTAGCTACTGAGCCAAGGTCTGGCATCTAACTAAAAGACAACTTACAGTAAAGAGTGCAGTCTTGATCTGAGAGTTTCAGAAGAAGGGAGAACCTACTGCTTGTCTTCACAGTTTTCTCTATGAAGTTATCACTCTGACATTGTTAAGAAAAACGGGTTCTTTTTTTTGACTTGATTTCATTAGATCTTCTACAATGGGGTGCCCAAAAGACAGTTTCAGTGACTACATTTACTGCTAGGCTGAGTAGGAGAGAATGGTTTTCTTCTCCAAGGAGGCTCCCTTTACCCAGCTCACTATGTACTTGCAACGATGGCCTAGAAAACACAGCAGTTGTCCTTGGCTATTTTACTGGCACTGCCTCCAAAAGGGTCACCTATTATATTGCTTTCCCTTTATGTGGCTACCCATGTAATTAGCACTAATTAATAATGCTTACAGGTCCATGAATATTTTTGTTCACCTATTTTATCTAATTTCCAGATTTAGAGATTTCAGTAAGCAATGATATTCCCAGATAGAACAACAAGCTATGGTCCTCTTGCTAACAGAATTCCTGTTGAAGCCTGCAGGAGTTATGTGAAAGGACAGTAAGATCAGATACGAAGCATTTAAAATCTAATAACAATCAGTGCCAGAGAGTTGGAAATATTGATCAGCTAGAGTGAAATAATTTGTACTACTCTCAGGGAATAACACCTGAGAATTTATCATGCAGCAGCTGGCAGCATATGGACCAGGTCTTTGAAGGTTGTATTGGCCTCTGGGCTTCAGCTTTTTGTTTTATTTGTCTATAGACAAATCTCTGTTCGTTCCTTTGAGTCAGGGAAGATGTAAGGGTGGAAGGGCTCAGGCAGGAGTATATATCTCCAAGGCTTCTCTGAAAAAGCCCAGGTGAGGCAAGACCACCAAGAGACAGACTTATGAGAAGGTGGATCTATGCTACTGAAATTCTTTTGAGTTTCAGTGCAAAGGGAAAAACCTCTCATGATTTGTCCACTTGCTGTGTGTGACTGAGGCTGTCTCTGCTTTAGCACTGCAGGACCAAAATGCTTGGTGTCCAGGTGACTTGACTGCAGGCTTTGATGGCTCTGCCAGCTGTTGACAAGGAAGCACTTGGGACAGCACATCCAAGCATGCTGCTACTGCAGTAATAGTTCCCTGGCTGTTAAGCCACACACATCCCAGAGTTGCCTACTGCAAACTAGTGGTCCATGGAGCTGTGAAGGTCCATGTGAGCTTCCATAGAAGCTGTGTCACCATCACTGCATTTCAGAAGGAAGTGGTGGCTACTACTGTGTTTCCTGGGGAGCATGGAGATGCAAGCAGCTATTCCAAAAAAACCTCCTGTAACATATCAGGCACCATAGGCAAGACTATAGTCATAGAATCATTTAGGTTTGAAAAGATCTTTAAGATTGAGTCCAACCCTTAACCTAGCACTGCCAAGTCCACCACCAGACCATGTCCCTAAGCACCACGTCTACCTGTCTTTTAAATACCTCCAGGGATGGTGACTCAACCACTTTCCTAGGCAGCTGTTCCAATGCCTGACAACCC
This sequence comes from Dromococcyx pavoninus, assembly GCA_033558185.1. Classification (NCBI taxonomy): domain Eukaryota; kingdom Metazoa; phylum Chordata; class Aves; order Cuculiformes; family Neomorphidae; genus Dromococcyx; species Dromococcyx pavoninus. Next base: position 2,450,897 of record JAUMJL010000491.1, read on the forward strand.
CTTCAGTGAAGGTTTTTTTTCTAATATCTAGTCTAAACCTCCCTTGGCACAACTTGAGGCTATTTCCTCCTGTCCTATTGCTTGTTACTTGGAAGAAGAGACCAACACCCAGCTCACTAAAACCTCCTTTCAGGTAACTGTAGAGAGTTATAAAGTCTCCCTTCGGCCTCCTTTTCTACAAACAGCCCCAGTTCCCTCAGCTGCTCCTCATAAGTCTTGTTTTCTAGGACATTAACCAGCTTCATTATCCTTCTTTGGACACACAAGCCTATGCCTAGAGGCTGCACAGTCCTGCAGTTGAGATCTTGATAAGGATTAAGCATGGCTGGATATGATCCAGAGAAGATAAGCAGTGTCAGGGTGGAAGACCATCTGCTTGTTGAAAAGCAGAACTTGTAGTGTAGGGAGTTCTTGAAGGAAAAAAACGATGCTTGGAGACTGGGGATGTGTCAGATTCAAAACCCATCTGAGTAGGGGTTGAAGGCAACACTGTAACTCAAGAGAAGCAGCTATGTTCCCTGTATCACCCAGTGAAGGCAACGGGTGCTGAGCAAGTAAATAAACTACCTTAAAAGGAAACATTCCTACTCACTGACTGAAGAAATACAGCTGAAAGAAATATTTTTCAGGTGTAGTTGAAGAACATCCCTTTGGAGGGTAAATCTTCACCTTGAACCAAGTGTTGACTTCTCTTGAGAGCCAACAACTTCCCCAGGACCTATTCTGTCAACCGCATCACTTGGAAAACAAGGTGATGATGAATTTTTTCACAGTTCATCAATGTTTAAACAAAACGAACAGTTTCATGGCTGAGAGCTCCTCTGTGCCATCCAGTAAAGCTAGCTAAGGCCTAATGCAGAGAGTTATTTGGCAGATGACTCTGTCTTTCAATTGCAAATGCCTGCACTTGATTTGAAATGCATTACTAAATTCAAAGCTATGCAGCAGAGAGCCACTGCAGTGTTTGAAGGATGTCTCACCTCGATCAGACTTCTGAAACCTTCCTGTTCCATAGTAGGGCAGTGGGGTCACCTCTCTATGAATAGTTCTGCTCTCTTTTCTAGCCACACAACAGGTTAATTAGAATTTTGTCTATCAAAAGCAGAAACTCTGTTCTTGCCTCTTAACACCCTCTTAACACCACAGTGCAGGATTTTGCCAGTGTTGTTGTACCTCCACCATAAGCCTGTGGCTCTGTGCAATCAACATCCCCATTCCCTGCCCTGACCTGCCCTGGTAAGGTGATCTGAAGGTGCATAAAGGTTTCAGATACTGATCTGTGGCAGTCAGAGAAGATGGGTACACAGCTGGGAATCTGGGGTCTCTTTCTCTATTAACTTTGGCCTCCAGCTTATTCGCTGAAGGCAAAAAACTGTTTCAGTCCAAAATCTTTCTGAAGGAAGCATCTTAATGCAGTGCTGTGAGGTTCAGGGCTGTTACTCTGGCTCCTGAGCTACATTTAATGGAGCAGCTCTGATAACAGCCAGCAGACGGAAGTGATGATGCACTCTGTACCTATCTACTCACTGGTTCATCACAGGCACCCATCTGACAGAGAGCCCTGCCAGCACCGTGTATGTGGCTCACAGCACATCTCAGCCCAAACTGCCAGACAGCAATGAGGAAGAAAAAAATTACCTTCCAGGTTTTTTTTGGTTTTTATTTAAAATTTTTGTTTCCAGAGAAAATCCCTGCATGGCAGATGTTCATTCAAATCCTCTTAATAACAGAAAATGTCCCAGGTCAGGAGGGGGTGGAGGAGGTTATTACTCTCTTCTAGCTGGTGATTTACTTGGCCCACTGGCAGTCAGCTTCCTGGCCAGGGGAAGAGTGGACTCAGCACAGGATGTGGCAGTGTTTGAAACCAGGCATCAAGAAGTGGAGTGGAGTTGCTTTTGTGGGCTTTGTGAATTCTGACTGAGGCGCCCAAACTTGTGCTGGAAGGGAAGATTGTATCTCTGCAACACAGCATCCATCAAATAGCGTGCAACATAAACCACAGCAGAGCTGTTAACGTCACAAACTCTCTTAGAGGAGGTGGCTTTAACTGGTTATCGTATGTGATAAATGAATTGATGCCTTATCCCTTAGAAATTTAGAACAATGAAAATCTGGAAAACCTTAGGGATGACTAGAGGCTGTCTGTTTGGCCACTCTGAGGATGAGGGTCCTGGTTGTAGGAATGTTTACCTCAGGGCTGAAACAAAATCAGCAGGACATTTTATAACGAGGAAGACATCCCTTTTGGGAAATCTTCAAGTTCTGGCCAATATCATTAAACTTTTTGTGGGCAGCTGCTATAAAACACTGTCAACTGATGGATCTTGGGATCCAATGTGCAGAACAACATCAAGCTTTGCAGACTGCTGTGTCCTGGATTAACTATAAGGTGGCAGGGACCCAGGGAGAGTGGAATAGTTTTATAAAGTTTCCATGAAGGAGAGACAAGTCTTCTGTGATGGCTGTTACCTTTGAAAGAGATTTAGCTCATATCAAAGAAACTAAAATTTTACAAAGAATTAGACCAAGGAAAGTGATTACTAAATGGTATTTCTTCTGCTGTGTTACTTCTGTCCACCAAAAGTTCCAGGGAACAGCATTACAATGGTCTGTACCAGAAACTTGACTTCAGACTTCAGCTTCAGACTACACTGACGTAAGACTGTGCTAGGAGGGCTCAGCTTCCAAATTACCACATGCAGTAGTCAGGTGAAATGTTAACTCTGAGTAAGCCATTTTTTGCAGACTATTCCACGAGTAATGGAGTATAACAAATGCCTGTGGGAAAGTCTGCAAGAGCTTCCCATAAAATCTGTGAAAAACCAAAGAATTTCTAAGAATAAATTTTGGATTATGACTCATCCAGTGCTGAAGTTATAAGGAAAATATGTGGCCACTGACTGGGATTATTCCCACTAGAAAAGAGGTAACATGCATAGCATTTTCACACTAAGAAATATATTAGACTTTATTGAAGATGTGTGCTCCGTGTTAGACAGGAATTTTGAACTTAAAAGCTGAGCTTCTAGGAACAGAGAAAGGCAGATACTGTACATGGCTATGTGTGTGCTAAACTCTTGTTACTATTTCAGCATGATTAGAAGTAGACTCACAAGGACTTCAGAAAGAAAATTCAAGGTTTTCGTAAATCTCCATCACAACCATGAATTTCTTTCGTTGTCAGTTAATGGAATTAAAGTTCTTTAAAATGATATACATCTGAAAATAATCCCTGTCAAATCAGGACAAAGCCTCGAGGAATAAGTGGAAAATTCAAGAAGAAAAAATCCATCTCAATGGGAAGAATTAGCCCCAGAGTCCTTGGGACTGTCAGGAACATGGGGAAGCTGTCTGAGTTCAAGTGCAGAGTTGTCTCAACTCTGCTAACAGGTCTGCACAGAGCCAGTGACCACAGGAACAAGGAAGCCCCTACCTGCCTTCAAAACCCAGGCCATCACAACTAAGGCCCTACAACAATGAAAAAAAGGCTTTTGCAAGGTGAAGGCATTTGGACAATAGGAAAGGATTAGAACTTCCTATATCTTGCAGTTCAAACTGTGGCAAAACCAAAACCCAAAAACTCCCAGCACTGCAGCATCTGTTATGTGAGGATGTGCTTTATGGACACAAACAAAATTTTGTGAGTCAGGTCTGGGTAATTCAGCAGATGGAAGAGACAAGGCACAGGATCCAACTGTGTGTGAGTGATTTAACAAGAGGAATAAACCCCAGTAGTCTTGACTGTCTCGTGCTGCAGTGGTGGCCGGCACATCCCAGAACAGGGGATGGCCTCAGAATGGGTTGAACTGAAGGCTGAGTGGCCTTGTTTTCCCTTTCTTCCTGAAATTTCTTATCTGCTTTTTCTTGTAGCCATATTACTACTTTCCCCATGAATCTCCTTGACCTCATAATGGAAATCAAATGAAAGGGTAGTCTTGTTACACTTGCCTTGTTGATTAAGTAGCAGCAGAAAGACTTCATCTACAGCCAATAGCTCTGCCACTGAGACACGAATCGTGCATGTGAAATATGGCTTTCTGTTTTGGGAGATCTGAGGGTGGGTATCAGGTGAATCTGGCTGCTGAGACAGAGGGAATTCTGCCTATGAAAGCCAAAGGTGGATGTGTGAATCCTTGAGCACTTTGATGAAGCAATGCACACTCGACACTTCAGTGAGCGCTGCCAGCACGGCGGGGGTGGCTGTTTACACTCAGCCGGCTTCACAGTCCCCCCACAGGACTTGTCCATCACTACAATATTCATGGGACCATCTGGTTTCCCCTACCCAACCCCTCTGCTAAAGCAAAGTTTTCACCAGAGGAAGCCAAACAAATCCTTTGCTGTTAAAGGAAAAGCTGTTCGTGCTGGCTCTCGTCAGATGAAATTCCCACAGTGTTTATAAATGGGGACACAGCCATCCCCATACCATACCTGCACGTGGTGTAGGGTGTTCCCAAATCAGAAAAGCCTCTTTTTGCCCCTAGAATAACCCTGCCAATCAGGGTGATGATGCTGCTTGGGCTACAGGAGCATTTCTACCCAGGAGCAGATTTTCAGCCTGGGATTCATGCCTGGTGCTCGGGATGTGGATGTGGGCAGCTCTCACCATGGCTCGGCTGGTCTGCACTTATCCAGAATAAAAAAAAAGATGTGGAGAAAAGCCACTGAGCTCTGCTGAGGGGCTTAGGATTTACTGTCATATCAGGTGAATTCAGGTCAATGAGAAGCTGAGGCCAGATTTTATCTTAGCTAATAATAAAACATCCTCTTCATACAACTAAGAGCAGGGATATTGTTACGCATCCTATTTAACCTGACTCACATAGCCAAGCTTGAATTGCTACATAACTGTATAATTACTAATGGGATCTTTTCCCTATTTTTTTTCATCTAACATTGTGAGGCTAAAAGTCTGCAAGATTTGATCCTCCTTAAGATATTGTTATTAAATCATGAAAAGAAAAAGGGACCCGTGTGCCTGAAAGGCAGATTTTATTCTCAGCACTGATGTGGCTCTTTTGCAGTTATGGGCAAAGCCCTTGAAAATTTTCTCATCTCAGTTTACTGAACTGTGAAAATGATGACAGCACAACTGCAGTGCTGGGAATCTGGGAAGTCTAATGGTTTAACTGTGCTTCCTCTCTTTGTATGAGGGATGTTGAAAAGTTTTAACTGTCTTTTAGATTTGCTGTGTATTTACTGCTCTGTGCTTGCAAATATAATATTTAGTCCTCTGTTATGCAATTAAAAACACTTTCAGATATAAATATACATGATATTTCTCCAAATAATGATACTGTGTGCCTTTCAGCAAATAAGTAAATACAAATTCTATGTCTTTTCATATGATCATCCTTAACAAATTTTAAAAAAATTCTGTTTCTCACAGTGTATTACACTGAAAAGGGATATTCTGTTTCAGCAAATTTAAGAAATTTATTAATATTAAGACTACTGCTGGTGAAAACTCAGCAAAGCAGATTTATCAAATTAATACATAAAAATCATGTTGTTCCAAGTTAGCAAAATTTTTCTTAACGGGTAGTGTTAAAAATTGATGAAATCAAACTGCTAAAATATATACAGTTGTTTCTTCCTCTTCTAAACAACATTTCGCATAACAGAAAAACTCCAAATACATGTTCTGTCCCACTAGGGATATTTAGGGCTAAAATAGCTGTTAATTTGCATGTGATGGTGAAATGTTTATTTTCGGAAAAAAAACGTAAACGTTTTCTAAGATGTGTCATATTCATTTCACACATTTCATGAAACACTGTGGGCATCTGTTTATTTGCAATTTTTGCATAATTTGGCCATAATTTGCTTGATATTTTCCCATACTCGCTTTTCAATGGAGCAAAAACATGCAATATACAGAGTATTTAATGCAAAATGTCCTTTTAGCAAAAGCTGAACTGCACTACATTGGTCTTCAGAGGGCATCTGCTTCAGCTGACTTATTCCTCCCTTCCTATTTCTGCAAGATTTTGATTTCTTACCTGATTTATATCCCAGTTTTTCCCTCCTGGCCTCTCTTGTTATGGCTGAGGCCTTCTTGTGTGGTTAAATATTAGCAGCTGGAAGAAACCTTAACTCCACCTGGGATAACCTGATTATGTTTCCTTGGCAAAAATGTGTTGAGAGGAGTGGTCGCTTGGGAATAAACATGAGCTTGTCTGGAGACATCTATTGGTACATGAGGATAAGGTAAGGAGCAGTAACTTGTGTAGATGATGACCCTGAATCCCTAAAACCTTATCATAATTTGAGGGAAAGCTGTGCCTTCTCTAATCAGCCTGCCCTTCATTCTGTGTAGGCACACTCTGACAAGATCATCACTACACATTTAGCAGAAATTGAGGTGAAGAACTCTTTGGTTGCCACCTATTACTTTGCCAAGTCAACCTCTGAGCATCATTGAACTCTGAGTATCACAAGATCACCATGCAATAGGACAACCCACAGACTGTCACGGGACTGGAAACCCTGAGAGAAATGAGCATGTGATGGAGGCTCTGAGCTTTGTTAGGGGACAACATTTTCTGATTGCTGGTGGACGGGTGCTGAAACAAATCCAGGAAACGTTTTGGGGAAGATTATGTTCTTGTTTCCATCAATAACACTTCTCCAACCTACTACTTCAGCAGCTGATATCTGTCTGTTCGTATCATGTCATCTCCCTGAAGCTGCTCAGAAAAGGAATGAAGCCCTCTTGCAGGGGCAGAACTTGGGACACCAAGCCGAGCTGAGGGCAGGTCTTACCCAAATCTTGTGTCCCTGCACTGCCCTGCTGCCTGTCAGACCTCCAACACCCTCTGCTCCCTGCTGCTGCCTCTCATCCTCCCCTCTAGACACAGATATCTGCCCTCTCTTACGCCCTCCAACAGCCCAGTAACCACTCCAGCTTTCTCCCCCCTCACTTCTTGGTGCCCTTAGGTGTTCACCACTCCTACCAGTGCACCACTCTGCAGTCTAAGGCTTTCAAAACCACACTTCAATTGTTTTTGCAAAGGATCACCTCACAAACGTCGTATCCAAAAGGAAACCTGCAGAGAAATATCCAGCAGACAGGAAATGTTTAACAAGTGAGACAGATTGAACCAGAGATCTGCCTCACGTGCAACGCCAGTAAGTACAGAGTGCAAACATAAATATCCACTTTCCTCCCTGCCTCAGACTAAGATGAATCAACTTTTTTTGGTTTTATGAGAATTATTTTTTCCTCATATTTAAGCCACAAGATAGTGTGAATACAACCTTTGAGAGCAGATCCCCCAAACCAACCAGCTAAGGAGAGAGGAAATTGTGCTGCAAACCAGGTTCTCAAAAGTTATATTTAAAAGTGGATAGGAAAAGCAGCAAGAAGAGTGCTCTTTCCCTGATTAGCAATTCCAGATTAGTTCAGTTAATGTGTGGGAGGTTGGAGCTGGGATTGGATACAGACCCAAATGTCTCCTTGCTTGTTCAGAGCTTATCAGAACATCCTGAACTTTCAGCCTTGCAAATAGTGAGCTCGAAAAAGTAGAATGAGCTCTCTGGGGAGATTTCTTGTTCATTTTTACCTTTGGGTGGGCCAGAAATACTTCAAAGACAGATTTTCTTGTGACATTTGAAGTTTTCTGACTCGAGTGCCTGCCAGAGCTTGAGCTCTATGGAGAAAGATATTTTGGGGGTCAGAGTTTTAGAAGAACTCAGCTTTCATGTAGTCACCAAAATAAATGACCTGCTTTTCAAAAAAGGTTTCACCACTGAAAAGCACCCAGCCTGATGTCCCATAGGGAGCTAATGAGTTCAGAAGTCCCTTTGAAATCAGGATCCAGTTGTGAGGGACTTGTTTTTAGATATCTGACCTGAGACATTTCAAGTTAGAAATTTTAAGTGGCTTGTGAAGCAAAAAATTTTAGCAAAAAATAAATACAAACCTAGCCAACTATAGAAATAAACATCCTGATGCTCAAGTTCAAAGAAAAAAGAAGCAGAAGAAGAAAGTGTCTAGGACCTCAGTACATGAAGGTGAGGGGTCTATGCAACAGTAATTATCTATTGCCTTTATTGCATGAAAATAATACAATTACTTTGGAGGCAAAGGCTGGAGTCTAATTCAAAATCTGCATTTATCTCACATCAGGCAGGGCCTCTTGGCCAGACTGTATGGATTAGAGGCCCTGATGATTCCCCTACTACCCAACAGAAGTCCAACCAAACACACTACCCCCTTGCTAAAGCAGCTCTTCAAGAGGTGCTTTGTTTTCCTTCCAAGAGTGCAGTACTACTGCATGGCTGGATTTCACTAGGGGCCACGCTGGATACTTTCCTGGTTCTTGGACACCTGGGAGGCTTTGCCGACTTTGGCTTGTGTGCAAGAGAAAAAGATGTCCATCCAAACCTTTCCACACAGTCTCACTCAGAATAACTAAACCTTTGTATTTTGATTATATGGAGGTGTCAGTGATGCAAAAGGGATGTTGCCAGTATCCTCAGCCTTTAATTCCCATGCAGCACATCAATTGCATTCCATAGACCTAAGAAGAAATCTCCATTGGCTACTTCTGACCCAATGAGGGTTAGCAAACTGCTCTGATTAAAAAGTTAATGTGCAGAAGGAACCAGCTGCACAGCTGATCTGCCAGTTGGGAAATGCAGATGGAAAGAAAAAGGAGAACCTAGGCAAAACAGAAAACTTTGGAGAGCAGGACAGCATCAGAAGCCACAATGCAACAGCCAAGTGATCAAAAGCAAACAGACCCCTGTCTTTTATATCTGTCATATTTGGATGATACGGCTTTATGGACTTCTCATTACATGTTAGTTTCTAAAAGCATTGAAATCTGAGTCACTAAATCCTCAAGTAGGAAATGCCACCTTTAACATTTCACTTATTTGTCCTAGAACACCTCTATGAGTTTTGCCCTGTGGACCAGTTGGCTATGAGCTGCCTTGTTCAGATCCAGCCTGCAGTGACTTATACTGGGGCCACAGCACATCCACAACATGGGCTTAGATGTGCAAACCCCTCTTAGGTCAGATGCAACCAGCTGTGACTATTCATGACAAATAACACAAGAGAAGAATCCTTAGAAGATCCTGAAATCAGGTGGTCACTGGAAAAAAGGTGTTCTAGCTACAGTCTACTGCATTAGAAGAGCTGTTGTCAAGTAGCACTTACCAAGCATCCCTTTGTTTGAACTGGATAAGCACATATCCTTCTCAGCACTGGGAAGAACAAATCCAACCACAAACACCTCCACCCCATCTGCCATCAGTGCCAACCCTAAAACAAAGAAGAGGGTCCACTGGAAGCGTCCATGGCCACACTCCTCGATGATGTTCTCGTACTGGTGAGCAAGTTGCTCCTCATCCTCCATCCTCTCTGCCATAAGGTCAGCACGGTCTCTGTACTCGTCAGCCACAGCAGGAGCTCGCTTCTTCTGCTTTTCTTTAATGTCATCTGGGTGTGGGATCCCTTGGTACTCCCCCTCATAGACCTCATCATCTTCATCATGGCCTTCTGTAACATCACTCTGGGCATCCTCTTCGTGAGCGGGCTCATCCCCACCACGATAGTAGCCATCATTGGGTGCATAGCCTTCATAGCTACCATCCTGGTACCTGTAGTCATCTGAGACTTGGTTTGTGTTTCTATACCCATCATCCATTCTGAATGGAGATTTCTAAATGCTGTAGATCACTGTATGTAGATACTCTAAGGTATGTATTGATTTGTGCAATTCCTAGTGTTGGTTACTTGAACATCTCTTCCCTCTGTTCTTTGGAACTGATGACATACACAGCTTCCCGGGCTCAGAAGGCGAATTACTATATAAAGTTCCTCTCTGACAGAGTCTTACACAGCTTTTGATAATGCTTCACTTTTCAGCTGTCATTTGTGACTTGCTGTGCTTTGGGTGGGAAGAGCTGCTGCTTGGTGAACAGTGAGGGAACAGCAAATTGCACAGCAAGGAAGCTAGGAGGATTTGACAGGTTTTTCCTGCTTCATCGTGGTGGTGAAGATCATGTCCTGAGAAAGAGGAAACAATAGCAATGAGACAGCAGTAAGCCTGAAAGAACACAATCATTAACACCCCAAACTTTTAGTATATGCTTTTCATTGAAAAAAAAAGGGCAACAGAGTCTTTGAGGAATATTTTTACATTGTCAAAACCTACAGCCTTAGAACAAAAAAGAGCATTAAAAATTACCAAGTTAAGTGGGAACTTGAAGTAGAATGTGAAGTAACGTGTGGTCCCAGTTCCTGTCATTCCCGCAAGTCCTGCCTCCCACGTGTGGTGCTGGTTTCTACAGAGCAGAACAGTGCCAGCTGGGTTGCTGGAATAGGGCTCCCAGGTTGCTAAATGTGCTTCTAGTCATCTCTCCAGAACACACTCATTCCTGGTATCTACAGCTGGCTAACATCATAATGACACAAAATATGAATTCAGTTTTCTTTTTAATACAGTTCCCAAACTTAATTTTATTTAGTGGCTTCTTTTTTTCCCTAGTGTCTCCCTGTCTGTACAACAGATGCACAATTAGCACCCAGTGCCTGCCAAGAAAAAGTCACCAAAAGTCACATCAAGCTCTGTTCTTCCCGTATCTACCCATCAACAGAGGATGCTTTTCACAGAAAGGAATTACCAAAGCGAATATGGAATCACTGCTCTCTGCAAGGAAAACCAAGGGAAGCCAAGTCCCATTGAAACATGTTCTCATTTTGGACACCTGATTTCCATTATTTTTCATGCAGTTTTCAGCCAGCTGGCTCTCCAGTGTTCTCCTGCATTTGTTGTCACACACAGCTGCAGACAAGGAGTTTGAGAGGAGACTCACGTGGGGAACTGAGTCACGCTAGAGCCGCCGGCACAGCGTGGGAATGCACAAAACGTGGACTTCACTTTAAGCTTTGAGCTACTTGCCTAAATAAAGTGTAAATGAGCTATGAAATGACATGGGCAGGCATATGTCTGTATATATGTGGGTTTTTGGTACCCACACAGTCAGTTGACCTATAGAAGTGTACTCCAATGCACACACTGTAAATAACAGTGTTACTGCACTTCGAGATCTTATTTGGCAGATGGTAGGGTTTAAACAACATGCAACTAAAATTACTTCAGAGGAGAAATTCAGCAGAAGCACCTCACAAAATGCTCAGAAGGCATCACTGCTTCTACAAATGCTGTGATTTTTGGCAGCCCCAAACATTTTGTTCAGCATAAGGAAAGAGCAGAAGCTTGACTTCTCTGCATGGAGTCATGGCCATACCTTGCCTGTGCTGCTCCAAGAAACTTTATACAAGCTTCCCCTGCATTTCTATTTATCCACCTATGTATTTATGGTATCCAATTATGATATGGCCTCTGCAGGCCCTGCCAGAGCATCTTTCTTTTCCCTGACCCCTCTGCCATTTGTCACTGCATTCAACATTTTTCTCCTTCCCTTTCTTTATGCTGAATCACACAATACATTTTGCATTAAGTTAAAAAGGCAGCAAGGCATGGTTCCAGAGCTGAAAAAGAGCAATCAATAAAGTTTAAAAAAAAAAAAAAGAAAGCCCAAAGGTATTTTGATCAAGGTAGAAAGATCAGGAGACTACAGCAGGCAGCAGTAAAGAGAAGCATTTACATCTGCTATGGACGTGTTAAAGTGCAGGGAAGCTAAAGAGTTTGGCAACCATCAGAAAGAGTTATTGGAGTTTACAGCTCTTGTTTCAATGCTGGAGTGTCACTACTCATGGTTAAAAAATCCAACAGCACTTTTGAGTTTCAGAACCTCCCAGTCTTGAAGTAACTTTCTTGATTACACAAAGATTTGTGTCATGACTGAACATCATGTTCTCCAAGGCAGTAAAAATGTAATTCCACAGAGACATATTTTCTTTTGAAAAGTAAGGGAAAAGGTCTTTTTTAAAAAAAATAAAAAAGAACAATATGTGCTAAAGAACATCAGACCTTGCTTTGGAACATCATTTATTGGCAGGTTATGTTTTGAAGCAACCTCAAACATGGGAGCGGGAAGCGCAGTGACCTCACTGTATTTGTTCCTTTCTGTTTGCTGCAAAAGTAGACTGAAAACTTTTCTTAGGAAATGGGGTAATAACAGCACTAATGATCAATAACAGAATTGCTCAGATTTCAGTTCTCCACAGACCTTAGCCTCAGCCTTATAGCTACTTTTTCAAAAGGTATGTTCTTGAAGGCCAAGCAGTGGAAAATGTTTTGTTCTCTGCTAAAAACTTGGCAGGGCTGGAAGTTGGGCTCTGCCTCCTGCAATAGCAGGACCAAAGAATATCACAAACTTAGGAAAGACTTACTGAAGCATCCATGCTCTTTTACTGATACACAAAGGTTATTATTTACTGCATGAGATCGCTTACATCTTGGTCAGCATAGGAAATAATGAGATGAGCTGGCAAATGTCACAGAGCAGTGAGCCTCCTGCGTCAGGAAGAATGCATTATTCAGAAAATATCATGGCAAATAATGATCAGTGGGTTCCCATTCTGTTTTTTGGATGGATGTTTTTGGGATCACCCTAGGAGAAGGGGCAGTGCCAGAGGTAGGCTGTAACTTTGGACTCTTGAGTGTTTTACTTTGATAATTCACACTATTTTTTTCCCTTTTTTCCTACCTATGCACAGGATGATTCATTTTAGACCTGAGTCTTTAACAATATTTCCCTAAAGCTGCTTATATTAGCAGCCCCATTAAGCATTTAGATGCAAAATCATGACTTCTCATAAAGATTACAGGGTTAGATTTCTGTAATTACCCTTCACAGTGATGCAGTGATGAGAGCTTGAGACAAATATACACATCATATGGAGCCTATTAAGACCTTGGGCCTTTTTAAACTGACAGCAGCCTTTCTGAGACATACAAGAGAGGTTTAAACACAGGGCAGAAGCAATGCTCCATCAGACAGAGTCTGCAGGGGAGGGAGAGAGGCAGGAAAGTTTCATTCTGGATTTTCCCAAAGTAGCCAAAGTAACTGAGCTTTGGACACAAGAACCTCACTTGTAATTCTCCACAGAACAGTACTTATTTCTCAATATATTACCTTGATATTTCTTCCCCTCTAAGTAATTTTTGGACTATAGCTTTTCCTCTATATTCTGCTTGATATTTACTGTAATCTTATTTCCACAAGTCTGTCATCTCATCAGTTATCCTTTACTTAGTCCTGTATCTTGCACACTCTAATTTATTTAACAGCAACTCTTTAATAAACGCTATTCACCTTACAGTTTTCTTGTACTCCTTAGCTCTTTAGTCAGCTCAGATGTTGCAAACTTAGCCAGGCATTCAGTCATTTGAGCTCTGCAACTTAAAATAGTAACCTAAAGACTTGGATATACTCATAATAGAAACTACTCTAGGAAAAGGAACCTTTAAGAAGAGCAGTTTAACACCTGTGTTTGCCCCTGTGAAGGAGCATATAAAGGAGGTGCCCTGCATACTCAGGTGCTGAACTGTGGGTTGATGGTAGCAGAGGTTGGAGGGGGTGCAGGAAAGGATAAATTTCTTCCACCTGTCACTGAAAGAAGAAAGTCCAGGGCTTGTTAGAGCTCAGCTGTGTCAAGAAATGGACCTTATAGCAAATTAGGGAGCAGGGCAGTTATGGAGAGGTGATTTCTTATGGAACTCATTGAATCTTGGGACACGAGGGTGTTTCTGAAAAAGAGAGAGAACAAGGTCATTGCTTTGCAGAAGCCAGAGCTGAGAGGAGCAGTGAGTGCTGTGGGGAGAGAGCCAAGGCTGGGAGCTGACATCCAGATCTTCTCTTTGCCTTTGCATGCTCAGAAAGGGAAGGCTCTCAAAGTCAACAGCTGAAGGGAGAGGTTATATCAATGCTAAAGATAAGGAGCGGTGCAGGGACACTATAAAAATGCTTTCAGGGGATCTTCAGCACGTACCAGAATAATCCCTGTAAAACAGATGGCAAAGCAGTTTAATATTCTGCCTGAAGGACAACTCCTCTAGCAAAATATCCTCACCCCCAGAGCTGCTCTGTGCTGGCAGCAAAGGGAAGACACTCAGATCCTACAGTGACCATAAGGACACTGCAGTCACAGAGCTGACTGTAAAAAACATCCCGAGAGGAAATATTTGTTCCTGAAAGGAGAAAGTAGATGGTGCAGATGATAGGTTTTTGTGAAGTTCCAATCTCAGACTCTTAATGAGGATGCAATTAATGAACACATTTGTGCCCATGAAGGACCAGATTTTTGAGATGCTTAACAACTCGTGGCTCCCAGGAGAGCAGTAGCCTGAATTGCAGGCAGCCAACAATTAAACAAATGTTATTAGACCGACTGAGTAGTGTAGCAAGGTCTGATCACTGTGTTGCTAGGTGAATGTTGCAGTTCTGGGACTCAGCTCTGTGCTGCAGATGGAGCACCCTTGGGTTCTTGGCATTGTTGTGTTCCTCCTGACTGCACATGGGAACAGGGCACCCTTCCTCTGGTGTGAACTGCAGAGTGGTTGCTCAAACCCCTTGCAGCTGTGGCTCTGTGAATAGATAACAACTTGTGCCCCCTGAAGCCTAAATAAACCAGAAACTGGAGAAAAGGGGTCTCTGTGCTTCCTGCTTCACAGCTGAGGCACAGGAAAAGTGGATTGTTCAGAGTCCTTACCAGGAGCTCACTAACCTGCAGTCTAGTCTTGCTTTTTTTAACAATAAAACCTGCTGTTTTCCCCCTGGAGGGCTTTGAAACTTTTCCTTTTTCCAATCAGTAAAAATAAATAAATAAATAAATATAAAAAATGAGTCTGCAATCCCATAATTCCCCAAAACAGTAGTTTCAGATCAGATCTATCTTATCTAGTGCAGAAGGTAACCCTTTTCATCAGCACCAAAAACCCAAAGAGCATGGAGAGTTGATTCAAATTGCAAAACAAACATTTTATTTAAGAAATGCCAGTGTGTCATTCTTGGTCCAGTTTTTAGTAGAAACATTTGTTGAAAATGAATTTTTTTCTCAAAAAAAAATTTAATTTTGAAAAATCTGACATTTTCTTGTCAACAAAAATTTCATCAGCGACTCTGCAATTCACTCTCATGGGTATAATATTCTCTCAGGTGCATCTTTAAGAAGGCAATATAAAGAAATATCATCTAGGAAAAGCAATCCTGCTAGTTATATGCATATGGCTAAAAGTATCTGGTCTCTGTGGTGTGAGGCAGAAAAGACCTTTTCTTCCACAGGGCCTTTATTATTCTTTTTTTTTCTTGCTCACATTAACATTGCTGCTGCAGCCACAAAATTCAACATCCAGAAGAGAGCTGAGCAGTATCATCATTTTCCTGGACAGATGGCAAGACTGGGTTCTTGGCAAGGATCCTGCAGAGGGAAAAGCTGCAAGATCTGGAGAGAATATACATGTGAACAAAGTCACAAAAAGGAAATGAGGGGGCTTCCAATGCAGAGAGGCTGAAACCAAGTGAAATGTGAAATCAAGGAGGAGAGATGGGGATTAATAGCCCAAATTGTGCTAAGAATAAGGGGGGAAATGGCCAGGAAAGAATGGAAGACTTGACATATTATTGATCCACAAACTGGAGAAAAATGACACCTAATGCTTAGTAATAATAGCAGCTCTCACCTTCATACCTGAGGATTATAAACCCATCTCAAATCACTTCTGTTAGAGCTCATCCCTAATCCTTACTAATTCTTGCTTGACTTTTTGCAACTCTCTTTCACTGCCAAAATAATAAACAGATGGGGAGAGAAGTCTCAGAGCATAGGTCTCTGAAACACTTCAGAAGAAATTGGCTGCAGGGAACACCATTCAAGTCAAAAAAAAAGAAAAGAAATAAAAATGACTGTTATTTAGGGGGAAGATTGTATCAAAATATGTCACATCTCTTGCTGGTCTTCAGCAGTCGCTTTCCTTACTTCCCATCAAATAACTTAATCAGATGCTGGTGATGAAATGAGTCCCTGGAGAATTTCCAGTTGGATGTTTTCAGATCTGAACACTGGCCAGTGAGTGTGTGATTTAATCAGTTGAAGACCTGGTCTCTTTTTTTGGAGATACAGGACAGCCTTTGGGATGCAAGTTTATATGTGATTGTAGACAGGCAAGGGAGCATTATATACACCACTAATTCCTTCCATTCCCTCTCTGGTCTCACGAGACTGGAAGTGAGATTTATCATTGCAGTTAAAGTCCAAAAGAAACCATGGTCACCAAGCACTCTTGAGGGAGGACTATATCACAGTTCCAGGTTGGAAACCCCTTGCATATGGATGAATGTCAGCTCCAAATGTAATTTCTTAGCTCTGTTTTCTGCTCTTGTTCAGAAAAATCAAGGCAGGCTTGTGAGTTTTCTAATCTTCTTAATCAGTGACATGGTAGCTAGAAGTAAAAAAGAGCTACTTTATCACCAGAGACACCGTGTTTTTTCTGTGTCTGCATGTCAATACATGGTTTTCAGATGTAAAGTTGTGTGTTCATGGCTACAACAATCAGCTGTGGCTGCTGACACTTACAGGAGGCTAACGGGGTCTGGGCAACAAGAGCTTTAAAAATTAAACTTGCTTTGAACTCTGGATAAAGAGGTATCTTTTGTTGCAGCTTCAGAGGAGAGCACTGCATTAAGTGAAAACTAAGGATAAAACCAAGTTTCTCCTGAGACCTTTTTTATTATTAAGAAATTATTTGATAGATATGTAACACAGGTTCAAAAACTCTCCACGGAGCTTATTAAGCAAGCTATCTGTGCCACAGAGTCTGTATTAGTAGCTGTGAGTGAAAAGAAGAATAAAATATTTGAAAGTCACTGACTTGAAATCGTCTTCTTCAAAGAACTGGCTTTCAGCAGCACAGATGGCACCTAATGATTGCTCCCCTGCAGCACAGGTAGGACTCATGGGGTGTAAGTCCTCTGTTTGCCATAAAAATCATTGATTTTCTCTAAGATACTGCTAGGATCTCTGGGACAGGACTTATTTATGCACTTTCCCCATGCTGTGTATTGGAAGAATATTGGTGCTGATGTAGCCCTGGTATATTGAGAAATACAGGGAAAGCAGAGCTGAAGCAATTCAGAATGTTACCAGCACATCAGATTAATTATTTAACAGAGAAAGTGTTTTAGTTCAAAATTCTCTGCTACAGTCTATTGAACTTAAGTCTTCTTACAGTTTCTGGATAATCTCTATTGATCTGTGGTGGTTTTTACACCTTTCTGTGTAGGTGCATACTGTGTGTGTTTTATTCCACCACAACAAAATGCTTACTGTGTAATTTGGTCCCAGTGCCTTGCATTACTTTGCTACAGCAACATATTTTTCTGTGAAGGGAAGGTATAATATTTGAAGATGAAGCTTTTACAATACCTTGGGATTCTGGGGGCAGAGCTGGGTGTGTTATGATCACAAATAGTTCAGTTGTGTTTGATTGAAGTATCCTGATCTGGCTGTAGTGCTCTAATGCCACTACATTTTTCATGCTAACACATCCCAAGCACACAGGGGGAAGAGTTAGAGTTTCCAGCACATCAGGTACCAAAATGCCTTATGCAGTGGTGAATTTCCTTATGGGAAAGTGGCTGTGGGTTGAATTTAACTTGGAGTCCACCAGATTATGGTATCAACTAAAGGACAGAGAGTCCCCCACATTGTTAAAGAGAGATCATATCTTAAAGCCTGTTATTCTGTTGGTGCAGATGCTTTAAAGGTCATGTCTAAGACAGTATGTGCTGCAGCAAGCTGGCACAGTGAATGTGGAACAGATGAAATAAGAAATAAGCATCAGTCAAGCAGAATAAACAGCTTTTACAAAGTTAAGGACTGAGACTGGCTAGTTGGGTGTTCTTGAGATACAGAGAGCAGTGTTTAACAGTAGGAGCTGGAAAGCAATGGTTTAGCAGCACAAAGCTATATAAGGAGGGACAAACTACACATTAGGATTCCAGAGAAAGGCCATAAAAGGTCAACTTGACAAGCTGAATATGGATGATGAGTGGAGACAGATGGTGGAAGAGTATGGTAGCTAATAAATTATGAACTGATTTGATTCAAGGAGCAAAAGCAAGGAGAAATCACAGCCAAGAAGCTTAGTCAGAATGAAGGTGGTGAAGGCAAAAAGAACAAAACCATAGAGGTTGGGGGAGAATCACAGCAGGAGGACTAGTGGGAGAGGAGTGTCTGGTTTCAAGTGCCAGAGTTCTGCGAAGATGATAATTTACCCAAAGAAAACTTAGAAATGCATCTGCCTAAACTGTAATTTGGCAATCTTATTGGGATTAACAATATTTTAGCTAAGAAAATACTCATGGTTTCTAAATTTTTCCTAAATATCTGTTCCCTCTCCTCCTCCTCTCCCATTATTGTTGTATCTAAGCAGCCTACAGGGCTCACAGCTCTCATGCAAGGCTGGGAAAAGTTCTCAGGTTTGGTTTACACATCATGACCTGAGGCAGACAGAGACTAAAGATCCATTTGAGCATTGAAACAGAAATGCTGTGTGCTGTGTCCCATACTCCTGGGGCCCCTCTAGACCAGAAGATTAAGGCCTCCTTCCAACCTTCACACCCAACTATCTATGATATGGTGACCAAGATAAGAGTGAGCATTACTGCCCCCCAATGTGGAGCTGAGGCACAAATCCTGACCTGGATACCAAGGAATACTCTAGCATGTCCCGATGTAGATGTAAATCAAGAAGCTTTCCCAGGATCCCAGCAATATCACTGCCAAACATCCAGTCCGTGTTTCTGTTATGTCCTTGTCTTTTTAAATATCACAGAGAGTTGGAGTCTCCAAGGCTGTACTGCTAATTAATATACAAACCTCTGTACCAGCACTGCACCTGGCAGCATAAAGCAATAGGTAATTCAGAGACAACAGAGCCCTAGTGCCCTTTAATGAGTTTGAGCATTTCTACGTGTCTTTGCCCTTGGGCAGCTTATTAGGTCTAACCTTACTGGGTTTGGAGGCCCTGACAAGCTCCCAGAGATGAGTGTAAGCAATAACCTTGGAAATAAATTGCCTGCAATTCAGCAAATTCTGCCTGTGTCAGGCAGGAAACGTGCCTGATTAACTATGAACTGCCTAGCTTCTTGGCAGAGATGTGCCTCTAGCTACAAAGGGGACTTTTATTTCATCACGCTTGCAATCTGTGTTATTAAATAATGAGCCACTTAATTAACTAATTCATTAATATATGGCTTGATGAATAGATTTGCTCCAGTGACAGAGTCAGGAAAGCAGACACAACTCAGTGATTTCTAACTACTTTCAGAAGGGATTATATTTGAGCAAGTATCTTTATTAAATACCTCATTCTTTCTCCTGCCTCTAGCTAATAGAGGAGTGCCAATACCTGCTGTGTCTGTTCCCCCTGAAACATTCATTCTTCTTGTACCTCCCTCCTTTCTGCCTTTCTGAAACCTGAAGCTCTCCTTTGGTTCCATGCAGCCAAGGTGTCTTTAGTGCATTATGCCACAAAATCACTCTTTGCCCAGAGTTACCACACTGCTGTGGCCAGAGTGCGACGTCTCATTGTCTCCTATCTCAAATGGGAAATGACTGCAGTGTTTCAGATACTAAAAAACATCATTGCTTATTGTCTGGGATCACCTTGGCATTGCTGGGGGATCACTAAACCTCCCTGACAAGCTGGAGACAGGGATAAATCATTTAGTGCACCTCACAGCAGCCCTTGTAGGGTTGTGGTCTCCTGATTCCCACTGTGGTATTGGAGCACATTAAGAAAGGGCTGTAGCAGAGACATTTCCTCAGGCTTAGAGATCTCCCCTCAGGCAACCATCACTGTTATTGGGAACAGCTCTTTCAAAGCCTGGGGTTTTCAGGCATCAGTCTCCTGAGACAGTTGCTTGCCAGCTCCAGCGAAATTCACCAACGCACTGGCCAAGCCAGAATTCAGGCTCATTCCAAGAAATCCCCCCTGTTGCAGTCACAACCAACCTTATGCTTTAATTATGCTCTTTAATAGGTTTGTTACTCATGTTTCCCTTCGGGTCTGCTCAATGATCAGATCTGAGGAGCACAGTTGTTCAACTGCTAAGATTGAGACCAAATAGGAGAGGTGATTTGCAAACTAAATTCAGCTTCTTTCTCTTCTTTTTTTACCAAAGCCCTCCAATACAACAGTTTTGTGGCCACAAGAGCTTTCAAAATTGCAGATGCACTGTTTATTATGAAACTCACCTGTGGAGAAATACAAGTGCAAGCAGCAGCACGTTTAAGATGTTCACTCCTTTCAAGGTTATGTAGCAGGGAAAATACTGGAGAAATTACTTTTGCTCCATCCATATTCACAGCATTTGGATTAGTTTGATCATTTTTTTTTGGATATCAAACACTACTGAGGAGACCTGAACTTTGCAGCATCCATGATCATTCAGTAGATTCATTATCTGTTTATCCAATTCAATATATATGTCCCATCTAAATCACTGCAGAACAAAAAAAATATATACTCACAAAGTGATGTTTTCTTCTTTATGGAGGTGATTTGCAAAACCTCTCAGCTCGGAGACTGCACCTTGAATATCTGAGATTCCCAGATTGTTGGAGAAACTGCTTTTGAAATAAGCATCTTGCAGAAAATCACAAAAATAGTTGTTTTTTTTTTATACTGACTAGATGCACAAACTAAAATTGCCAGAGGGTCTGGAATATGTTGGCACTGACTTAACAGTAACATAAGACCTCACATACAGCAACACCACATTTATTCTCCTATTTTATACCCATATGGAGACTTTCAACTCAAAATATCCCCTGGCAGGTTTTTTGCACTATACAGCAGAAAAGGAGTACAGCTAATTCGAGCACATGTAGTGGGCCTGCTAACATTATGGAAAGGTAGGTTGCTTGGAAGTGGGTTTTTTTCCAAGCATCCCATATTCCTTTCTTGTTCCTGCAGGAGCCTTTAGGATAGCTCTTTCCAGGAGCTGCTCATTTATACAGAGCCTTAAACTTGGGCATTACCATGACAGTCTGAAGTCACGTGGTTCTCAGCTTTGCCATGGGTCATCTACCTTTTCAGAGTCTTCTGAAACAATGTTCACACCTTTTTCGAATAGGAGGGGAGGAAACCCCTGAAATAAGGAGCAGGTACTGCAAAGCAACAGCAAAGCATGAGATATAGCAAAGGAGGTAGGACAAGACAGGGAGTGGGAAGGTGAAGGTATAACAGTAGCTGGAGTACCCAGTCTTGGAAAGTAAGTTTGCCTTGAGCCAGTAAAAGGGAGAAATATAAAATGAAATTAGGCATACGACTTCACAGCAGTGAGAAGGGTGCACATTTGCCTCCCAAACAGCCTAACAAATTCCTGTGTTCAGGTTGGACAGTAATGATGAAAACCCTTCATCTCCCCAAATTAATAGCTACAATACATCCTCAGGCTATAGCACCATAGCTCCTGTGTACGCAGAGAGAAAGTCCTCAAAATCACCTGTCGAGGCAGAAGAAGGATTTAGCTATTATTTATTGCTCAGTGTGATTCATGCTGTGGGTAGGGACGCGACGGTGCAGATGGGAGCTAAAGTCACATTGCCATCAGGGTAATTTACGCCAGGAGACTTGAATTCCAGCTACTTCTGCTTATGTTTTACCTGTAATTCTTCTGTAAAACATGAAAAGGGTAAGAAAACAGTTTGAAAAATACATGCCTGTGCAGGCATTTGTCAAGACTCAGAGCTGGTTTGAGGAAAGATGGTTTGATGCTTCAGGCTGCATCAGGAACTCCATACAGTTCTCCATAATGCCACAAATGGCTTGATTAACCTTAGAGAAGACACTCAGTTTCTCTTAGGCTTCGTTCCTTGTCTGCAAAATAGCTGTAATAACTTACTTTCATCACATGGCAGAGATTTTATAGGGAAAATACATGTATAACTGAAAAGGGAATCTTGTAACCACCAATGGAGAGCTCGAAACTTCAACTTTCTGGACTTCAGATTGTCCTTGCCAGAACCACTGTGATCTATGAAATTATCCTTGTAAGGACCTCCAATGTGCCATTTCTAACTAGAATCAGTAATGCTTTCAGCCTGTTTCATAGCTGTCCTTCCATTCCTCTTACTTCATCTTTACACAAAGAAGATGTGTTAAAGGCAGTGATAGTCATCAGGCACCCTAAAAATGGAAAGAAGATGAAGAGAGATCCTGAACCTCTTGTGTACTCACACAAAGGAGCTGCTCTGGCATCTGGAGAGGAACAAGAAGCTTGTGACCTGAGAACCAGTTTTCACTGCCCCTCTTCTAAGTGTGCTCCTTCCTGCAGATGCTGAAATGACCGGAATAGCTTTATCTCCTCCCAAAGCCCAGTCTCTTTGACCCAGCCCAAGCCTACCAAGAGGCTTTACAGCAGAAATTCTAGCTGCAAGCTCCCTGGAAGTGACTTCAAAGGAGAAGTACATATTTTAGCAAGATTTAAGCATTGAGGAATTCAGCATCTTCCTCCCTGACAGGAGTCAGGGACATAGTGTATCCCACCACTGCTGTCACCATGTACCCTGGGTGCACGTCACCGACAGACAGGACTCAAGGCTGTCTGCTCCCTCCACATCTCCTTAAACTGCTTGCCAAAAAACTATTTGGCACCAGGACACCCTCTCCCCTTCATGCCTCTCTAGACTTCAGCTGGAGCATGGATCTTCCTGTCAGCAGAGGTGTTGTGGTGGGCAGCTGCACATGGGTCAGCACATTATTACCCAGCTTCTAGCCCACATCCCACTGTGCTGACATCAAACCTCATCAGGTTCCTTGGGGCTATTTTAAATGCCCATCCTTTCGTCTGTCATTTTGATAGCCTTGAGATTTAGGAGAGCTGGCCATGCTCTGAGAGTTGCAGAGCCAGGCACAATGGGCCTTAAAGAGCATGGAAACCTACTCTTGTAAAGCGTGCTAGGGACTGTTTGCCAGGATTTGGTCTTCAGATATACCTATTGCCAACTCTGCCTCAGCAGTGTCCCTCCACCTGGTTTCTGATGAGCAGATGAGTGAGATCAGAGGGCGCGGGCTTTCCTGTACCTTCTGTTTTCCCCAGTGCTCACAAAGGAACTCCTGAGTTTGGCAGAGTGTGCAGCCCAGTGCAGCTTGAAATGTGTTGATCACACCTACTCCTACTGTTGATACTATCTATTCTCACCTAGCTTCAGAGATCACGTCCTGCACCACTGTGCAGAGCTCTATTTTTGTTCCTCCCTTCAACCACAAGTCAGTTGGCAACACAAAATGCCTTCTCAGGACTGGTGAGGTCACCCTCTAACAGATGGCACGGGTGGCCAAGCAGCTGTCAGATTAGCACATACTTGAGCCCTGTGTCAGGTGGAAGGCAAGGTGTGAGGAGGTAGCAGGCTTGATAAGAGGTCTGCATGCAGTATCTGCCACCCTTACCCCTTGCATGGGGTCTGTTTCCAAGCAATAGGGAAAAAAAGGAAAAGATCAGTCTCTTTGTCCTAAACCAGCAAATGAGATGGGCTTACTTGCTGTCTCATAATAGCAGACAAAAGGACATTCAGGAAATTTGAAAGGCAAGAGGTAGAAATCCTGCACAAAGAAATCCCTACATATGCCCTATCCTGGGTCCTTCCTGGAAATAAAAGGCAAGGCCTTGGCAGCATTAAAAGTGAGGACTGGATGTGTTTAAGAGAAAGGAGAACATGAGTTTCATTTCTACAATGTTTTTTCCTTCTGAGAGAGACAAGTTCTTTTCAAAGCATCAGGCAGACATCAAGACAACTTTACCCTGTTGTAGGCTATTCAGTAGCCCTAAAGGGTTTCCTGGGTGTGGTTGCTGGTGCCCACAGTCAGAGCAGGGATCCCAGGCTATCAGTTCCCTGGCTGGTTGATATTGAGTAGCAGTAACAGAAAGGCTGTGGATTTGCTTTCCCCTGACCAGTTACATTGGGACTATTCACACACAACGACACCAGAAGATAGTGTTATCACAGCTTCTGCTCCTGTGGGGGAAGAGAGAAGTATGATCTATCACACCCTGAGTAAACCTAAGATAAAATAATTTAAAAATTTTTGCTAGAAGCAGGAACCCTGGATAATGTACAGGAGAAGGCAGGTGGTACATGGAGTGTGAGAGCAGGCACCACCCAAATGATGAGCCTGGGGGGGGATTAGCTGGCAAATTTCAAGTGGATAACAAATACTTCTAGTCAGATCATGTTAGTGCCTCTTTAAGGTAAAGACAACAGAGTATTGCAGGTGAAGAAAGTGGCAAGAAGGAGATGATGATCAAAAGTCATTTATCAAAGTGAAACATCAGACTTACTTGGAGAGGGGCCATGGAACGGCCCACAGACAGTGGGGATATCAAGGCTTTCATCTAACCCAGACTGACTAGGGAAATGAGCAGGGTTTTCTCTGGGTAATAACTTCATTTTTCTCTTGGAAATTAGACTTCTCACTTGTCAGAAATAAAGAAAATGTTTCTTTCCAAGGGCCCCCACTCTGCTGCTATGTGTCTGGCTGTTACAAAGTCCAAAAGAACTTCACTGTGGTCGGCCTGAGTGTTCTACTCCCTACAGCAGACTGCAGAACACAGAGGGGCTGATACTTGCTCACCGTTATCCTATGGGTGCCTCAGTGCTGTTCCTGCAGACTGGCACCCACTGCTATCCAGCTCAGGCGGGGTGCCCACCTCTGCCTGAGAGCCAGTCCAAGGTCACACAGCCCAGAGTGCAGGCAGAGAAGTTTTGATGACTTCTCTTTTGGCTTTGCAGGAGGGCAGCACTGCCTGCAGGTCCCTGCAGCAAGGGGTTCCCCTGCAGCACAACATCATGCAGAGAGCTCCCTTGGCTCGTGGACAGTGCTAATTTCTTCTGGTAGAGTAACCCTGGCTGCCAAGTGAAGGCAAAACTGCTGATCCTTCTGTGCAGCACCCTCAGCACCTGCCCCCAGCCACAGATTAGATCCTTCTCAGAGCTGTTTTAACACTAACCTGACAAATCGCCTGCTGAGCTGCTACAGATGGCTGAGGCACTGCTGACTTTCTCTGCTGGAAGGTGGTGAAGCTTTCCTGCCCTTCCTGGCTCCTCTCTAGCTCAGTCATACTTTGTGATATTTTTTTTACCTCATTCAATGTAATCTGTAGTAATTTATTAACCACGTTAGCTCACGCTGCTGGTCTGTGTGTCCCTGAGCTCTGAGATGCTGATGAGCGGTTTCTAATACATCAAAGGATGCTGAAAAGCACACATGCTTGTTATATGAGACTGTGTGAAGAGATAGATGGAGAATCCAAATCAGCCCCCTGAGCTGATAAACTCCGAGAAGGGTAAGATCAGAGGATATTTAATTAGGTTCCTAATTACAGCACTTATTAGCTGTCATAAAATCACCTGGGTTTAGATCCCAGAGCAATATGAACTGCAGATTTTGGAGATATGCATTGTGTAGATAAACATGATTATTCCTTTGGCTTGATCCCAACTTGAAGAATAGCAAGCTGCACTAACAACGACTGGAGATTTATCTCTAATGTGTCATTTGTTCTTTCCACAATAAAAGCAATATAAAGCAATTGCATTGGCACAGTTGGATTCAAATACCAGTCAAACCCCACCATATTTCAATCATAAAGTAAATTCAAATAAGGAAAAAAGAGTAGTGCAATTGAAAAGCCTGTGTATTACTTAATTCAACCTTATCTCTATTTTCTGCAACCCTTCTAAAAATACAGCACTGCTGATAGGAACAGACATTATTTCTTCCACATGATTCTGACTAAGAGAGCCCAGAAAACAAGGAATCTACTAGAAACTAGTGGAATAACCTTGAATATTAAAAAATTAGTCTGAAGTGTTTTCTGCTTCTTGCTTGTCTCTTTGTTTCATTCAGGCAGATAGATAATGCAAGGAAGAAAGGGTCAAAAATAGTCTAGGTTTCTATAAAAAAAAGAGATGCTAATAAATTTTTCTTCCTACTATCAAGTATTATTCTTCAAAATTTGTTAGGTTTTCCCCAAGGATCCAGAATTCTGTACTGGTTTCAATCATTTTCAGCAAAACTGTACAAAAGAGAACATTTGCTTCTCCAACATTTCTGATTTGTCCTGAACAGATAATTTTTCTTTCGAGAATCGAGAATAAAATATTTGGATGAATGTTCTTTGACCAGAAGAATGTTCTCCAAAGAGAGATCGGGACCTTCTGTTTTACATTAACCATTGGCTTCATTAGGTGGTGTAAATGTGCTGTCCAGCTGGACACTGAGAGCAGTGGAAGAGAAAGTGGAGGGAGGGAAAAAATGCCCCTAATCTAAAAACCAAGGAGAGTATGGTCAGAAAGACATTTATGCTGGGAGTAAAAAGAAAGCTTCTAAGCAATCAGTGAGTCAAAACCTCCTCACTGTCTACTTCTCTAACAGAGCTGGCTACATTTGCACAGGAATTATAGAGGGGAGGGAGCTGGAGTGTCACATTTCTACTGATCTATTCCCAGATCGGCTTGGCCAGGTGCTGGGCCTTTTGCAGCAGATGTGAAAGCCTGAAATTCAAACCGAGGCTGAATTATAGCCAAAGCTTCCTGACAGAAATATTTGTGGGGCTGACGGACAGGATCTCGAGAGGAAAGACAAGAAACGTCATCACTGGGAATGCTGAAAATCAAAAGCAAACTGCTGGGAAGCATCCTGTATGTGTGAGCTCAGACATGACTTACAGCTGAGCCAGAAGATGTAAGAAGACCTTGTTTTAACCCTTCTCTGAGTTAGGGATGGAAAAGACACCAGAGCATGGCAGAATGGGTTTAGTACTGTTGTTGGCTCCCAACTTGCGTAGGCAGGTAGGTTGAGCACCAGCTGGTGGCTGCTGCATGTGCCTGACTGCTGCCAGGATCTGAAGGAATATCCAAATGCCACCCAGCATTAAAGGGATAAGGCCAAGCCTGCCAGAGGAGGTAAATCCAGGGAGCTTCATCTGTTTGTGCATTTTTCTTGAGTCATTGCTGCTTTTGCAGTTGAGGAGCCCTTCACTGCAGGCAGTGCAGAGTGCAGCAAGCCTCGGGGAACGTGGAGACTCATGAAATATACATAGGAGTTAGGCAGCCTCCTGGAGCTGGGTAAATACATGCACCATAATTGGCTCTGTCTTCAAGGAAGAACTGTTTTGCATAAGGATGGAGAAAGGGCTTGTTCAGTAAACTTTGCTACGCACACTTGACTCAGCAACTGATGGGAAAAAAAGAAAGAAAGCCTCTCCTCCTTGTGCAGTAGGTGAACAACAACTCCATTTTACACCCTTTATGCCTTTTCATTCCACCTTTTTTCCATCACCCACTCAGAGGACAGTTATTTCCAATGTCCTTTAGGAAGAGCATCTGATGAGAGCAGACACGATATCCTGATCTAAACCATTTGCAGTCTCCACAACACCCCCAAAGAAAGCATCTGTCTACCTGGAACTGTCAGGAAACAGGAGTTGCTGATACACAGATCTCAGCATGGAGACAAGCCAATGGCTAAATGGTTACTATTGCAATGAACATTTGTTAACGGCTCTTTTCCAGCTGCAGGACAAGAGTGCTCACCGGGAGGCTCTGAGTGAGAGCAAACCTGAATTGTTGCTCCCTGTGAGATTACTAAAGGCTTTGTGTATCCTGTCTGTCCTTTGCATGTGAGCTGGATCCTGAGAGATCTCTGCCTTTGCGTGCTTTAACCATGCATGGCTGCTCAGAGCAAGCTTCTGCTGCCACAGCTAATGAATTATTTCTTGGGAGCCTTTCATGCTTAACCTGGTCTCCCTCACTCAAAGCAAGTAAGATTCCTCCTCTGTGGGAAGATGACACTTGAATAACCAGCCCTGGCAAGGGCAAGGCTGTTCAGACATGAACAGATAAGGCCAGAAGGATAACACAATGAAGCCATGTAGGAAGACCCTGCACTGAAATCTCACATAGATCGAATCTCACGATGGAATTTCACAGTGGAAACAGCAGTGGCATCTCCTGCTTAAACACTTGTTTTGAAACAGATCTTGAAAATTATTTTCACTAATGGTTGGGATGAAATTCCCCCCAGACCCTCCCAGCTCCAAGCTGCATTTGTGGACAAATTAGCAATACTGTTTTGCTAGCATCCTAGATTCAGCCACTAATTAACTCAGCAGCCGTTGCCAGAGTTAATCAGGGAAGCAGCTCCATTATCCCCTGTACCCCCACGGGGTAGGGATCCACCAGCTGCCACCACTCAGACTGTTGTAAAGGCAGCACCAGGAGGTGGTTTGATGACCCCAAGCCTTGAGTCATCCTTCCCACAGCCATCCCTCCACAACAGCCTTTCCCATCTAGGAGAGATCCTTCCATGGTGGCTCCCACCACGCATTTGAAAGTGAAAGAAAAGAGGAATGAAAGCAAGGAAGAAAATGAAAAACAGCTGAGCTTACTAATTGGAAGGAGAGGAAGATAGTCTCTTATAATTCAGATGCTACAGTCTCCATGAGACTTGAAGATCTCCTTTTGGTGAGGGCAGGAGGTGTGCACAACAGGGCTCTGCTTCTGCCTGAGCCCTGATCCCACAGCCCCTGGGCTGCTGCCTTTATCATTCAGTTAGTCCTAGGCAAGGAAGATCTTGGGAAACATCTGTTCTGAGCTGAACTGTTTACCTGGTGAGCTTTTTTGCAGCTCTGGGGTTAGCAGACCCCGTGTTATTTCCCTCTTGAGGGAAAACCTGTGTGGCATAGATGTAATAGACTGCGTTTTCTTTCTTATATGCCACGTGTTTCTGCTGAGCCACCCGGTCTCAGATATTGTAAGCCTGCCAAAATCATAGTATTATTTCATAGCAGGTATGAGGAAAAGAAAAACAACAACAATGATTAATTAAATAATTACTATCAGGTCCTGCATTTTACAGTACTCTGTTTGGAGATGGAAATTCTGGGTGGTTTTTAATTGAATGGTGTGTCTAAATCTGGTAGGATTAAAAATCTGTTTCAGAAACCGATTTTTAAATGTCAAAGGAAATATTTTCTTTTGGAAGTCTTCCAGATGGAGTACTTTCCAGTGCAAAGACAAGTTTTAATAACGA
The DNA here is from genome assembly GCA_033558185.1 of Dromococcyx pavoninus. Taxonomy (NCBI): domain Eukaryota; kingdom Metazoa; phylum Chordata; class Aves; order Cuculiformes; family Neomorphidae; genus Dromococcyx; species Dromococcyx pavoninus. The sequence continues at coordinate 2,479,921 of JAUMJL010000491.1, forward strand.
TTAGGAAAAAAATAATTGAAACTGAACAGCTACACTAGGTCCTCTAAAAGAACAAAAGAGATACCAAAATTATACCACATGACTTCTACCATGAGCACACATCCCATGTTAATAACATCAGTCAGGTCTTTTAATTTGATTTCAAACATGTTATGGATCAGAGCCTCAGGGTTGTAGATTAATCCAGATTTGCTCAGCTGAGAATCCATCCATCAGCCCTGTTTTGATTATGTTCTTCTGATCAAGTACAATTAACGATTGTCATGTAACACCATTAAAAACCACTTAGGAACTGATCAATGGCGACTATAAGCTGAACTGATTAGTGTAATATTTGAAATCAAGTTTCAATTAGCTCCAGGGAATAATAAAAGTGTGAACATCAAATTCTGCTGAAGAGGTACCATCTTAGCCTGAACAAGAAAGATAAATATGACCCCTTTCTCCTGACCCCTAAAATAAATGTAGCTGCTAAATTCCTTTTTGGGTTTAGCAAATAGTGTCCAGTTCATTTAGATGGTGGGAAAGCGTCTCTTTGCTTGTATGTTTACCCACAGGTGTTTCTTACCATCAAACTTTAGCTGAATTATGGCAGATTTGACTGAATTTATAAATGAAGACAACCAGGAACCAATTTTCAGTGACTATTATATGTAAAAATAAACACAGTCCAATGCAAGGACTAAATTCCCCTTTCAGGAAAGACAGAAATGTTCCCTCTCCTTATTCTGCCTAAATCTCTACACAACCTGGTGGGACCAACAGCTATTTTTCCCTGCTTGTTCTTTTACCCCAGGCTTCCCATAACTGCTTAGTTACCACAACGTGCCCAGCTCTCCACAGGGGCCTCCCATGGTTTAAAAGCAGCCTCCCAGAAATGTCAAAACTTTTCATCTCTGCCTCCATTCGCTTTTGGCCCCTACCTGCAACTCCTCTCCTGCCTCTGCCTAATCCTTATACCCCATCACAAATCCTTCTCTCTCTGGCAGCATCTCCATCCATCACCGTCACTCCTGGGGTGCCGGGGGGTGCGTGGGAGGTGAGCCTGGAGCAAGGCTGCTGTGTGAACATGCAAACATCAGGTGTTGGCTCTCACAACCAGCCTTTGAGCATCAGTTACAGCCTCTGAGTGCCACAGGGTCTCTCTGACCACTCAGCCTGACTCAACCTACAACATCCCACCCCCTTAGCTCTCCCACACCTTCCTTCCTAAAAGGAATAACCCAAACCCACGTCCAAACAGTGCCTTTATGTTAAAACCCACAAAGCTATTTTTAGTCTATTTATGGTCAGCCTTATTTATACAGAGATAATTGCACCAGCAGAAACTTGTCCTCACATAACTTCATTTTAATCCAGACAGAAGCTTTCAAGCAACAGCAACCAAACCCTTTCAATATTTAATCAGTTGCGTGGCCTGAAACAGCAGGGACTGGCAGCAGCCGCCTGGCGCAGAGGGGGCGAGGCAGGGTGGGAGCTCCTGTCCTCACCAAACCTTTCTCCATCCTGAACATTACCTCCTTTGCACACTTGCTGCCTTAGAAACCCAAATGGGAGCTGTGCTTCAGCCCCCTGCTTCAGCCCTGGCAGCTTTCAAATGGCATGACTTTGGAGCACCTTATTTTTCATTCCCCTATTCCAACTCCTCAGCTGCCTTCCAGGTGTAAATCTTACCTTCTTCCCTACTGCTGGCTGGGAAATTGCTGTGCTCAGCACCCTGTAATTGTAAGCCAACAGGACTTGAGCTCTCTCCCACTTCTTCCTGGTTTAAAAGTAGACAGGGTTTAAATCTTGGTTTTGCAAAACTTGCAGCATGTGTGGTGGTAAATTTAGGTTTTTCTTAAGCTTTCCACATTCCCTTAGTGCCAGTTCTGTGGTGTTAGGGGGATTAGATGGTTTGAAAGGACACCACCTTTCCGTGGGTTGGCTCTGCAGCATGCAATGCAGGCTCTGCTTTTAGTCCCCATAATAAAGATACGTTGCTTTAAGTTAAAACCATAAGAAGGAGCCCCTGAAGTGTTCAGCTTTAGTCAGAGGCCATGGCTGGCTTCTCAAAAACACAAGCCTTTCGGTTAGAAACGGTCCATGAGCTTTTCCTCTGAGAGCCCTTTAGTCTTGCACCCTCCCCAGCCCCTTGCAGCTCTCCCAGCAGCCCAGTGAGGCTCTGGCTTCTCCCTCCCCTGCTGCTGCACACCCTGGGCAGGAGGTGCCTGTACTACCCAGTGCCCATGGGCACCACACCAGGCACAGTCACAGCAAAGGCAGCATCTCTGATGATTTGCAGCTTCTAATAACAAAGGATCCTATCTTGTTAACATTACAAAATAGATACTAATAAGCAACCCTAAATATTCTTATCTAAAAGAAGGAAAAACCGCTGAAAGCACATTCAATTAGTGATAAATAATAAATACAAGATTAACTAAAATTACTCTGCTTTGATTTGCCATGCTCTGGCTCTGAGAATGCAAAACGCATTCCCCACGTTCCCAAGGGTGGTGCAACTTCAGAGCATCACCACAGCACCCAGAAGGGTTAATAAATGCAGCAGTGATGGCAGCATTCGTCATGCATGCACCCACCCCACTGGAAATGGGCTCCACACTCTTTTCATGCTGGTCACAACTATCCTTGGCTCACTTAGTAAGTTCTGCCTCCACCAAACCTGGCAACTTTGGGTCTGTATCACAAGTGGAAAGGTTCATCAGGTCCTCCTGAATGCCAGGAAGCCTTGACTAATTGCCAATAGGGGCTATATATCAGGAGAAGAACCACTGGGATTTCTCAATCTGAGTCTATCTATAAATCATTTAACACCTCATCTACACATGGTCATAATTAATGCACATTAGATCCCTGCAATGATACAGCCCTCAAATATCTGTGAATTGGGGCTGTGAGTGTATGTGGGGTGCAGAAAGACAAATGTACCCCCCAAAAAGCAGCTGATTTCACTCGTTCCCACTCTGAGCTTCAGTGGAAGTAGGCGAGAGGAATTAAGTCCATTACAGTGGGCGGAAAGCATTTGAGAACCAGTTCCCGGTTGTTGCAGGGCTTTGGAAAAAGTCCACACCTCTTGTGGCCCCAAGCAGCCATGAGTCTGAATCACCCCTCTTCTCCTCCCTCCCATCTACCAGGGCAGAAAGATCTCTAGGCCCCATATAGAGAGAGTAGAATGAGCACTTATTGCATTATGAGTTGCCATATCCCTCAGAATAGCTCATGTATCTGTTATTTTGGTATAAGTTCAGACTCAGAGCCCTGAGACTAAAACCAGGATCCACCTACCTGGGGACAGCTTGTAAACCTAAAGCAGCATCCAGTACAATTGATCCTCTGTGCCAAGTACAGCCAGAGAAGTATTTTTGCTTACCTCCATTCTTGTCCCCCCAACCTCACCAGCCCCTCAGCCATCATCATGGAGGTATCCAGTTCAGTTTGCCTCTAGCCTCATATCCTGGCTGTGTTAATCCCCCGGGGTGCCTCGAGGGAGGATGGTAGCTGCAAAACTAGGTGTCACTGGGCTTGACAGAGGACCAGCACTACTTGTAGGACTGCTACCTAAACAAGGTTCCCCAAAGAAGCCACCACTGCCTCTGTGGGGGTTTCCTCTGAGTGCCAAGGCTGAGAAGAGACTCCAGGAGCTCCACAGATGCCGAAGAGGGGCATGGGTAAGAGGTCAGGAACTGGTAAGCTGCAATAATTAGAGTGGTTAAAGCTGGCAAATCTGTAGCAGCCTGACCACCTGCCACAAGGGCAAGAGAGATGTCCCACAGAGGAGGCAGGTTTTTCCCTGCTGCCTGGAGGGGTGTGGTGGGAGCAGTACCCGAGACCTGGCTGTGACCACTCGTGTCTTGGCAGAAGATCTGCCTTCAGCTCACCACTGCAGTACCAGAGCTCAGACCCTTAGAGTAGGAGGGGTATAAAACATACATATCACGTGCAGGAGCAGATTGTCTCCCATAGCACTTTCCCAACAGCCAAATATCTCCTGAAGGGATTTTACTCATCCTCTCACAATTTACAATACACCCCACAGGGATCATCTTCAGGCCAGGACTGGGAAACTCTCCGTGCTGCAATGGTGCCCAGGACCTGGTGCTGAGTAGAAATATCAGCGCTGCCTTGTCAGGAGGATATCACTCTCTTCATTCGCTGTCAGCTTGGGAGGATGCAAGGCCAGGGAGACATCTGCTGTGCTGGCAGCACAGTGGGAACCAGAGCCTGAACAAATCCATCCATCACTGAGTTGGGAGTGGATGAATTCCAGCTTCTTCCAAACTCCCACAAGAGTTGCTGTGAATAACAGCAAAACACCGAGTTTAACCAGCAACACTGAATCATCGAGAACCAGCTGCCACACAGTCCTGCAGCATCTCCTGCAGAATCCTGCCCAGCATCAGGCCTGCCACAACCCTCATGGGAAAGTCTCTCCTAGGCAGGACAACAGAGACTGCAAAGCACAAGGAGGGAGAACGTGTCTCTCAGACGGCTGTGTCCATACCTGGGCCATCATGAGCAATTTCTTCAGTCAAAAGTACTGCTTTAGAGCTCACATACTGCTTTCCATTCTTTCCCACCATCTCCACTCTTGAATATACCACATTCCACTCCCCTGGCTGCTCTGCTCCACCTGAGAAAACTGCTTTCAGCTATCCCACCATCACAGACTTCTTCTCATTATGGAAAATGCACACCAGGCAATAGTGACTGTCATACACACTGAGCTGAGCCAGGCCATGACACTGCAAATCTCTGACCCAGAGTCCACAGGACCCTCAGAGCTGTGGGGTGTGGGAGCCATCCTGCTCCTGCCCTCCCGTAAGAGTTATGAGAAGAAAACACAGCTGAACACGTCTCAGCTCATCCAGCTTTTCTTTTCTCTGGAACATCTCAAATGCACCATCAGTACCTATATAAATGGTACAGATTGATTAAAGCTGGTTGGATATAGGGTAGTTTGGGTCAGGAAGTCACGTTGGTCATAGCAGTCTTACTCTTTGGAGACAGTAATTTTGGTCAGAACCTGGCTTCTGTTTGCTGGTTCTGATGTTGTTTGGGTCTTGGATGGGAAGAGATAATCAACAGCTCTAGTCACAGTCTTCATGTCACTCACAACTTTGTAGATCCTTCCATATCTATAAACTATCTGCAGGCTTGTCTCATCAAGGAGAGCAGAAAACACATAGCCTCTCTACTTTAATGAGGCAGATTAAAATAATATAAACTTTTCTTATATTTTGGCCACCTGCAAGCAAGAAAAGCCTCAATTTCTTCTTCCTTCCTGGTATTAAAGGCAACCCAGAACATTCCCAAGTGAGCTATGTCACCTTAGACATGGAAAAAACAATGATGTCTAATCAGAAGAATCCATTAGGACAGTACTACAGAGAGAGAACATTTGTCTTCAGAATGTCCTGATCTTCCTGGCTCTCTCTTAACTCTCTTTTACGAGAAGTTCTTCCCTTCTCTTTAACCCAGCCCCTCTTTCTAATTTCCCCAGCCAAGGGAAACTGTAAGGCCACCTTGTTCTTCCTTTTCCTTCAACATCAGTGTGTTTCTACTGACATAAATGTGATCACAAATTCGTGACTACACGGGAAGAACAAACAGGCTGAGCAGATGGGTTGTGCGGGAGGAAGCCCTCATTTAAAACGCAAATAGCTGGTGGTAATTTAGCAGATGTGGTAAAAAAATCTGGAGAGACAAACATGAGGTGACTGGATTTCAATTTCAATCAAATAATGTGAAAGTTTCCCTGGCAGGGAAAGGTTTCATTTTCTATCTCCTTGATTACTTTGTCTTGAAGACATAATGACACTGGCACCAAGCGTCTTCACAGGAATGATCTGGAGTATTCTTCATCTAGGATCTCATGTGACTCCCTGTCCTTACCAAATGGAATTTTTCACCAGGGAAATCCACCCTTTATGGCTCAAATGTCCATGAGAAAAGACTGAAATTCAAATAGAAGTCATAACATTCATTAATTCTGTAGCACATTCAATTCTATTTCCATCCAGAGACAAAGACTTTAGGATCTGTCCTTCACTTCACCAACTTCAAATCAGCATCTCTCTGGAAATATATTTGGAGTACTATAAAATCTGTACATCCAGCATATTGAATTGGCCCTAGAATTTCATCTTGGCAGACATACCAAAATTACTGTTGATGGATATGAGGATTTTATCTTTATAAATATTACAGAGTCATTAATTACATGGGGGACATTACAGCACTGCAGCAGGGACAAGGAATGCACTGTCACCACTGGTCAACATCTCACCTGAACATAGGAGGAAAAAAAAGTGTATGCAGGCACAAAACTGACAGCAAAGATACCTTGACATCAACATTCCTGCAGATTTTAGAAGACATGCAACAATAAAATCAAGTTACAGAAACGTGTGGTGCTTGTAAGTGGTTTTTGAGGAAATATGGAATGATTATCAACATTTTGAAACAAACCATGGTGATGTAGTTAGAGGAAGCAAGGTTTCCTCACAGACAAAATCACCAACAAACACCCCCACCAAGACAACAGATTTTGCAATTCCTGCACTCTCTCTTTCTTGCACAGTGATGGATTCAGAATCATGCAAAGCCCCTTCCACTTTCCTGTATTCACATCACACACTGTTCACCAGACACAGGTTTGGTACAAAAAAATTGTGTCTCTGAAACACACATCAAGCAAAAATCCAAGCCAAAACTTGCTGCTTAGAAGAAGATGATCTTTTTCTTTAGATTTAATATAACGTGCTTGAAGCTTCAGAGTTGCTCTAGAATAAGCACAAGTGCCCCATTCCAAGCATCACAATATCTGACATCAAAGATTAGGAAATGTGTGAGTTTTTAGTAAGGGAAGGCTTCTGTATGAATGCATTATGAGAGGAATATTTTTATAAACAAATTGTCTCTGCAGTGTTCTCCAGTAGCAGTTTTTATCTCTGCCTGCCACAAATAAAACCATAAATAATTTGGTTTGGTATCCTTAAAAAAAATTTTTACACCAGTTTTTGAGCAGAACACAGGTCTGTCAAGAAGGTCACAGCTTTGTACCTGTCTGCAAATCTGCCAAGGCTTTACCACAGTACTTTTCCTTTGTTTTTTTTTTCAACAGAAGTCTGTTATGTACAGACCTTTGCAGATTCAATTCATCCAGATTGCAAAGGCTGCTCTTACCTTTATTATTCCTTGATCCTCTTTAAACAAGGGCCCTAAATTCATCCCTAGTGTGAGAGGTTTGCTGTCAGTCAACATAGAAGCAGGATACCCATTTTGAGAGTCCTGTGAGATAAACTGACTTGCAAAACTCTAATTTAGAGTAAGTCAGTGTTCAGGACATCAGATAGCTCACAGTCCCAGCAGTGAGCAGGCCAGCTAGACCCTCTTACTTCCAAACATCTTTATCTGTACAGCTCTGTCTATTAGCTATTTGCAGCATCTAGGGGACTGGTTCCAGAACTAAATGCAGTTAGACTTCATGAAGGAGATAGTTTATCAGCTGGAAAGTTGAGAGGTTTTATGCATCAACTTAGGGGCAAGAATTCATTGATGACCTTCCAAAACTCCTGCAGTAATGAGTTTAGGGCAGAAAAAGCAACATTCAGGTAGCAGCTCACCTGGGACTACCCCATGGAGAGCACCAGTGGTGCTTGGCCATGTGTTCCTAATGGGCCCCAGACCAAGCTGGATAAGACACAGGAAAAAGATACAGAGTGGGCAATGAAACTGCATGCAAGTGAAAGCTGCCCTGACTGCCTAGGTACACACATTGCCTGATCTGCTCAGCTCCCAGCCTCTCACTAACAGTAATTAAATTGCTTTGATGAGCACTGACCCCTGGAAAAGCGTCAGTACAAAATGAACAAGCTTCATTGTTTTTTCTGCCTCTTTTTCAGCTCCCCTCCCTTTGCTTTTTACCCTGATAAGCCTTATTGCTTTTGCATCCGGACTAATTGTCCAGAAAACGACCAAAGGGAAAAGCATCACTTACCAGAACTAGGAAATATTTCATCACAGCAGTTCACCAGCCATTTCCCCTCTTTCTAGCCCGTGGAGCTGCTCCTGAAAGGGTCGCCCCTTTCCGCTAGGATGTCACAAGCCGGAGATTAGAAGTAAATGCTCTGCAAGCCAAGCCGATCATCCCGCTGCGACTGCATCCAGGTACTGAAGCACAAGCGATGGAAAAGTCCATCAGCCAGCAGAAAACACACACACAGAGACAACCCACCCCCCGCCCCAGCCGCAAAGCAATAGGAGCAAAGAGAGGCTGGAGGCAGGAGGGAGAGCAGATGGGAGGGGGGGTGGCTTGTGGGAACCAGGCAGCAGGGGATGCTAACGTGACAGATGTGTTGACTTTTAAGTTAAACAGGAAATTGAGGATGGTTGACATAGGGAGGAAAACCACTCCAGCTCACGTTAAATGCAGAGACTTTCCCTGGTCTTTCCCTTTTTTTGCTCTCCCTCTTCCCTCCAGGCTGTCTCTGGTGATTTCTAGCTCTGACCTCACATGCAGGAAGAAGCCAGTTTTTGCACTAACTCTGCCTGTATGTCAGGGCAAGGCAGGAGCTGCAGGGCCAGCCAAGGTGTTTACTTTCCTAGCAGTGAGCTGGGAGCCTGGTCATTTACTCCCTGTTCAATTCAAACTCCCTTGAAGGCATTAAAAAGGCGTCTTCTAGATGATGTGAGTAAAAACAGGAAAGATGAACAGCAAGCCGGGGGTGTCAGTTTGTCCCAGTGCTGGCAGGTGAAAATACACCAGGGTCAAAATCCTGATTTAGGTTATGTAGGATGAGCAGGAGAGAGTAGAATAAATTGATTTAAATGCAGGACAAATAAAATGCCTTGCTGCACTTGACTTCCCCATGAATAAACCTGATTTTCAGCAGTTCAGAAAAGGATGGCCAGCATGAGCCTGAGGAGTGGCAGTGGTACTGTGGGGGTCCACCGGCTTAGCATCCATGGAAATATAACTCCAGGACAAGGTGACAAAGCATCCAGGAAGCAGTAAAAGGCAAAGGCAATTGGGGAAATCAAAACCCTGCACGGATTTCTTAGTTAAAGGCTGGAAATTTGAGTAAAGGAAGACAAACCGTACTAGTTTTCAGCCAGATCCCAGTTTCTAAAGATGGAAAGAGGGAAAGGACTGGCCCTGCCACAAACCCAGACACAGAAAATCATCAGTGCCAGCTATCTCCTGGACAAGGACTCTGCTCCTGCTTCACAAGCAGATCTTCCCCCTTTTTCAGCTGCCTTCAGCACCAGGAGAAAAAGCTTCTTTAGCATCCCTGTGGAGCTGGGTGTCAGCCTGGCATGGTACATCTGAGCCTTTCTCATTCTTCTCCGTACCAAAGCTTTGTCCCAAGACCCACACGTAAGGGCGACAAGAATGTCTCCTCTCTGGCTTGTACAAGTCTCCAGGGTGAGATTATTGACAGGACTCCTTTTTTCTAGCAGCTGTGTACTAGGTAAAGGAGGAAAACCTGCCTTCTCTATGCACAGGAGACTCATTCCATGACTGTGAGTGAAATACTCAGGGGTTTTTGGTGCAATCCATCCTACCTCCACCCTCACACCCCCTCAATCTCCCTGAGCTGTGTTGTTGGCCTCCCTTCAACATTTTAATGGAGTATTGACAGAGATCCATTTGTACTCCAGACAGATGAACCCGACTTGTATCCCCAGAAGCACATTTGCAGAACCAGTCAGGCCAGTGGGTTTGGAGCTTCTTCTCAGATGTATTGGCTGTAGTTTAAAAAGCATTCCTTTTTCTGGTTGGAGAAACAGCTTGAAAAAGTCTAGCAAGGACGTTACACTTTGGAAAACTGCTGCTTTCAGTCTCTTGTCCCTCCTCCTACCTGCTGCCGCACTCCCTCGTCTCCACAATTATTTATAAAGCTCCATGTTCTTTCCTAATCAGGATGCCATAATGTTCCCTTGCACGTCACTCCTGTGTCACTCTCCGTCTGGGCCCGTGGTGGCCTCCCTCGGAGCACTTGGCAAGGCTTGGCAGCAGCCAAATGAGTCATCAGCAACCTGCCCACACCTCCTCCCTCTGGCCATTGCCCCCCAGGCTCCCACTGAGCCCGTCTGCAGCAGGGGAGGCCTGGGGGGAGTTTAAAGCAGTCTAATCCCCAGGCTGGATAATTCATGGAAAGAGGATTACCCATTCTGTGCAGAGCCTTTACCTAAATATAGACCAGCCTTCTCCTTGCATTGCAGCTCGTGTAGCATGGAGATGTTTTCCCTGTACTTCTTCCCCAACCCATCTTAGGGGGTTAACTCTGCTCTTGCTTAAACCTGGGACAACCCGGTTGTAACCCATGGAGAGGCAGTAAAATAAAACCAAGGTTAGTAAAGCAGAGGCAAGCCTGTAGTTCCGTGAAAGCCATCAGGATCATGGCAGGCTCATCCCTAGAAGCACATTTTCTCCCTAATAAATGCCAAACTCCTTTGGTGGAGTCAGGGCATAAACTGCCTTACTGTCTATTTGGAAATCACTGTCAAAGTCCTGAACTACAGAGCCTGACAGCAATATGTTGGGATTGTAGAAGGGTAAGTGCTAAACTTGGATAATCCCAAGGCAGGTTGCAGCAGCTTGCCCTGGGGAGCTGGCGATGGCAACCTGGCTCTGCTGCTTGCCCTCAGGGCTCTCCCCGTGAGTCACCAGGCACTGAGTTTTTCCCACCGCCAGGGGATGGGTATTTGCAGAGAGCCGTTGAAAAGGAAAAACAATAGGTAACATGTTACCTTCCCTGCTTGCCCTCACAGAAAGAGGGATAAAGCTGGGAGCTGCCAAAAGTATCCCTGACAGACTCAGCAGCTTCCCAGCAGACTACACATCTCTCCTCACCCTTCTCTCGTTTTCCAGTTTCAGTCACCTTCCTTCTCCTCAGCCCTGGATGGTGAATTGAGGTTTGACACAGCCACCGCAGGCTTCCCTTTCCTGCAGTGTCTTTTTTTTTCTGGCTGTTAAAGTCCTTATAGGACTTTCAGTCACCGTAACATTAAAGCGTTCATTAGCATGAGAGTAATTTCATAATCTTTTCAGAGGAGAACAATTTTGGAGGTTCAGCTCGTGTTCTGGAAAATCAATTTGCCAACCTGACAGAGCAGCAAGAGGATTTTCAAGGCAGGATTTGGCTTTCCCAGCAGGACTCTTAGCAGCCCCAGGACTTCATGGCCAGGCAAGGAGAAGGCTGCCTCAACAACTCTGAGCAGAGGAGGAAGGACCCAGAGGGCTGGCACTCAGCAGAGATGAAGAAGGCAGCCAGGCTTACGCTGCATCAAGTGCAGGCAGTGCCTCAAAACCCAGACCTGCCTTGCCAAGTTTCGACCAGCAGTGTGCTGTATGGGTGGAACAGCATCCCTACGGATCATGGGGGATTTTTATACCTTCTTCATCTCTCCCACTTCATTTTTCCCAGCTCAGAGTCGTTATGAGCAAGAAAGGGATGCTTCTTCAGCATCCTGCCTTTTCCCTGCAGGTACAGGCTGGATCAGTTCTGGTTTTGGAACTAAACTCATGCACTGCCTGTACGAAACACCAGGTCATGTGCTCTTCCTTTCATCATGGGATTTTTTACATCCACTTTGACTGCATTTCAGGAGCTGACGCCCACACCCTACCTGCAAACAAGCAGCCAGATTTGCAGAGATCATCTGCATGCGCAAGGTTGCCTTTTGGGGAGCACCCAGCTGTGTACTTGCAGGTCAGGGACTGCATCACAGCCTGGCACAAGGAGACAGGAAAGCTAGGCTTCCACCTCCACCTCAGCTCTCTCACTCAATAGATATCTTGACTTTCATTCAGGGATGTTCCAGAATATAAATGGGTGCCAATGATGTAGCTACTTCACAGGAAGGACCTCTCGGAAATGGAGAAGCTGAACGGGAAGGCTCTCTCCTGTTTGCTGCTTTCTGGGTCTGGTTTTGGTATTCCAAGAGGTTTCCCCCAGCACTCACATTACACATTTGCAAAATCATGTCAGGAAAACCGAAGCGGTCATTGCAGATCTAATTTCCACTTGCATTTCCCAGTAGAGTACTGAAGAGGTGAGACACCAGAAGCTAACTAAGACCTCATGGAGCTCTTGAGATCCAGGATCCCTGTGTAGGTGATTTCTGCCTCTGGCAGCTCTTTTGCAGGGGAGGGAGATGTTCCCTGCCTCTTTCTGCTGGAGGGTAGAAGAAGGCTTTTCCATTCGGAAGAAGAATCAGAAGAAGTCCTGGTTGCTGCCTCTGCAGGTTGTGCTGTCAGACAGGGCAGTGTGACCATGAGCATCCCACTACATGAAGTATTAGGGCCACATGTCATTAAGAGCAAAGGCACTAAAATGTTTCCAAATAAGTAGTAGACAACTGGTTCAGTGCTTTCTCCCTGGGCTGATCAGCACAGCATTATTGTATATTCAATACCTGGTTAAGTAAGGCAGAGAATTAACCCTTTCCCTCTCTCTTTTCCCAAATGATAACAATAGGGATCCAGAGAAGTCATGAAACAGCAATTTTCATGCCATATCAGACTTACTCTCACCCTACCTGAAATTTCTGCCATGACTCCTCATGGTGGGAGACCCCATTAAGCTCTAATATGTGCTTACAAGTGCCTGCTGACAGCCAGGGCTCCCCTCAGCACACACGGAGCACCACACTGCTCCTCACCTACACATTACAATCAGGTTGTTACTCTTTTTTTTTCCCTGAGATGAGGTCAGACTTGACAAGTAATGTCCTTGTGGAGCCAGTTCCTGCCCATTACTTTTAATGGCATCTTGGGGCTATGGATCATATTACTGCAGTTTGACACACGCAGTGAAAATCTCCCTGGCACAACACATCCTCTAAAAGAAAAATAGTCCCTGCAGAGATGCATACCTGGATGAGTTATAGGATGTGCTACAGGCATGCACACGTGCACAGAAACTTCTTGTCAGAGAACCCACATACTGCAACAGTCACTGTTCAGAAAGCCAGTCCTGCCAGCTCCCAGAATCACTGCTTTCTGTCCATTGCTTCATTTAATCCTTCCTAATAGAGGTGAATAACTGCAGTTTGTAGCTTTAGCTATGTTTAAGCTCTCCCGGAGACTGGAGAGGACAATGATGGGAGGACAATTAAAATGGGTGCTGGCAGTGTGATAACCACTAGGGTAAAGGAGGCCAGAGTGTGTGCAGGTACCAACAGATCCACACACAGCCCTGAGGTGCCACCACCGACGCAGTCACACACACCTCCCACGGAGATGCGACAGCACCTTCCCCTATGCAGACACCTTTCTCTTCTCCCCCCAGCCCACTGCGACCTGGACACCCGCCGGGAGCAATCCTTTAAAAATTGTTTCAGCCCGAGTTAAAACTCTAAAGCATAGCAGCTTGTAGAGAGCAAGGGCAGCTCGGCAGCGAACCAGGGCTAGTTTGAATTGCTGCTCTGCTCTCGATTGCTCTGACCCCTCCAATCTCGTTAAGTTAACAGAGTCTCTTACAGTTCCCACCGATTCATCCCAACTCAGACACCGGCTCCACGCCCTCGAGCATCCTCGTTTTCGGCAGCATCTTTTGCTTTAGTTTCTGCAAAGAGCTTTTCCTTGCCCCCAGAGCTGCCTTCCCGGCTGCCTACCTCCCAGCGCTGACAGCTTCCCGGCAGCTCTCTCTCATCCCTTTTCAGCAAAGCAGAGCGAGCGACTTGCTCTTACCTTGCGCACCCCGAGTAGCCAGCGGTGCCGCCGGCGCGGCGCAGCATGGTGTGCGGCGCAGCGAGGCTCTGCGGGGGCATCTCCCCTAGCAGTGATGCAGTCCTGCCGGGCGCCGCATGCCAATGATGCAGCCCAGGGGATCCCAGCCGAGGGAGCCCAGGGCTGCCTCTCCCACCTGCAACGCTACCTCCCCCACCCCAGCTGCAAAGCAAGCGGGGAGGGAGCGTGCGGAGGCAGCGAAAGAGAAGGGGAGAGAGGGAGAAGCCGCACAGCGGGCGAAGAGAGGTGACGCCTGTGTAATTTCATCACTGTAATAAAATCCAATCCAGTGCCTAAATATTACAGCTCTCTAGCAGAGTTATTCATTTCATGAGGGATTTTTTTTTTAATTGCTGCCATACAGGAATACTTCCAGCTGTAAGTAGAAGGGATTCCCAGCATAACTATTATGCTTGCATCCTTCATCTCTCCGCTTTATATATTAGACCATTGCCACGTTTAAGACCACGCTCTCTGGGAAGGCTAGAGGGTGAGGTGGGTAAGGTGTCATGTTTCAGGGATAATTCTGCTGCGGGATAAGCCTATTTATTCTATTTAAAATTCCCTTGCGGTTATAACTTGGGAGTCCACTGCAAGAACAACACCAGGAAAAATCCTACTGTCCATGCAATTTTGTACTTACTAGAGACCATGTGGACACAACAGCATGGAACATGGTCTACCACGAAAATCCATCCACAATCCTTTTGTATTATTAAAAGATATAACCAGGTAACAGGAAGAGGTGTTTTCCTGAGGAACAAAGAACACAACTACTAAGAAAGAATTGTCAATGCACATTGGGGTGCATGTCCCCACTCTACAACATCTCTCCATGCACAGATGGTCATATTAGTCCAGATAATGGGAACACTAAAGATTTTCACTGGCAAGTTTCCGTTGTTGCTTCCCGTAATCTAAAACCTAAGAGGAGCATGGAGCCACAGGCTTCCCAGAAAGGAAACACGGATGGGTTTACAGGGCAGCAGGAATCCCTTGTATTTGCCAAAAAGATAGAAGAAAGAAGCGGAACTCAAACTCCATTCATCCTTGCTCTGTCAGCAGGTGACAACTAGAAAGCTGCTTTCCCACTCTGTGCCCCAGTTTCCCCACCTGTAAGGCAGTGCTGGCACTACTGGTCTCTACAGGTTGTATAAGCAGTAGGAGATATCACTTCTTTGGCTGTTTCCAGGGTCCCTCCAGACACAGACTCCAGCTTTCTTCTCTGATCTGTATTTTACAGCCTTGTCTCCCCTTGTTCACCTGGTTTGAATCTCCATATCAGGTGTGCTTGTAATTGTTGGCAGCATTACAAATTTGGCCTGAAAATTCTCTCTTTATCTGATTGCTTGCTGGTACATTTCCTGTGACTGTACTGGTGGCACCACTTCCATATGGAAAATGCAGTAGGTGATTAATTTTTTCACACCCACTCATTTAAAAAATTGGAACTCAAATCTGAAGTTCAGCTTTATTCTCCCTAGTGCAATACATTAGTTTAATTGCATTTTGTGTTTGATACAGTGCACTGATTTCTATGATGTGGGAGCACTTCAGAAGTCAAATTATTATCAGCACTCCTGTATGTTACAGGTCAAGTATCAAGGCCTTTGCAAAACTAAAAAGCAAGCCAATCCATCACAGTGCCACTGAGCACCACTTGGCTTGCCTGTCATTGTTCCTCTGAGTTCTCTGGCTCTTTAATTTTTCAAATTCTTTAAATCACGTATTTGCATGTGTCAGATCCACTGCACCTTGCATGGGTCATGGTCAGAAAGCACAGCACTGTTAATAACTGTGTTTCCCAGGAGACGGGTTTGGGGCAGTCTCAGAGATGCTCCTCAGACTCCATCACAGGAGCCCCCAGAAGAAAGCTGCCCTGCCCCATATCACCTTTCACTTGCAGCTGGGATCTCAAATGAGGGCAGATATGGCAGACTGGCCAAATAATCACCCAAAAGTCCCTGTTGGGCTTTTCTCCATTCCCAGCAAAGTCCCTGCACCCACTTTGCTTAGTGTTTCCTACACAAGATGGATCTATTTTGGGTAAATTTTTATTAAATATCATTGCAGGATCAACAGAGAGGGAGGCAATAAATCTGGGAGATATTCTTTACTGTTGCACTGTGACTATCAGTGTTTCTAATTAGTCCTGCACCCTAGGCACAATTGTGAATCTCTCTTTTAATCACTGCTTGCTGTACCCAGGTATTTCAGACAGAGAAGAACCATTTTCTGTAGCACCATATGGTGCTGGTGGGAAACCTGAGCCTCCTGTGCTGCCTGACATCGAAAGCAGCAGGATGGGGACACCTAACATTTTTCTATTTAAAGGAGCACATTGATGAAATCTGCAGAGATCCAACTGTTTCAGAGCTGAGAGAAGTGAACGGAGAGAAAAGCTGAGCTGCAACAAATAAGGACGTGGTGTGGAGATGGATAAAATGATAGAAGCTTTTCTGTCATGGGGAAATAGATATCTGTGTAAGGTTTGATCATGCAGGTACACATGTAGCATGGGTACACAAGCAAAGGGGGCTTGATATGGCCCTATAGCTCACTGAGTAGCCCCAACCATCCTGAGAAGGGGGGTCGGATGGGAGGTCTGGCCCAGCTCCATGACTGGAGCAGAGCCCCACAGTTTTAATCAAGTCATTCTCCCACTCCTTAGCCCACCTACAGAATCAGAGGGTTCTCTACTGACCCCTTGATGAACAAGACACCAGGGACCCTTGCACTGTGGTGCAGAGCCGAGCAAACTGGGATACCCCGCTTCAGCAGCTGCTCAGGTGCAGTTGGGAAGATGTACAGGGGAAATGGAAATAAAGCAAGAAGTGGTGAAGGAACAGCCTCTCCAGTGGCTTGCAGGCTGTCAAGTGTAAGGAAGATGATTAGAGGAAAAGTATGACTCCAAAACCACACAAACAATGCATATTTCATGGCTCTGCCAGAGCCATCACTTACAGGCCAGGGCGCTTGCTGAGAGAGGCACTCAATATCACAGGGTGTTGAGAGACCAGCAGATGTTCAGGGCAGGGCTTTTTGGCTTGGTTTTCAGGGTTCCCCACATACAGGCGCTCACAGAGGTGTGCAGATGCATACACTCACATGGACACTCATGTGTCCTCCTCTCCTGCCCTGAGACCTCTCATGTGGTCTGCATGAGAAGCCCTAAAAATGTGCCGAGCTGCAACAGTGCACACTCCTCACCCTGGCCTCAGAGATGTCCTTGTTCAAACAGAAGCCAGGAGAAGCCAGCTTTATTGTCCAGCAGCAGTTAAACAAGCCTAAGGGATGTCATGGCAAATCCTTGAGCCCAGTGGGCTTGAGGCTGGGGGCTGCAGGGTGGTGGCATTAAGAGCTGGACATCACCACCTCTCCAGGGTGTGTAGTGGCAGCAGGCTGCTGCATTCTGCTGATGACAGCCATCCACCCAGAAACAGCCCTTACCTCCCCCTCCCTCTACCACTTCTGCTAATGAAACTTTGCTTGCAAAAGCCAGAACCCAGCCTTAACAGAAGGGAGAGTCTGAGGCAATGTTTGATTGCATCTGCTATTGTACCTGATAAGCAGCATTAGCAATAAAGATAATGAATACAATGCAATAAGCTATACAGGTTATAGGTCTAATTATTGTTATGCAGGTAAAACACACACAGAAGAAAGCTGGATATAATAAAATATTTGTCAGTCCTCCACGCCGCAGGTCTTGCTGCAACAACATGACTTTGCCAAGATGCATAAAGAAATCAGGAGGACACAGCTACCAGCAAAGGGTGAAAGCTGAGTCACATCACGTTGCCTCCTGCTGGAAGGGGATAAAGCTGCTGTCTGGGTCAGGGAAATGGTCAGCTTAAATGTGGGCAAAAAGAGTTTTGCATTAAACACAGTGCAGCACAAGATCATGTGAAGTCAGGGTTTGGATCTGTGAGAGATTTTCCTGCCCTCAGTTCAGATGGGGTATGTGGATACATACATACTCACATCACTGGATGGGGAATGGTATTCATAGAGTCATAGAATGACCTGAGTTGGAAGGGACCCACAAGGATCATCGAGTCCAACTCCTGTCCCTACATAGGACAATCCCAACATTCACACCGTGTGACTGAGGGCAGTGTCCAAATGCTTCTTGAATATTGTCACACTTGGAGCCATGACTTCTTCCCTGGGGAGCTGTTCCAGTGCTCTGCCACATCTCGGTGAAGAACCTTTTCCTAACATACAACCTAACTCTCACCTGGCACATCTTCCTGCCATTCCCTCCAGTCCTATCATTGGCCACCAGAGAGAAGAGATCAGTGTCTGCTCCTCCTCCCCTTGTGAGGAAGCAGTAAGCTGAGGTCTCCCCTCAGTCTCCTCCAGGCTGAACAGACCAAGTGACTTCAGTCACTCTCCACATGGCTTTGTGGCCCTCCTCTGGACACTCTCCAGTAGCGTTATATCCTTTTTATACTGTGGTGCCCCAAACTGCACACAGTAGTGCTGGTGAGGAGCTGAAAAGGACCCTTACTGGATCCTGTACCACCTGCAGCAAGAGTCTTGCCACCCACACTGCTAACATGCTCCACAGAAACATTAAAAGGAGAGATGAATTGCTGCAACGAGGAGAAATGGGGGGAAAATCTCAATGCATTTTATATTTTACACTGAAATTCTGAGATTGTCTGACTGAGGCTCTGTTTTCACAGAGCCATAATGCTTCTTTTCCTTAAATTAGTCTGTCACTTTCTGCTTGACACAAGCTCTTTATTGTCAGAGCAACCCAAACAACTGCACAACAGCTTGAGGAGGACCTGGGAAACCCAGCACCACTTGTGCTCATGAACATCAGCCCTATCATTTCCTCAGAGAGGTGATTCAGGAGAGTACATGCTGCAAAATGTGATCTGCATTGGTGCCCTCTGAACCAAAGGGACTCCTGAACCAGCTAAAAGCCACATGACACCACTGGCACTGAGATTTCAGGGTAAAAGTGCAGCTGCTGAGGCAATATCCATTTACCTGAGCTGGAAATGTGAGCTGAAGAGGCCACACCACACCAGAAAAAGAAAAAATGTACATAACAGTAAGCACTTAGCTCAAAAATACTTGTGGCATAGAAACTTTGGTTTCCAAAGAGCCGCTGCTCTTAAAAGGTGTCACTGATGCATGCTGTGTCAGGGCAGGGAGACACAATGTCAGATGATATCCATCAACAGCATCACTGCCTGTAAATGGTTGAATGTAAAGGGATGAGGGTGCTTAAATTTCTCTAATCCAGCAGAAACCATTCCATAAGACAGGCCTGGAAGGAAAAACAAAGGTATGTTGGCAAGTCTTGTTGCAAAGGCCATGCTAATGAGCATGGTAGGACCTGCACTGGCGGTGTTGGGTCCATTCAAGCGTAGGGCTGTCTCTGTTCCATGCAAGGCTCTGCTGGGGGCAGTGCACCACCTAACAGCTGCATCCTCCAGCATCACTTTAAGCACTACCTTCTTTTTTTTTTTTCCTTCTCTTATTTAATGGTCCTGTTAGTCCAGGTTTAAAATCCCAAGTACAAGTGCAAGCGAACCATTAAAGAGCGGTTCACACATCTCTTTCTTCCTCTGTTTTTTTTTCCTATTTCAAAATGAAGGAATACATTGTCAGGTTAACTCTGACTTTGCAGAGCTCTAATGCACTAGGCAGAGTTTATTTATGTGGCAAGGATGAATGGTTCCCTACATGTTAATAACACAATCAGCAACAAAATCCTCGGCATTAATATTTAACATCCTTTGTTATGCACATGCCCGGCTGTTATTCAGAGAGGGCTGAGTCAGGAGATCAGAAGCTGCTGGGAATTGAATAAGCATTATTTGTGGGATTTCTCTGAGTGGAAACTGGAAAGTAGAAAAGGCATTGTTTTCATTTGTGGTAGTGCAGTTGTCAAGAGATTGTACATTTATGGATAGTGTATAATATGTGCAAGGAATTATTACAATGGCACTCTGTGACTCTTTCACCACCTGATTTCTATAATGTTACTGCCTGCTTAACTGTCACTCTGCACATACACATAGGAATTCATTTTAAGAGAAAGAAAAGGAGAAAATCTAACAGACTAATACTAGCATACATCCCTTGCAAATTCATGATTATTCATGTAACAATAGGACACTGAAATCTCAAAGAAAGAGCAGACCCTAAGGAGCAGATACTGTATAATTCATAGCACAGTCACTTCTATCGCACATCTTTTATTCAGATTTCCTGTTAGACAACAAAGTACATTAAGAATGTGCATCCTACATTATTAGCATGCCATCTTCTCTTTTATGTGTATAGATATGCATAAACATATCTATTCTATATGTTACATTAAATAAATATTCATCTTAAATCTGCCTTCCTCTGTACGCATGGTGACACAGCTGATGGTTATAGATGGTTTCCTGCTGCTCCCCCGTAGAGAACAGGTATCAGTATTGGCAGTAGCTTTCCAGATATCAGAGCTATAGCTGGTTTTCAGTTTAAATTGCCCATAAATCCTACACTTGCAAGACCTTCCCATATTTCCATGATTACTCTGTAACTACAGTAAATTGTTGAACCCTGGTGTACAGCAATCATTTCATCTGAGTAATTTTCAGGAACACTTAGATGTGAGCGTCTAAGGGTGTAAGAAAATGTGCTATATTACATTGCAGATAAATTAAATAAGTACCTGTAATTCCAGATGTAAAGAGGCAGGTGAAGTTGGGGTTCAGGTCTCATTTTTTCTTACTTGTCTGGAAGAGCCTTTCTTCTTGAAACTATGCTTTCTGGTGAATTTCCTTGAATGAAGCAGAGAGGCCCCCCCCCCCCCTTAAATAAAAGGTAGAGAAAAAAAGGAATTTGGGGATTTTCAGACAAAAATCATCTTAGCTGTTTACACATCTTTGCCTCACATCCTATAGACATGGCTGCTCTAAGCTGTGTTAGGAATTTAATGAGTTTAATGTGCACTGGGCTTCATCTGCATCCTGGGCATCTGGAGGGACAGAAACCTTTCTGGGCAGAAAGAACCACAGCTCGGCTGCTTTCCAGTAATGCAGCTGGAGGGGGAAAGGGATGGGAAGTTATTTTCATAGCATGCAACTGGAAAATTTGTGAAGAAAGAATTGCTGACAATCCTAGAAGTGTTCCGGGTATTTGAACCATTGTGAAATTATCTACCACAACTGACACTCGATGTGAACTGGTTGTGTTTGCACGTGGGCAGAGATTAGGTGTAAAAATGGAGAGAAAGGGAAAAAAGTAGTAAGTGAAGAGGAGTTAGAGGACAGAAAGGAAAGGAAAAACATGGATATGGCACTGCAGGCAAGGAGTGAGGATGCAGTGCCTGCAAACAGCAGCTCCTGGGCTGAGAGTGCAGCAGGGACTCACTTTCAGCAGGCGGCAGCAGGCAGACTGGGAATGGAGAGATGCTGCGGCGTGGCCAGGGCACCGTGACATGACACTGGCCTTGGGGAGCTCATCCGCCCCCCAAGTACCTTCTCTCTGCCAGCAAAAAAGAAAAACATAAATAAATAAAGTCACAAAATCTATTGCTCACTCAGCATAAAAAATGAGGTAGCATCTCGCTGATGTGCTGGACGCTTTACATCATTAAGGCAGCAGTTAGGAATCAGCAGTTGCCTTTTATTTTCTAGTAATTTCAATACCTCTGTCTGAGAGCCCAGGTGTCACAGTCCCCTGGGGCCCACCTCTGAGGAGCTATTTTTGATTTCACAAAGGCATCTAGCTGGGCTCTGGAAAGGTACAGGTGTCTGTGTAGGGGTGCGGCGCTACTGAGAAGCTCAGCCTCTGCCCCAGATTTGCTCATATTTTGAATGTAATGTTTCTGTTTGGAGCAGATGGGAATGGAAGTGTTCAGCTGCAATCCTGGGCCAGCCCAAGCTACTTTTAAGAAGAATGGGGAGGGAATTTGCTTTCCTACATCCAGCCTGAATTTTGTATTATATTAATGTTATATAACATTACTGTTTCATATAAACAAACAATGAGGAGCCATGCATATTCATGACTGCTGTTCCTGTTACCTGGAAGTCCTTCAGGCTGCTTAGATGCAGCACTGAACTCGCTGCTTTCCAAAGCCCCATGATTAACTGACCATTCCCCAGACTATGTTTCCCCTCCCCTCGGGATCCAGCTGATGGCCAGTTGTTCCTGCATGTGTGCCTTGCAACGGGATTTTTGTTAGCAAGGATTTAATAATCTTCTCCTTTCACCCAGCCCCCAAGACAAGTTGAAAAGGAAACCCACAAGCTTTTGGTTTTACAAAGTGTGTGATGGCTCTTTATTGAAGGTAATGAAGAAAACACAGTTTGGAAGTTACATGACTCATATTTATATCCTCTCTAGCTACGTATAAAACCACAGTGTCAGAAGGTCTCTGTCAGACAGCGTGAGAGGTCAGCATGTGACCACAAACACCACTGCCAAGACACATGGGGTGTGATCTTCTCAGTAGGTGTGGGCACACAGGCTTGCTCCATGGTAATAAGGATGGGGACACCCCATGAGAAAGCTGGCTCTCATATGATTTCCAGACCATGATTTTCATATCGCATGATATGAAACGACATTAGAGATATGGCCTAGTCCTGCTCTGAGCTTCTGGGGCATCCATTGTTTTGCTGCTGCTGGTCCAGGCTCTGAAGGTAGCCCGTTGTCAAGTGTCACTGGGATGGCACTCAGGAAGACCAGATAACTGGTAGATGTTCCACATCCTGTAGATGCCTTCTCTAAACTGCAAACATTGCACATGCTTTCATTGCTTTTTTTTTTGCTTAAGGAAAAAAAATATCCCTTGTGAAAACAGGAACCAACACATCAGGTCACAAATACATCTTTGGTGTCTTTTAACAACCTCTCATTATGGATGGGATGGCAACACTGAGCTGGATCCATCTGCTTGCTCAGAGTCTCACACAGCTCCAGGGTGACCTGCAGGTGTGATCACTTCAGCAGCAATTCAGTGCTTGAATGATCAGAGAGGTGGAAACCGTGCTGCAGAGTAGACCACGGGACACAAGAAGAGATGGCTGATGCTTCCCACCATGGGCAGTGCTGTGTGTGTATAGTGGGAGAGAAGTGAAGCAAGAGCAAACTGAACTTCTTTCAGACATTCTTTCCCTCTGTAAGCATCTAAGCACTGGTTATCTTCCCAGGACTGCTGGATCCCTGGATATGGAGATGCTCACTCTCATTGGAGCTGCTGTCTGCCAAGAGGTGAGACACTTCAATGTTGTATAGCCCCAGCTCTCACCAGAAGGTAGCATCTCATCACCATCTCTAGCAGGAATGTGGTGCCAGCTAGTAAGCAGCCTCATTTGTTTGGAGTCCAGCCTTGTCCCTGCCTTGTTTGCTTCTTCTCATGGTAACAGACAAGCTGCAGAAAAGGTTTTTCACCCACACACTTTAGCTGATAACAGCCTTGAACCAGCATCTGTTTGCCTGGAGGCACAATTCCTCACTGCTAGTTGGGACCTATTTCTTAGGGATTGTTGCTAAATGATGTCACTTTAGAATGAGCTCCCATCAGGTTGTGTCTGCACTACCTAAACTCCAAAGATCCCAAAACTTGCTGCTGCCAGTGTCGCAAGGGGTACAGGGACAAGATAGGCTGAACGTGTAGGATTCATCCCTAACTCTTCTCAGCTGGCACTAGGTGAGTTTTTCCTGTTTGAAAATTACAGGGAAAAAGGGATGTAAGTGCAAGAGTCTGCTCACTGCTCACCTGAGTGTCCCTGCCCCAATCCTTCCTGGTGGAAAGCTCCTGCTTTGCTCTTTGCCATGACTGCATGTGCTCCCAGGTAGGCAGTGCCTCTTCTGCTCGTGGTACCTGCTGTGCCTGGCACAACTGGGCTGTGAGCTCAGCCACTCAACACTTAAGAAACAACAAAATAATAACTACTACTGTCAGTGGCTGGTTAATCACAGCTTTATCAGGCTCATCTTGGCCTGCTTTCTCTAGGCCAGCATCACTTCTGCACACCTGCTCACCCTGCCTCTACTGCTCTGCTTGCAGCCTATTTTGAAAGGGTAAAGCAAACCAGCTCCAGCTGCAGGGCTGATGCACAGTGGGAAGATGTGCTCAGCTCATTCCTCAGCCTTGAAGTTTTCAGCAAGATTTGCTAAGAAATGGTAGCCATAACCCTAACCCTCTAACTCTAACCCTAACCCTCTAACTCTGATCCTAACCCTAAATCTAACCCATAACACTACCCCCTAACACCAAACCTAACCCCTATCCCTAACCCTAACTCTTATCCCTAACAGGGACCCGCTGTAACTTCCAGGCTGGGGTCAGCTCTTCCAGAACAGTGGGAGTGTCTTTTAGACTCCATCTTCTCTGCAACAACAGACAGAGGCAGGGGAAAAAGAAACAGAAGAGTTTTGCCAGATTTTCCATCCCCTGCTGAGACATGAAGCCAAATGCCAGCCAGTATTCACAGCAACACCCATGGTTAAGCACCAGCACTGTTGCCAACCCCTGCAAAGCTATCACAAGCCACAGTATTTGTTTTCCTTTCCCAAAGCCCCAGCTCTTGGAGTCATGGAATTTGTATCAGCTTTTGATTTTAATAGCAGTTTCTAGCCCTCACTTTTAAGCAGAAAAGCTTGAAATTAGGACAAGTTTAAACCTACAAGGAAAATAAACCAATGTATCTACTTCAAATCTGGTATTTTTTAAGCCAATTCTATTTGGAGAAAGGTTCTTGAACACTTTGGAAAGCAGAACTTGTTAGCAGCTGAAGGAGACCTTTAAAAAGCTGAAGAAAAGTATCAGCTGAGAAGATACTACAGGAGGAAAATGAGCTTCTAATTAGACTATATTTTCATTGCATTATCCTGGCAGAAAGATCAGCAAAGGGAGAACATCTGGCTTCAGTACCTAAAGTAAAGCACGTTTTGTATCAATAGCAAATATTAAAATTAAAACTGTGAAGACTGAGACACCCTAGAAAGAGAACTAAGCTCAGTAGATAACTCTGCCTCTGTCCTAAGGTTAGACCATGTGGAAGGTACTGATGTATCAGTGCTCCAGAAGAAGGAGGTGCGGGACCTTGCACATAAACCAGCATTTTCCATTTTGCGATGTTTGCTATGAGAAGCCTTGCTTTGGAGTCCTATGAAGCAGTCAGAGGGATGGACAGATGTCCCTGGAGTTCACAACCCCCAGACCTGGACACTTTATCTCTCTGGATCACCTGTTTCAACTGCAACTTGTTTGGGTCTGGAGCTGCTTCAATTTTTTTGTCCTATACAGTGCTAAAAGCAATTTCAGTGTAAAGCAAGTAATTAAAAGCAATCATTATGCAGATGTCCACGGAGTAGGGCCATCCCCTGTTCTGCTGCAATTTTCATCATTTCAAGTTGAAAAGTCTTGTATGATCCTTGAACCCATGTACTGCTTCAAAGAACAAAATGGGCTGCTTTAAAAGACTGGTGATAAATTGTTCCCATAAATGATGAGAAATGTTTAAATCAATAAGAGGTTTGTTTAGATATCCATATGGAGGAAAGATACAGTCTGTTGCTCTTCATATTGGATTGATCCCACTGTGTTAAGTTACAGCTGGCTGCAGCCCTTCATCGTTTACTGCGCAGCTTGACAAGCATGTAAAATGCTCACACTGAGCACAAAAATTCTGGGTGTCTGATCTCTGCATTGTCCTTGTCACTTCCTCCCAGCCAGGGCCAAATTAAAGGCTGCTTAATACAGGGGGAATCTTGCTGCAGCACTCCCACAAGCCTTTAGCCACGTTAACCAATATCCTCTTGGATGGCCTGGGGGAGCGAGCAGCTGGGGAGCAGATGCAGTCAATCTTCAACACGTGACCACGTCTCTGCCTGTATCCCAACATTTAGGGTTTATGAGCTGCTCTGTGCTGTTGATCATAAATACATAAATATAACAGTGAAGTGATCCTAAAGGAGGAGGAGGCAGGTTCCCTGTCTGTGCTGCAGCAGCAATGGTGGATGGTGGGAGGAGCAGCCAAGGAACTAAAAGTGGAGCTGGGAGATCTGGGTGCTGCTCCCACCCAGGCTGGGTGGCACTGGTCATGGTGCTCACCTGTCCATGCATCTCCTTGAAACACAGAGCCGTGCAGGATGTTCCCCATGGGGATCATAGGAAGAGGCCAGGAAGGTCAGTAATAGCAGCTCTTAAAACCATCTGAAATTCAATGGTCCATCATTCAGTGTAATAATTCTGGGTAGAAATGAATCTTGAAATTAAAGATGGGCACATGAAAGCAGCTGGCAGTGCATCCCACTGCTCTGTGATACAGGGGGCTGTCGCTCCTGCCTGCACCAGCACGGGCAGAAATGTGGTGCAAGTCCTTTGGAAGAGAAGGCAGCTCCTGCAAATCCCATTCCTCAGGGATGTGCTGGTGGAAGGAGAGCAGCCCCCACCCCGCTTTAGTCTCCCCCCTGCTGAGGATGGGCAGGGTGAGTGTTAGGGAAGAAGCTGGGCTGGCAGGTGGATACTACTTTGTGGCAAGGCTGGGAGGAGAGCTCAGGCTGGGCACGGACATAGGAAAGCTGCACAACAAAGTTCCCGTCTGCTCAGCCCCATAGGCAGCATATTCAGGAATTTGGACCAACCTTCACCAAACCCCTCCTCAGTCACATTTTGGATGGCCCCAAAATAGCCCTGATTGTTAGTTTAGGGGTCCGGATGAGTACTGTTATGTGTCCTGCAAACTCTCTTCTTCCTCTCCAGCTCTTGGATTTCCCTTGGGAAACGGGAACCGGTGCCCTGCAAAGCCTGGTCATTGCTGCAGGCGGCTTCACCGCAGCAAAAGGGAAAGCAGCTGCAAGAAACCAGACTGATATCCTGATCAGAACCAGTAGAGGCCACTGCCGCACGCTTTAAAAATAGCTCCAGGGTTGAGGTCCTTGGCGTGTTTTTCGCTCGCGAATGTGTTTTTCTCCATCCTCCGTGGTGTCATGTCTTGGCTCCAGGATTCTCAGGCGTGTTGCAAAGCATCGGGTTAGAGCTGCACTTTCCGCTGTCTGCACAGGGATGATGTAAGTGGCTGCGTACCTCCCTTCCTCTCGCCTCCAAACTCACCGTCGTCACCAGACAAACCATTAGTAACCAGTGCTGGTAAATGCAGACCCTCATGGGGCTATTGCACTGCAACCCAGATATCTTTAAGACTGTGGGGAATAAAGAGGTTTTACAAAAAAAACCCAACAAAATGCAATCTGGAGTCTCTTGGACGTGGTAACCTCAAAAATGTGGCCACTTTCATGAGGACATGGACTGCACATTGAAATCCTTAAAAATATTACTGCCCTGCTGCAGTTTCACAGCTCAGGTCTGTAAATGTGTACCCAGCGATGGAGAAATATGTGAGGTGCCTTTGATGTTTGAAATGGCTTGGATCTGTGAAAAAGAAGCCGAGCTGAGTTTTACTTCAGTGAAATAAACAGAGAGGTGACTATAAACGCCAGTTTCTGCTCTTGAAAAAGGCACCAATGTGGGAAAATAAATAAGACGCCAACAGTAAAGTCAACAGTTCTTTTTAAAATAACTTGATTTCTTTAAATAGCTTTCAATATATTTTAGAATAGCTTGAGATGTTTTTTTAAGAGACAGAGGGCCTTTTTCATTAGATGATGAAAGAGAGTGTTAATTTTTCAGAAAATTGGTGATTTTTCCATGTCTGTCTTCCAGATTTATGGAGACAAACTTGCTCCTTGTGCCTGTATTTTGTCATCTTGCTACTCCCAGTACTGGGGGGAACAGAGTGCGCTCTCAGTGTTCTCAGATGGAGATGTTGTGCCCCAGTCTGTCCTGGTCATAATGAAATGTGATTGAGCACATTCAGCTTGTTCCAGCTGATGTTACAGCGCTTTCTGCTCTCCAAGTGGAAATGCGGTCATCGGAGGGTGTGTACGTGTGGGGGAGATGCCTTCCCAACTGGGATCCAGACACTGAATTAGCAGTGTTGCCTAACGAGGAAGCTGCTGGATGTGGATGCAGGTTTAGTCCAGCCTGAAGTGGCCTCAATTTTACCATGATGTTGTAGGACAGTCAGGGCCAGAACATAAATGAGGCCAATGTTCATACATTCTGTCTCGGTTTACTCATCTGTTCAGTAATTCTGGCTTCTTTGATTAGCTATTCCAACATTTCTGATGTTTTATTAATTACCATAATATGCTATTATTATTATATAGATGGGTTATTGTTCATTTCCCATCTATGTCCTTGCATAATCTCATTCCCAGTTCAACAACTGAAAGTGTGACTTCACAACCTGCTGGTAAGATGGTGCCAAGCACAGAAGCTAATCATCCTCAGCTATCACTTTCCTTTGCATTCCTAAACAGAAAGACATGGGCACCAGCACAAGTATTATCTTAATTGTTTTGCACAACCAGCTCATTTCTGGAAGAGATCAGTAGCTTGATTATCACAGGATGTTGTGCTGCAAATAAAAAGTCCAAACTTTCAGTCCCCTGCCACAGACAATAAGATCCAGAGGGGACTATCAACATTTTTATTCCTTGGGGATATTTGAACATTTGCAGTGGCTCTTTTTCCATTTTCAACCAGGGAGTGGCATGGGTCTTTTGGGTGAAGAACTAACATGAATTAACTGATGTTTCTCTATCAGTGCTGGCACCTGAAAAACTTACACAATATAAAAATGCTACTTCTAATGCATAGAACAGAACTCAATGGGTCTGGCTGTTGCTCCTATTACATCTGAGCACCAGAGATGACAGTTCTTCTGGCTCTGCAGACTCAGTCAGTCTGTATCTTCTCATAATAGTTTTTTCTTGAGAACAGTCCTGAAGAGCACAGCTAAAAGCACAGCACAAGTGTAAGGTATAAGTCTGGTTTAGGGACTGTCTAGAACAAGTGGCTGGTCAGGTGGGATTCCAAGAGTCAGGAAATAATCAAGGGGAAAAGTGCAGAAGACATTGGGCTCCTTATAACAGCAGGAGCGGAAGAAAGCAACAGCAGCAAGACCTGCACTGAAATCTTTAGGAAATAGTGCTTTAGGAGGCAGCAAATTCCATGGGAATTAATAATGCTGTCTGCTACCCTAGTTTTTTATTTTATTGTGCTTTTTTTCAGCCATTGAGCTACGCGGCTGATGCTGAGTTATGGTGGAAATTGCGAAGGGAAGGTATGTGGTGTGCACGTGCACGGAGGTAATGACTCTACCGTGAATGGCCCTGGGGGCTCAGAGCCAGGCAAGAGCTGACTAATGGATGCAAAGAAAATAAAATACTGCTCTCCACCTAGTGAGTGTGGATCACATACAAATGGCTGCCTGGCTTTCAAAGAAAAGAGTTTCAAGCAGGAGAGCCAGACACAGCTTTGCTAGGTGTTAGATCGCAGAAACCTCTGAGGGAAAAAAAAACAATGGCTATTTTGTTGCTTGAGATTCTTTAAGGTTCAACTGATAAAACTCTAAAAATGGTCTCCAAGGAACTAACTGAACTAGCAGAACTAGTGTGAGGAAGCCTGATACATGATTTGCTAGATGTTAACTTCTGTGATCCTACAAAACCATAGTAATAAGACACATCATGTGCATATTCCTTGCCAAACTCAACCAGCTCCCTTCTTCATTCAGCCTTTCAGCACCCTCTCCAGTCGACCATGTTACACAAGCCATATGCACAGTAAAACAATGAAAACAACAAACACCCTTTATAGGTGAGGCAAGGTGATTAGTCTAGATCTTCATTCTCACTTTTATAATAATCACCACAGCACTTTGTTCCAATGGACAGCAAAGAAATATTGCACAAGCATCTAAACCCTCTCTAGGCCGTTAAGTTTCTGAAGCTGTCTTCTCTCGTCTTCTTTTTTAGGCTTGTGATAAATTATATCAGGGTGAGGAGTTACATGTTGGGAGTTTCTAGGAAAAAGTCTTAGGCTGATAGGACTCTCAATTTCCAAGTATTGATGCCTGTGCTAGAAAAGTCAGGTGATGAAAACTGTGTTTGGGTCCAAGGGACAGGGAACGCCAGACACTGCATTGGTACCGACCGAGGGTGATACCTGAAAGGGTGCCATAGCTGGAGCTGAGAAGAGACTGACAGGGTTCATCTGAAGGAAATGAAAGAAGGGAAAAATTGCTGCCACGCAGGGATTGTAGATATCAGCCAAGGTCTACATATCTAGGAGGGACTGCTCTTCCATCATCAGCAGTTACATCTTGCACAATTAAATTCTATGTGAGAATAAACAGCTCAATGTCTAACCAATTATTTGAAGAAGCAATTATCAGATGGTGTACAGAGTCACAGTAAATGAGCAGGCAAATTCTGCCCATGGATTCTTAGTTATAAAATTATTTTAAAGTACAAATTATTTCAAAATAATTTTACATGTGCACAGCAAGATTTCTTCATCTTTTGCATGTTATTTACATGCACAGATGTAAACTCCTGGCCCAAAACTATTTTCTTCAACCAGGGGTTTCAGCATAAGACAAAATGCCTGCTTTATTCTGTGATTGCCACCACAGCTGAGAGAATAACTCAGTTCCTCTTTTCATTTTAAAGATGCTCAAAAAAAGGAACTAAATGTGATTACAGGAGTAACCTGATGTGGTCAAACGTTGGCACAGAGAGATGAGCATCCTGGTTTCACTTTCAGGATCAGAGACTTAATGTGGCAGGAGTGTCTGTGGTTTTAATAATTACACAGACATTAAGGAATTACAAATAGTTTTATTGATATTTGGATTAGTGGGTAAAACAGACTAATGAAAGAGGGAGAGGCTTGTTTGTCTACATACATACAGGCTTTCAGCAACTCTTCATAAGCCAAGCAAATAAACAGTGTTCTCAATTTGTAAAAAGTGTAATTTCACTACCTTAAATGAGAAACAGCAATGTTAACAACATCCCAAGGTGCCTACTGGTTTGTGAAGTTTGCTATGGGCATCTTTGTTCCCATCTTGGTGGAATAAATGGGAGATGGTTTCAGGGTTGTTAACTTGATTACCTTCCCTCGTAACACTAAATCCTTGGATGTGGTTTGTAGTTGAATATATACATTCACCAATGTTCTTCCTTGTGAGGAACATGAGAAAATGGATACCAACATTTGGAAACATACTACAAAGGGGAGAGACTCAAAATCAAAGCAGAAGGATTTTGAAGAGCATAATTGTGCAAGAAAACCAACACCAAATCCTGTCTGTCTCTGCAGCATTACCTTTTTTAATATGTTTAAGGCATTTATTAGTACGTGAGGCATTTAATTTGCTGTTCTGTCAAGTGATCTTCCTTGATGAGGTGCTCCTTAACTTTCTGATATGTTACTGTAAGCATATGTTACTTTCTGCTCTTGGCTAACCCAGGCAAACTGTGGGAGGAGGGAGAAGTTAATAAAAAAGGGAAATAAGAGCTTTTGCTGAAGTTCTGTGATGACATGGCTGTTTAATCAGCCACCAGTTCTCCAGGATGGCAGGTTATCCCAGATGGCTGCTGCCACAGCCCCTGCCCACCTCGCACACAGGGCAGGTACGCAATAATATATGGAATCATCTTCACTATGAACAAACTCAGATACGTCTATGGATGGTTTAACTGCTCTGTGTTGGTAAAAAAAAAAATAAAAAAGAAGTTGTGAAGACAAAGACCTCATTAGCTGAAGTTGTCTGCAGACTGTAATGACATCCTGGACACCTGTCAGTACAGAGCTGCAGGGACGGAGGAGGCTGTTTGATCCTAATCTCTTTCTTGCCTGTCTGGATCAGTTCTGTCTCTATTTGATCTATCAGAGGTTTAAATGGCCAGTGTGGTGGCTGCTCTGCAGCCTGCAAGGCTGGAGATAAGTCTGCAGAAATACCCAGCTGACCTTGGAATGAGCTTTGCTTGGATTTGCTTGCAGGTGGTGATCAAAAATACTGTATGACGACTGCTTAATGTGAAATAGATCCCTTCCTCACAAAGCACGTCAGTGTGTGTTGCAAAACATGGCCTTCCCAGCTTGGGATGCCAGAGATGCCGAATCCCATTCTTGAAAAGGCCAATGTAATGGGCTTTTTAGCCCAAGCTGCTAAGAATTGATTGAGAAGCAGTCTAGGTGTTACAGGAGTGAGGAGAGACCCTGACAAGCCAGAATGTCAGTTCTTCAATGTGTCCACCTCGCAGCAGGTCCCACATGCCTGTCATTGCAAACAGTCAGCCAAGCCCAGGAGAGAAGGGAAGGAGAGAAGGGAAGGGAGAAATGATGCTGTTACAATGGCTCTCATGACCTAGGGAATGTGGAGAGAAGAATGTCCGTGAGACTGAATCCTCCTTGACACCCTCCTTTGGTGGTGGGGACAGCTGCCCCACCAAAGCCATGTGCTATTCATATGTATTCCGAATTAATTCTCCAGAGGAAGAGCAGAGGGAAGCAGTACAGTAATAGCAGTTGATGACCAGTGTCACCTCATGTGTTGTGATATTAAGTTTGCCATGCTGAGCCATACTGCAATGCTGTATGTACACACAGAGCCCACTGAATGCCCAAGTCCTTGTTGTCCCTCACAGCATCAGGATTTGTGGCAACATATATTTGATTTCCTAGGACCCACGTGGCACTGGTTTGCAGTGCATGGTGAAGTAGCTTCCTTTTTCACTATTAAGAACTGAAATTATTTGAACTCGCTGCCACAACAGACTTGCACTTGATAACAGGTCAACTGTTTGTGTTTCTGAACAGAGATTCCAATGGTCTTTTTTACTTTTCTATGATTTGGAAGCATGTTAAGATGGGGAAAAGCACAGTGCATTTTTGCTGACCCTTGTGCACGTCAGCAATTCTGATCCAGAAGTGTTGGGACCATCTGGTGGGTGCATGTCATCTTGAAGAGCTGGGCTGACTGGCAACGGGGGCAGAAATTGTGTGCAAGAAAACAGGGCTTCATGACACGGAGAGAGGAACTCGCTGGCTTTCTAGAGCTGGAAATTTCAGTAAAGGGACTCTGCTTTGTTCTCAAGGTTTGAAGCCAGCTATAGCCACTCTGCTACACGAACATATTGTAACACACAGGTGTTGGCAAGAGAGTCAGTCAGCTGGTGGCTCATGATGGAAATTCAAAGAGCAGTTTTTAAAGCAGTTCATCCTCAACACATAGGTTTTGTGAATGTGCTTGAAGTTGACGGTCTGAGATGTGAGTTCCCACGTTGCACTTCGATCTCTGAAACACACACACATACCTTGTTGGCTTTCCTGAGAAAGATATCTCTTTCAGTACTTCTTTTTCATTCAGTAGTGGCAGATTCATGAACATTGATAGGAAAAGTCTGGGCAAGTATTTAACATAAGGATATGAAGGGGAGGTGGCATTTGTATGTTTGGGTAAGCTGAAATTTTTGCCATCATCTATGGGCCATTTGTTCCCAACACCTGAAGGATTCTCCTGTCTCACTTTCTATAGCTTGGGAGTTCTCATCCAGTCTATAAACCTGAATACTGGACGTCAGAGATGGAGCACTCAGATCTTAGACTGAGAAAAATATACAGGTGCACATCCACATTATAGATGCAATTTTGGCCTGTTTCAGGCTTCATAATATTTGCATGATTCAAGCAAATATTTTCCAGTGCCCCAGACAGTGACAGTTTCTCTTACTGCCTTGCCCAAATGCGAATATACCCATCAGCTCTGGAATCGTTTCAAGAGAAGCCAGGGATACCATATGTGTCCACATCGTGGCCACATGTGATGATGGTAATAAATAATTGGTTGCAAATGCATATGTTGCTTTCTTAATTAGTTGCTTTACTGTGGGATCTGCTGTATTGATTAATTTTAATCTACTTTGTGTGTTATTTAGATCTGAAATTGAGTAGAGTGCAAAGGATAATGAAACTGCTCTATTTTTTAGGGAGTATACTGCATTTGATTAATTTTACAGCCTGCATTGAGTAAAAGCTTTTATCCTCGCCTGCTATCAATTTAACTTTCTGTTTATGTCTTTTTTTACTCCTGGGGTCCCACATAATTTAGTTTCATAAACTGATTTGATGGATGTTTTCTGATACTTCAATAAAGCCTTTTTGGCATAGATTTGCCTATCCCTTGCTTTGCACGTAACCCTTGTTGAAGACAGAAATAGAATAGCATTGAATTAAAAGGTATATTGAAAAGAACAGGATGGCTGGAGGAGACGCCTGTTAACAGTGTCCTTTGACAAAGCACGAAGTGTAAAGCCAAAGTGGAAGAGAAAACCCTCCCAGGAGGCTTAATGATAACAGTGTTTGCAGCCTGCAAGTCTCTTTTCATCGCTCCCTTTCTGCTCTGTCTAACACCTGTCTGACAGGGCTGAATGGAGGGTGAGCCTGCAGGTACAGCTCCAGTGTCTCTGCAAACACTGTTAGATCTCCAAAGGTTTGGCAGAGGCAGTCAGAGGCTGTGTGAGTTATTATTGTGATAGTAACTATTCTTTCTGAGCCCAGGAAAGAGGAGGACAAAGGGGAGGAATCGTCACCTTCTTTGTAACACACCTGCACACGCCCTGTCCCTGTGGAGCCACAAAGCTGATTGTGGCGCTCTTCTTGTTCTTCGGTTGTTCTTATTTCTTCTTTCCATATTAACTGCTGATACAGACTTAGCAAGGCACCAGGTGCAGCTTCAACACAGACCTCACTAAACAATTTATTTGGTCCTGAGAATATTTAAAGCCAATACAATGTGAAATAAGATTATTTGTCCCTGTCACAAGTGCATATGGGTGTGGTTCTGCTGGGACAGTCGACAAAGACTCTGCCTTATCTGTTTTCAGGTCAATTAAACATAAGTAACTGAAAATTTTTGACCAGAATAAAAAAGCAGTATTTATATCAGGGCTTCCAATGGCATATGTAAGGCAGAACTTTGAGAGCTTGGTGTCAGCAGAGCTTATCAACACACAGAGGGACCCTGAGAGCTGCAGATGTGGACCTGCTAGCTGTGCCCCAACAGCTGAGCGACTAACTACAATGACACCTGATTAGCAACTGACAAGTATGGCCTCCCAGGACTGAGAAATAATCAGAAAGAGCAGTGATGAGCAGCTGAGGTACACGGTGGGTGACAGCTATGTGCAAGACTCCTCCCTTTCTCCTGCCATCAAAGCCCCACAAGTTTCCCACAGAGGGGCAGGAGAAGAACCCAGGGAACTTTCTGTGATGTCATTGATTTAATATTGCAGGTCGTAAGCGTTTGTGTTTTGGTTTTGTGTGGGTTTTATTGTAGTTCACCTATTGCCATCTCCTGTCTTAAGGATGAACTCCAACGTCTGATGATTCTGACACACTTTTACATGTTATCTAAGATACATGGTTCACGGGAACAGGGAAGTTCTCCTGAAGGCTGCTCTCAACCACGGTCCACAATTTTGCAGCAAAGGTTGTACTGTTCACACGACTTCAGAGATTACATTGGTAGAGCTTGAAGAAGGAAAACAATATTCAAATCCTTTCAGGTGTAGCCACTGTTATCTCAGCTACCAGGCACCAGCTTCAAAGAAGCAGCAACACAAAGAAAATGATGCACTCTGTTGTCAGCCACATTAATGCTCCGTGTCTCAGTTTTTTAGCTGCTTAAACACGATGAAAACACATCTTTAATAGTTGCTGCTTCCATCATTACATTTCACTCTGTTTCCTATTCAGTTGCAAGGACAGCTAATTTCCAGCAAATGGGAACAATGTGCTCATATTGCTAATTCATGCCACTACACACAAATGTTCAGATTGTGTTGTACAGATCCAAATCCCAGTCTCATTCACGAGTGCAACTCACACTTAAATCCAGTTCCCTAACAAGAAGTAGGGAACCCTGCAACAAAGCTTGTGATAAATTAAAATATGAAAGAGGTCATGAAAAAACATCTGATATGTTTTAACAGTTTTCTATACTGTTTGAAAAGCAAACCTGGACTTATGGCAAATGGTGAAACCCAAGGGAAACAGTAGCAGAGATGATTTGAAGGCAAATGATTTGTCAGGAGGCTGGCATCCACAAAGCTGCTACTCAAATTTTCCTTCAAATACTGCCTCTCTATTTTGGTTTGTGGTTATACCTGGGTGCAGGCATGATATTTTGAGATAAAGAATTTGGGGGTGGATAACAATTTAAAGACAAAAGTATACTGCAGACTACATCTTGGGGAAGGGAGAGGTAAAAAAAGCTGTGTTAAGTACTGCTAGGAGCTGGGACTGGGCATCTGAAGTGGCTGATACAGCATTTTTGTGGCAGATGATCACTGGTCTCTGGTCCTAGGGCATCAAGAGCCCTTCCACAGACAAGGAGAACCTGGGTTCAGAACTAAACTGAGCCTCTGTGCAACCCTCTGGTAGTCTGGGGGGCTCTCCACCCATCACATAGCCTTGCTTACCTTTGGTAATTCCCCTCATAAGTCACAACCAGCTCCTGGCACTCTGGAGATATGCAAGCAGTTGTAGAAGCCCACTCTGGAGGCAATGTTTCTAATAAGAAAAATTACATCCTCTTTGCCTGTGTTTTGATTCACTTTCCTTGACTGAAAGGGCCATAACACCTTTGATGAATGGGGCCCATCAATTGATCCTCTTGCTTTGGTGCTAAGCTTCTGTGTCACCTTTCCTCAATATTTTCCATGTTAATTTCCTTGCCTCCTTGTTTAGAGTATTATGACTAGGGCAAACACTCTTGGATGCCTTCCTGGCAGATTACTTTTGCATCCTTGTGCTGAAAAGACTCCTCAAAAGCATTTCCAAACCATTTGCAAGAGCAGCACGTGTGAGCCCATACGCATGGGCACATACTCAACCAGGGAGGTTGAGTCCTCTCTTTGGGGCTCCTGATCCCCACATTGTGGTTGGGGGCGGAGTGGGGGGGTGGGTTGGGCTACAGCAAGGCTAGGGCTGTGTCAGCACTAGATGAGGCAGCAGAAGACAGAGGTTGACTTGCCAGGCTGTAGTTGTCAAGCAGAGAAGAAACGTTCCCTTGATGGACAACCAAGAGGGAAGAGCTACAGTTCTTGATGTGTGTGTTATGGAAAATTTTATGCATCTGTTATCTGTTACCTGTTACCATGCTACCTCGCTTACGATTGCCTCAGATGTTATTAGGTTGGGCTGGGCTGTGTTAGTCATTGTGTGTTTGGAGACTTGTAGGGGACAGAGGTTCTGCAAGAAGAGGCTTTTCACTAGATGGTGCTCTTTCCTGAGTCATGGTTGTGTCTGACCCTTCTTCTTGAGTCTGGGAACTTCCAAGTGATCTGCTTCACGAGCCTTTCTTACAGGGGTGGAAGGAAGCCAATGGAAAAATGTGTTGTTTCCAGTATCCCCCCTCTCATGTGCCTTTACCTGTTGGAGCTACATAAGAAAATACTATTGCTCCCGGTTGCGAAGGGTGTATGATGTTGGTAGGTTCCAGCTTCCAAAATGACCACATTGCACAAGTGTTGAAACCATTTTAATTATTTCAGTTTATTTAAAGAGAATCAACAGTGCATATTTTGGAAGAAAACACCAAATTCACACACATAGTTTTCAGTAGAAAATCTTCTATACCAAACACAGTATAGTTATTTCTGTTCTACTTGGAGAGAACATGATGTACAGGAATTACCTGGAGCCTTTGCCCAGTGCTCTGGCCAGCAGCAAGGTCTCTTTGGAAAGTATTATGAAGTGGTTTTGGGGTTGGCTGTTGTGAAGTGGGGCTGCCCTGCTCCAGTGGGGCAGGAAAAGCACATTTAACTCAGTGTTGCTACTGCCTTTTACATAATCAACCGGCTACTGCCAGCTCTAGCGGGATATCTGCCTGTGCAGTAGGTTAAGCTGAGTGGAAATGTTGGGCCACCACACGTACATATTTTGAAAGAACTTCCAACAAAAATGGTAACAGAAGGCAAGTCACGACCACAACAGATCATATGTCTTCATTCCCAGGGGCCTCCTCAAATGCAGCCACATGCAGACCACAGGCCCCTAGAACTCATTTGCTAATGGTGGGTTGCCTTTTCCACTGTTTTGCCAGGGCAAGGCGTGGGAACGGTATGGGATATGTTCCTTGATCCAACGTGCAAACCTCACACCATGGTAGAGAAATGAATATAGGCGACGAGGAGCAGGACAAAGCTGTGGGCTGGCTTGGTGGGGCTCCAGTTGAGCTGCTGGATTTTGTGGTACATGTAGATGCGCAGGGTCTTTGCGCAGCAGATCACCTTCATGGACAGCTTGTGCTTGCAGCTCTGCAAGACACTTCGTAACTGCTGGAGGTGGGAGCGCTAGAAATGCAGCCCCAGGTAAAAAAAGGCCCTTAAAGCTGAAGTTTAATGAGTGGGACAGCATTCCCTCCCCTGGGAGGGACTTTTTACAAGGGCATGGAGTGATAGGACAAGGGGAAATGGCTTTAAGTTGGAAGGGGGAAGATTTAGATTAGACATTACGAAGAAATTCTTCACTTTGAGGGTGGTGAGGCACTGGCACAGGTTGCCCAGGGAAGCTGTGGATGCCCCCTCCCTGGAGTGTTGAAGGCTTTATATGACTTGTGGGGATAACACAGTCACAGAATGTGGATTAATAAACCCCGACAACTTGCAAGTTAAGAAACAACCACCCTCCTCTTCACAATCCTCATCCAGAAACTCTTGCAATTTGCTTCAAACTAAGAATGTCTCACTAGAAAAAAAATTATATATTATGCATTATATACATAAAATTTATGTATCTGCTGAGCAGCCTGGTCTGGTGGGAGGTGTTCCTGCCCACGGCAGGGGGCTGGAACTGGATGTACTATAAGGACTCTCCCAACCCAAACCATTCTATGATTCTGTCCCCCTGGAACAAAAACAAATCCACGTTGAAAAGTTGTCCGTGTCCTTTCACGCCAGCAGCACCCAGAAGCCGGGTCTCCCACTGCAGCTGAGCAAACTGGGAAAGGGCCAAGGGGGAGGGAGAAGAAGCCAGGTGTGACAGCCCGGCAGGTGAGGAACCGGCGCTCGCCCAGGCTGGGGCTGCGGGGCTTTTCCCAGCCGGGGGAGCTGGAACTCATCCCGCAGCCGCTTTCCCCCGGTGCCCCCGGCTGGGCTGTGCCGGGGCGCATGCGGGCTGGCGCGGGGGCGGGCACGGCGCCGCTCAGGTTGCGAACCCGCAGCCCCCAGCCCTCCTTCCTGCCCGCCCACCCCGGGCGGAGAGCACCCGGCCGCCTCCTCCTTGTCCTCCTCCTCCCCCCTTCCTCCCCGTCCCCTTCCCTCTCCCTTCCCTCCCAGTTCCGAAGCCGCCCGCCGGGCCCCCGCGGTGAGTCTGCCCCGCCGAGATGCGCGAAAGGGGGAGAGAGGGAAGTTTTTTTGGGGGGGTCTTTCGTGCGGGGCAGAGGATGCGGGACCCCCCTTCCCGCGTCCTCGCACGCTTCCCCCGCCCTTCCTCCTCCTCTTCTTTTTTTTGTCTTTTCTTTTTTTTCTTTTCTTCTCCTCACAACTTCTCGTGGAGCCGCTCCGGGCGGCCCCCTCTCCCTTCCTTCTCTTTATTCCCGTTCGTTTTTAGTATTATTATTTGTGTTTTTAGATGTGTTTTGTGTGTTTTCTCGCGCGGCTGCTCCCGCCGCTATTGTCTGCGGAGCGCGGCGGCCGGGGCGGGGGCGGGGGGGGGGGCGGCTCCGCTCCCCGGGATGCCGGGGGGGTACCCCGGGTACCCCAGCACTCCCCAGCCTGGCCCCAGCCTCCACTCCCCTTATCTCTATTCAAATTATTGATACGCTGATTGAAAAAAAAACCCGAACCTCCAGCCTCGCTGATGCAACTTTGTATCCGAGTTTGTTGCAAAGAAAGTGTACCAAGAGTCCTCTCAACAGCCACCCCGTGTTGTTTTTCCTCATCTTTGGGCTTTAGTGGGTCTTTGAACTTACTCAGAGGATCTTTGACCTGGGCATGTTCGATGCTTGAAAAAAAGAAATTGAAAAAATCAATATATATATTTGTATATGTTATATAAAAACATGGGCAAGCTTTCAACGTGGATTTTTTTTTGTTGTTTTAGGGGTTTATAATCATAAAATGATAGAATGGTTTGGGTTGGAAGGGACCTTAAAAATCATTCAAGTTCCAACCCTGCTTCCGTGGACAGGGACACCATCCACTAGACCAGGCTGCTCAATATATATAAAAATATGTAAATATATCTATTTTTATATATTATATATTATGCATTATATACATTCTAAATACTTACATATTATGTATTATATATTTATATATAATTATATATATAATTAAAAGTGTATATATATTTATATATATATTTTCTTGATTGAGACATTCTTCATTTGAAGCAAATTGCAAGAGTTTCTGGATGAGGATTGTGAAGAGGAGGGTGGTTGTTTCTTAACCTGCAAGTTGTCAGGGTTTATTAATCCACATTCTGTGACTGTGTTATCCCCGCAAGTCATATAAAGGAGTTGGGATTAGTAGAGGGTTTTTTGCTGACCTCTGTAATTGGTTCTGCTCCAGTGTCCTTTATGGGACTTCACATGAGCTGGAGCTTGGAATTGGAAAAAGTGGGTTTTAAAAGGTTTGGTTTTTTTTTTTTTTTGGAGAGCGTGTGGTACCAGTTCTGTTGTGGATGGCCAGATAGGGACTTGATAAAGGGATTAGAAACGCTGTGCCTCAGTGGGACAGTTGGTAGCTGTGGTGTTCCCTGTAATCTTCATCAGCCATAAAACTTTAGGTACTCATGGAGATATGCGATGCAGTAGAAATATGTAAAGCATGTAGCTTCAGAGCTGCGTTTAGACAGTTGGTCTGAGATCCATGGATGTCTTGTGTCCCGGGAGTTTTGGCTAGTGAAATCTAATCAGTTTTAAAGGGCCAAGCTACATTATTTCTGTTTGGGATGACTCTCTTCAGCATAAAATCAGTCTGTTGCTGGGTGTGTTTTTCATGTTTTGCGTGCCCTTACCGAGCTACTGTGGAATTGCGAAGGTGAACCGACTTCCACACAGTTCCCTAAAGGTCACGTACTAATGATTCATTTATTACTGTGTTAGAGGAGGTATATTTTTACCTCAACAGTGGATACCTCAGCAGTGGGAGTAAATTGATGTTAACCTCATAACATCCGTGCCTCTGGATAGAAGCTGCTGCTTTCTCTACTAGAGGGGCGTTTCCTCAGAAAACACTTGTGCTTTGGGCTTGTCTGGTCCAGACTGTCACCTTCCATGGTGACAATATCTTGCTTAGACACTTCTGGTTTGGTTTGTTTTTTTGTTGTCAGAAGTCTGATAGCAGGGTAAGAGCTTGTTAGGCAAGGTGAGGATCATCTGGGCATGTGTTGTCCCTTGGCATGCGTGCGAGCATGTACCTATCTTCCGTGTTCATGGGTTGAGCCATGTCTCCTGTCTGTCCTTCCGGTGCTGCCCAGTGCTGGGCAGGCAGCCTAGCCTGGGGCTGTTGCTAGAAGGGCATGGATGTTGAGTTCTGCAAGGCAGACGAGTTTGGTAAGTAGCCTGAATGACGAGTCTCCTGCAGGTAGTGTGGATGCACGGCGTTGCATGACAACGTTCCAGCCTGCATCT
The DNA here is from genome assembly GCA_033558185.1 of Dromococcyx pavoninus. Lineage (NCBI taxonomy): Eukaryota > Metazoa > Chordata > Aves > Cuculiformes > Neomorphidae > Dromococcyx > Dromococcyx pavoninus. The sequence goes on from JAUMJL010000491.1 coordinate 2,521,189, forward strand.
CCTGCCCGGCTCCAACAGCCAAGGAATGGTTGGCATAGCCTACGAGGTGAGGAGTAACAGAGTCCGACCAGGGACTGCAGCCAGAAAGCAGGAGCTTGATGTTCTTGATTTACAGCTTTGTAGCATCAAAGGAGGAGAACACGGTTAAGAAGTCAAAGCTTCTCATAGAAGCAGAGCTCTGCCAGGTACTGTCCGATGATGGATGTCTTTAAACACTGTGTAGGGAGGCTTTGAGACTCAGACTTATGCAGAACTTGTTGCTAATCTCTCAGCAGGATATACTACCAAGTAAGCTGTGTTCTGGTCTAGGGTACGCTCCTGTGCTAAGAGGAGGATTAAGTATTGTTAAAGGAATCTGGTTATTCTATCCAAAGCATGAATTAAGACAGAGGTCAATAAATTTACTAAAAGAGAAAATGTTGGTAAGTTTGGTGGTGGTATGCACGTGCTCCTGTGTTACAAAGGCAGCGGGTGCTTTTGTATAATTTTCTGCTCACGTAAGAAGTTTTAATAGAGAGCTACTTTACCAAAAAAATCGTTAGTGGAAGTTGTCACGTGTGCTGTACCTGTTTCTTTTTCACTGTGTTTCCAGACACCAGCATATCAGTTTTCTCTGCCTGGTATTTGTTGGTGATCCACTGGCCTATAATACAGTCCTTGAAGCAGCTTGGAAGCTTTTCTGCTTACTACTGTGGCTGGTTATCTCTGCAATCTACTTGAGTGCTATTAAATGTTATTTCTATAGGGGTTCCCCACACCAGTGATAAATAGCCTGAAGTAAACTAAACCACATAGTTGGTTAGTGTGGAGGAGCTGTTTGGTTTTGGTTTTACTCTACTGGTGGAAGGCTGCGCTAGTTCAGGAGGCCAAAAAGGTACCATATGCCTTCCCTGAATAATCGTGGCCCTGTATTTTAGCAGCCTCCTGGACAGGGAGTTTGCCGTTTGTGTGGTTTCATGTCAGAGGATAATGTAAAGCAGCATCCTATTTGCAGGCACACAAAAGGCTGGATGCGGAGAGCTGGGGTTGGGAAGCACCTTGCAGCCTACAGCTTCTGATTAATGGGTGCTGCTCTGTGCCAAGTGCTCATGTGTTTGCTTGCATGCATTGATCACCTGTAGGACAGATAAAGACAATGAGTGGTTTTCTGAAGCAGCTGATAGGTTTGGGTGTAGATACAGTTCTGCTTTGCTGCTATGAGGTTTGCCCTTGGAGTATAATCCAGTTAGGAGCCTGGGAGAGGACTGACATGTACCACCTGAACAGTCACTCCCAGGAAGTACTGCACTTTTTCTAAATCAAAACTTGTTGTTTACAGTGTTGGATACAAAGAGTTTTTTATGAATAGCTTAGTCATGCTTCACTTTTTTCTCCTCTAAAGCAGCTGTCAACAATTTGGCTGTGGGGAGGGAATCGGCCACTCCTTGTACTTACTGAATAGTCGAATGCCTCAGTCGTGGTGTTGCAGCCTGGCATTGCACTTCTTACTTACTTTTGGGGAAAAAAAAAGCTGTGGATGTGGCATTATGTCTTCTATTTACTTTTTCATTAAACCTGCCTTTCTCCCGTGCAAATGACCTTTATGCAGATATAGAAGCAAAGCACATCACTGGGAGTTAGCTGGTTACTTAGTTTGATTAGTGATAAGAAAATATGATGGCAGCACTCCAGGGAAGACAGCTATGCCAGGAACTTGTTGCTGCAGTCAAGCTGTACAGATCTTTTTTGAAAAGACATATCATTTATAGCCCTTTGTCACGGAAACAGGGTGACTGCTCAGTTGATGTCTACACGACATATTTGCTGTGATGCTACAAATCCTGTAAACAGTTTAATGCCCTTCCAGAGACCACAATTCGTAAAAGCTTTTCAGTGTCATCCTAAACTCAAATTGTAAGTCCATGATCTCTCTTGTGCATCAGAGTAGGCTTAAGCAGCCTCTTCCAGTTCCGCAGCTGTGCTGTGCTGGTATTTGTGGGTCTGTTTAGCAAACCAGATTGGGAAATGGACTCCAGTGAATAAGTTTATTTACTCTGTATAATTCATACCTTGGATCAGTTCAGCAAAAAAGCTCTTTCTTTACCTGAATCTGTTCCTTGACTTGTGTCCCTTCATGGTCTCATGCTTCCACCAGGAGAAATGTTCCTGGAGCTACACCCTTGGAGGTGCTTTGCAACTGCAAAGAAAGCATTTGACTATGGTGCCCGTCCCTGTTTTATAGCGTGTGAAGATGACAAGAGAGATAAATACGTTTCTAAGATAAGCTAGTGAGTTAGAAGTCAAAGTGTTTCCTTTTTAAGTTTCCCAAGACTGCAATTATTTCTATCTAGAGTGAAGATACATATTCTCTGCAAAAATAAACCATGCCATTTTTGTCATCTTTTTTATTTTCTTTATAACCATTTTAGACATGCTTCTAAATTGTTGAGGAACAGGGGAAGAAAGTGTAATCACAAATATTTTTAAGTAGTCAACAGTCCTCAAAAAGTATGCAGTGTATACATATATTTATGCATTACAAACATATAAGTTGCAATTCTTTTGTAGCTGAAATTTATCGCAAGTTATGACATGGTCAGGCAGTGTAACAAGACTATTTATATATATTTTATACCCCTCCCAAAAAAATCAGATTATGAAGAGTTTATTGGGTGATTTTTATTATGAGTGTGAAAAAGCTGAATTCCTTGCTGGGATAGCGATGTAGTTCTCATAGTCCAAATGCTGAACAGTAACAAAGGCGCATTGGGAACTTCTCAGATATCATGATTGGGATTGCGGTAGCGTAAGGAAAAAACACCCCTCAAACTACTGTCAGCACCTCCTACAGCAGTTCTGTTGAGGGCTTGAAATGTAGTATATTCCAAGGCTGTTTTTTGTGTGAGGTTGGGTTTAGGTCCCTCTAGGCATCCTGCTGTGGGGTTTCTTGCTGCTGTGAGGACTGCTCGTGATGTGGGCCTTGTGGCCTTCCACAGTTCATAGAGGACCTTGACGTTGGCCTTGGCTGCAGCATCCAGAATGGTGCTTTTTCACATTTTAACCTGTAATTCTGTAGCAGGGGGTCATTTGACAAAGTTAGCCCTCCTTGACCACTTGTATTTTCCTTTGAATCTTTCAGTTTCATAAGGACCAGGAATTCACCTTTTTATTTTTTCAAAATGATCCGTTCTCTTTGTTCCTGAAAAAATTTCCCGTGATTCCATAACTTGTTCATAATAAATTATTTTAAGACGCTGAATTTTGGTGAGACTTATTCTCCATGAGCATGATTGAAGGTGCTCATCTTAAAGCATAAGGGTGTATGTCATTTGATGACGCTCAAAACTTTTTGTTGAGAGAAACTACCCAATATATCGTTTGCTTTTTGTCATCCATGACTAATGCAAATTGGAGAAGTAAGTTATGTTAAAACCTGGGATGTAGCTTCATGTAAATTGTACCTGAGGTTTCTGGCAAAGCTGCTTAGGAAAGTAAATCTCTTTCCCAATGTGTCTCTGCCCCCAGTGGTGTAACTGCTCTGTGAGTCTGAATACTACAGTAAATAAAACCATTACAAACAAGGTTTTTGGCACGGAACAGCTGTTCTAAACTGAACTGTCTTCAGACACAAACTACTGAATCACCTTTTCTTTTTTCATGGACTAACACACCTGCACAGATGCTGGCTGACTTGTGTTCTTGCAGGTATCCCTGTTTTCAGCACATGGAAGATGAAAATAGGGGTGTGGACGTGTACAGCAATCACCTACAGCAGTTACCTCCTAATGGAAGTTGATGCTGAGGATGGTTTTGTCCAAAGACTCCTTTTGCCATGTCCCTCATTCTGGGCTGCGGGAGGGATGCTGGTCTGCTCCTGCCACATTATAGGGGAGTGCAGAGCTGCTGCTCCTGTGAAGTCCCTCCCTTTGGTGCAATCATACAAAAAGCAGTGCTGGCTCAGGCCATGGTCTGTCTGGTCTTGTTTTCTGCCCCACGGCATTGGTTGTGGGTCCCAGGGGAGGTGCAAGAGTAAAGCAAGTGCTTCTCACCTTCCCATACTGCCTGGCAGCCTGTGAATCAAGGCTGCATCCACACCGGTATCCATGGGCATGGTGGGCTTCAATACCAGGATGTGTGGCACACTGGGCTTCCTGGCACGTGGTCCTCTCAAAACCTGACCGAATCTTGGAGGCTGCTGTGAATAGGAAGAGAGGGGAAAACAAGGGATGCTGAGATGCAAGATTGCTGAAGTGAATGAGAGTCTTGCTCGCTTTATACACCGATTTCCCTCCTGAGTTTCCTCTGGGATGCTGAAGCCTTTGGTGCCATAATAGCAATTGCACAATGAACGCTCAGATGGAGGAAGCAGGTGCTAAAGGAAGAAGGGAAAATGATTTATTTTTTGAGGGGGAAGGGGAGACAGGATGGCCAGATTTGACAGTTACACACAGCAATTTCTTTTGGCACAGGAACTGGTGCTTTCTGATTGCCGAACCTGCAAGATGGCAACAAAACTGGGACTTGCCCTTTTATTTTGAGTTAATAACACTTAGTGAGTCAGCTGAGGAGTGAGGCTTACGTGATGTACCTTCGATGCTACGTGATGAAATTTGTTGTTCTTTTGTTCCCTGCTACCATAAATCTTTCACTGCAGCAACAAGGCTGCAGTCCTGATGGCACTGGACATCTTAAAGTCTGTGCTTTGTACTTGGGGAGTACTGGTTTTTCATTGTTCTAATAGCAAACTGGAGATGAGTGAGTTTGTGTGACCTAGATTAAAGTTTCTGTAGCCTGATCTGAAGGTCATAGAGTTGGTGCAGAGGATGATTTTGGAGATAAAACATGCCAGTTGATGTGCTACGTAGCAGATGTGTTTGCATCCATAGCTGAAAGACTACCCACTCGGGGAGTAACAGCACTTCATTTGAGTGGGATTTCCAGCCTCTGCAGAAGCTTCACTTGAACATGGGAGTAATTTTTTCCATCGCTGAGTGGTTTGCAGCCGCTCCACCCATTTTTATGATGAGCGATCATCGTCTAAGAGCGCAGTGGAACACAAAAGGTGGTGAGCAAACCTTTCCTTGCATTAAATGTAAATGTTTATAGTTTCTCTTCTCCTAGCAGCTGCAAAGAAGGTAGGTTGTCTCAGCTGAGAAATAAAGACTAAATCCTTTTTATATGCACTGTTGTAAAAGGAAGTTTTGTGTAATGCGCGTTCATTTCACAAGGTCCAGGTGACTCTTCACGCTTCTGTGTGATGCAAGGCAAAACATTGCTGCAAATGTTTCTGGTAACTGCAGGTTTTTCTGTATGAAGTAGTAAGGTTGCCAACAGGAAAATAAATATGTTGGTTTTAGGTCTGTCGTGGGAGGATGCTGGGGTTTACATTGGGTACGTGCTGGGTGTCTCCATTGGTGTGCTGGTGGCTCCATGGAGTCCCACTGACCTGGGCATGGGAGAGTGAATCTGCCTTGTGTAATGTGAACTTGAGACTCTTCAGAACCTGGAGTTACTATTTCATGTTGGCCAGGACTACTACTTAATTTTTGACTCAGTCTTTTCGTAATGTAGCCTGGAGAAGGGTGCATATGGATTTGAGCATTTAGCTAGGTTAGAGGTGCTTTTAACTAGGTTACAAGTATGTTCTTGAGTGGGTGTCTTGCTCGTCTCCTCTGTAAGATGCTGGAGCGGAGTAGAGTGGGGTGGTGGGAGCAGATTTCTTGGCAGCCGTTTCACAGTTAAACCAAGGCCCTGGTCCCAATTCTCATGAGCCATGTATTAAGCTAGAAAAAGAACTAGCTCATTGCTTGAAGAGCTTACAAGCTAAACCAGTGGATAATAAATATGCTTGCATGGATGTTAAGAGGATTAATTGTTTGTGAAGTGCATTGAAAGTAGAAGAATTAAAGAAGTATTGAATTTGTTTCCCCCTCCTTCCAGTCAGATTACAAGCAGCGTTTGTTGAGCTGTATGAAATTCATGTGTCAGTCCCATACTTCTTCTGTATTTTGGGAATTTTGCAATTTATTTATGGGCAGTGCCTGTAAAGTCATAGAATATTGTCTCTACAGATGTCATACCTGAAGAAGTGGTGCCCTGCTAAATGTGATGTACTTCCTTCTGCATAGCAATTGGCTCTATTTAAACTTTGGGGCTTAGTGCTTAGACCTCCCTGGTTTTTCCTTTATCAGATTAGCTAGGATTTTGGCAGGACTTTGTGCTGCTTTTTCTTAGCCAATCGACTTGCGTGTCAGTGTTCAGTAACTTTCTTGCTTTATAATCTCAAAGTTCAGAAGTCATCGGGCTGTTTGAGACTAATAAGAGATCCCAGCAACAGCTTACAGCGGGTGTATAAAAGGGAAACACTTCAGTAAGCAGAAAGCAAGTTCTGAAATGAAAATTCAGAAAACGGTTTGAGGAGGACGGAAGTCCTCTGGCAAAGAAAATGCTTGAAAATGGATCCATCTTCCTGAAACTATAAAACACGAGTGTGCTTTTTTTAGCATTTCTTTACTGTATTGCTTGTGTGACACATCCTCCCTGCTGTGTCAATTAATACTATGAGATGACAGAGAAGTGGAAACCACAAAGCTATTGTACAAATTGCCTTGTACAAAAAGGGTGAGCACTTGAGATGCCAAAAAAATGATAAAAGTTATCAAGTGAGTGTAAACTTGGAAAGTTTTTTTTAATGCTCTGTTTAGAGTCTTTATTTTTTTTCCCCTTTTCCCAGGAACTAAATTGTAAAATCTTTGCTGAAGTTTACTAAAAAAGTAGTCTCATCAGTGCCTCTGATAATAATTAGGAAAGAATAGTAACATTTGCATAAATACCTGTATGTATTGATGCTTTGAGTTTGTGCCAAGAGACTCTTAAGCCATTTTGGAGGAAGTATTCTTCAAGCTTTGCTAAATTTTGTCTTCAGGAATGCTCCATTACTTGGTGTTTGCAGTGGAGGAGGTAAATAGTTTTCTATGTAGGGATTGCTTTTACCGTTAGATAATGCTGAATCTGAGCCACTGGATAGCTTGAGGATGAAGAAGGAGACTTGGTTTAGCATTTGGAAGTCAGACTGAGGAGTGGGGAGCTGTTACAGTGTGGTTGTGTTAATGTGGCCAAGGTGCTCAACAGAACAACATTTTGAACTCCTGCAAGCGAGATGTAAAACTCGATCTTGTTGGGATTGTGTCGCTTCTGGCCAGATGGAAAAAACCTAAATCCCCATGATGGACAGGAGACAAAGAGCTGTTGGGGTGCTGCTGGACAAGAACCTAGCAGTAACAAGGAATCTGGGAACGCGCCCGAGCTGGGGAATGCACTGAGGAGCTCTGGATGTGTTCCAGACAGGGAGATTTGTGGGGTGGCGATGGCATGGACCACCCTGCATGTTGGGAACTAATTGTCACCTCTGCTTCTTGCTCAGCTTCGGTGTTAGCAAGCCATTTCTCTTTTGGGAACAGACACTTGGCTGTGTCCTGGGCAGTAAGCAGCCTACTGTGAAGATTCAAGAGTAGCCTTCTCCTTGAAGTCAGCAAACCTTAATTCACTGCTTAGTGCAGGATGTTGGACCCAAGCACTGCCGTGTGCCAGGTCCTGTGCGGTGGTGATGTGATCGGTGCCTTGGCCTGCTAAGGAGCACTGGCAGGATCAGACCAGGCATTTGCCTCTTTAATTATCTATGTTAACTCCCTGATATCTGTTATTCAGAAACTACATCTTGTCTGATACATCCAACACAGAGAAGTGCTTGTATATCCATCAGCCAGGAAATTGAATAAGTTCTGATCTATTCTTAATTTCTTGTGTTTCCTGTGGTTTTATTGTTTGTGTTACCAGCCCTAATATTTACATACTTTTGAATGAGCTTTTCTTTTTTGGGAAGATACTGCTTTGTTCATATGCATTGCAGAACAGGTTCTTCCACCTTTATTTTTCTAATAATCAAACAACTTTCTCAAAGGAGTAGGAAAAAAAAAAGGAAGATTACAGAAAACACCAAAGGGAGATATCTAAGAATAGAATTGTTTTTTGCTGATGATATGCTAAGTCTCATTCTAAACTTGTGTCTACCCTTCCAAATGCCCTTGGGCTCTTTGAGTGCTTTGTAAAACTTCTTCCATATCATATTACGTGCTTGTGGGTGCTTTATCTGAATAGTAGATGCATTTACAGTTGACATTTTAAATGCAAAGGTGCTTCTATGAAAATGCTTGTAAAAATGAAGTTAAGCTTCCCACCGAAACCCCAAAGAGTTAGCAGGGCAAGTCAGTGGACTCTGCAAAATTAATGTTTAAAATTACAGCTGGTGATTGTTGTCCAGTGTCTCTGGAAACTCTGATGTAGTCTTTTTCTGTGAAATAAGGAAGATTTCACAGTTATATTCCCTGCCTTTCTTCAGGGTGTGGGGGAGTGATGTTCTTCTGGAGGTCTGTCCCTTGGTACGCCAGCTGGCCTTCTTTTCTGTGGATGTTTGGTTTCCTCTAATAATCCTTTAGGAACTAATTTGAAAATGCAGATTTTTTTTAAAATAATTTGTTCTCCCAAGAAGTTGTGATCAGCCTTTATTTGTGGGTATTACCGTTCTATGTTGATTTTCTAAATACCTTTCAAATATGTATTTCTTTCAAGAACCAAGGTAGAACTTTAAGGCTACTTTTTTTTTCCTTTTAAATCTGATCTCCCTGCCTTGAAATAAAACCTATTTGCAGGTTGATGAATAGTGGTTAAGAAGCCTGTCTGGTTCTGCAACAGGATCCATAAATAGCATTAGTGTCTGGTTTACTTTGGGAAGGAAGGTGTCCCGTCGTGGTGGTGGCAGGAGGGGAGCCTTACACTCACTTGCAGTAAAAGTTCTCTGGGCAATGTTCTCCAGCACAACACTTTAAAAGAAACATGATACGGAGTGTGTAGCTTAAATATTTGAAGAACACAACCTCTTGAAAAACTCATGCGAGTTCTGACTTTAATAGAAATGGCTTATATTGACCTTTTTTTTTTCCCCTGTATACCTCTGCTGTGGGTTCGTAAAGGACTTCGTGGATCATAAAGCTGATGTGAAATAATGCTTTCCCCATCACCTCAGGGAGCACCTCAGGACAGGCAGAGTGCATCGTCTCATGTGGTCTGTGTATAACGCTTCAGTGTGTTCGGGTGGATGGGGCCATGCTTGGAGTAGCTGTTCTAGTTGCCAGACTGGATCTGGCAGCTAATTCTCAAACTTCTTGGGCCTCAGGATTGAGGTTTGGATGAATACCTCCAAAATGTGCCCTCCCAGCTGTTTGTAAGGATACTTTCTGAACCAAGGCCTCCAAGTTCAGTCTTGGGAGCATCTGGTTTGTGGCACGGTTGCTGAAGGAGAAACTGTCCTCTCTGCTAGGTCAAAAATTGGTTTGTTTTGGAAAAGGGAGGGAGGCAGTTGAGGTGGTTCAGGCACTGTACAGTTAGCCATCTCTGATGCCCTATAAAGGACATATGCACACAGCCTCTTGCAAAATGGCAATGGCAGGTAACTAACTCTAGGTCATCCTGTGAGCAGATGAGGCTCAGGATCCTGCTATCCTGTTTGGCTGACAGTGGGCAAAATGAAACAAGCCAAAGTTTCACAGTTGAAATAAAACAAGCTTTAAAGGTGATGGTGAAATGCTCCCCTGCTGCACTGTATTTTCCTTTTTTTTTTCCTTAAACTGCTTGTGGCATGACTATTACTGGATGTTGTGAAATGTAAATAATGCCAAGGTAGTGAACTCTGCAATCCCTGTTCCTTGGCAGTGTTCGTGAATGGAAACATCTGTCTGAGTCCTCTTTGGTTTGCTTCCCTCACAGCTGCCTGCTTTAAGCACGACTCAACGAGGGGCCATACGTGCTGCCGAGTCCTGAAAACTCTCCCTAACTTTTGCATTTGCACACAAAACAAAATGGAAGAAAATCTGGAGACTAAAATCTGTAGTTAATTTTTTTCCCCTCTCTTTGTGAGGATTTTAGTGCGAGTCATTAAAATACCTGGTGTTCTGTTGCCAGCCAGCGGCTACAAGACCCGACACAGGATAGACCTGATCTCGTGCTCTTGGCAGGGTCTGGCTCTTCTCCTGCTGCATCTCGCTTGGATTTCACTCTCACGTCCCAGCCCTCACTTGGCAAATACATAAATATACTGTCTCTCCTATTCAAATTATACAAATAGGCTCTGGCGGGGTGTAAGCTTCACTTGAAAGGATGTGTTGGTTTACAGACTTGGAGATGGATGATAAGGCTTCAACTGCTTTTACATGAAACCACCTCTTAAACAGGAGTGGAGTGGGAGCGAAGGGAATGACATGAAAATGCAGCAGCGAGTGCAGAAAGGAGGATGGGAAACCACCCTCTTAATTCACTCGCTATTTATTCTTGAGCTTGAGTGGGAAATCTTGGTAGCTTTTTACTAAGAAGGCATTTACAAAAAAAGCTAAACAAAGCCCCAAACAAACCCCCAAAACCTAAGAAACCATGGAAATAATGCAGGAAATACATAATGAACATTTCATGATTGGGAGAGGTAGTAACCAGGGCTTCAGAGCTTTAGGCTGGCTGCAGGGTGTAAATGCTGCTTGTGTTGACATGGATGAGTGTTGTGTACCGGTAGCATTGACTATTTTGACTCTAATGTAGACTTTGCAAACTTTAGACAAGGCTTTAAAATTTTATTAATTTAAACTAGAAAAATGGTTATGAATTTTGTCACATTAATGGAACTCTAAATTGAGATGTCTTTACAATATTATTTCCTTTTTACTCTTCTGCTTGTAATTTTAATTGTAACTTGGGAAAAATAGAGGGGGGGACAGAAGGGGGGATGCTTTTTTCCTTTAGAAAGGTAGGAATATTGATCCCTTTCTTCTCCCATCACCTTGTGCACATTGTGAAAGAGAAATATAAACAGATCAAAAGTCTTTCTAGTATATAGCATCAGTTTAAAGTGAGACTGAGTGGCCAGGTTTTGATGTGCTAGGAATGTATTAGGTGAATTAAAACAACTGATTGTTGTGCATTTACGGAAAAGCTTTTGCAAGTTTTTAAAGCTTTCGGTGATTTTTCTTTTGCTGTCGACGTGTGAAAAATTGTTTCTCTAATAAACCTTAGCTATGCTAGCCAAGGAATAATTCTGCATACATTATATCCAGTTCCAAAAAGAAGTGGGTTATTCTTAAATTACGTACTCAGAATTAACTAAGATTAAAATTACAGTGAAGACAGGCTAATAAGGCTTTAACTCTGCTTAGGAATTTTACTTAAAGCCTTCCTTGGAGTCTGGAGTTGAATATGAGCTGCCAATTCAGTTCAGGTGTGTAAAATGCCTCCTTGCCTCAATTGGAGTAAGCTAATGCAGAGTTTTAACTGATTTCTTTTTTCTCCTTTTCATTGGACAGATTTATAAAGAATTATTATGATGATTTTGTTTTCCCTCTGAGTCATTCCAAAAGCTAACACAAAGCATCATTGTATAATGGAGGTGGAGTGTGCTTCTGTTTTTTCTCTAGTGTCTCTTCAGGATTCCTAGCCTGTAAATAATTGCTCAAGGCAAAGGTACACTAATATTATTTGATGAACAGGAAGTCTACAAATAGCCATAGTATTTTACCATAATTACATTTGCAGTGATGCAGGTGTTTAGTCTTACCCATAGACAGGAAAATAGGTAGATTTGTAATGAGGATGAGGAGGTACAGCAGTAAATTTGGATTTAAGGTTTTCAGGAGATGTTGCTGATGACACTGCTCCAATGGCTTGGCTTTGTAATAGCAAAATGAATCCATCTGAACCCCTATTTCTTCAGAAATGACCTACCTTTAGATTTTTTTTATGGGTTCTGATGGTTTTAGTTTGATTTCCTGCTGGTTCTGCTCAGGGAAGTCTCTCGCCGTTGTCCCGTGGCTTGGTGGTATTTGTTAATGTGGTGGTTTTGGCTCATGCTTCTCAACCCCAAACCTCTCCTTAGCTTGTGTGATGCAAAACCCCTCTTCTTGGTTGGACTGGTGAACGGAGCAGCTATGAGTTCACACTGGAGCAGCCGGTTAGGTGACACCCCACATCTCCTCCAGACAGTGAGAGTGTTAAAACACTTCATTAATACTTAACTTGAGCTCTCTCAATGGGATAGCTGAAGGAAATGAAATACTGCCATTAAAGTAATGCTGTCAGAAATGCCTGAAACCAGCTATATTGGGTGACTGACTCATCCTGCCCTTGCTCCAGGAGCATGACTGGATGCAGTGGGAGGGTATCCTGTAATTTTTTTTTCACAACTTTGACCTTGTATCACCAGCACATGAGTTTATTTGGGAAAAGAATGATGCGGGAGTGAGGATAACATGCAAACAGGAATGTTGCTGTGGGTGATGCTCATAGCTGAAATGATCTTGGAGCAGTTATTTTGAGAGAAAATCTTGGCTCATGTTCATCGAGCTGAGCTACAGATAGCAGCCTGTGATGTGGAAGAAAAAGGAATGGGAAGAAAGGAAGCAGGTGGTGTGAGAGGATGTTTGTGCCAGAGAAGTGGAGCACCACTCATGTTATCTCTTCAGTGTCCCCTGCTTTTCCTCCCTCTAGAGATGGTCATTGTTCCAGGTGGGCTCTGGGGTTTGGAAAAATAAATTGTATATATGCAAGGAGCAAGTGGGCAGAAATTTGCTGTGCTGTACATAACATTAGTATGAAAGTTTGTAACGGAGAGATGCGTGGTGATGCCTTCAGTTGAGTTTGGCTCTGAAGCTTTGAGGGGCATAGTGGTATAAAAATAAATAAATTTATATAAAAGATTGCCCCAGTCTTGCTTAGTACTGTTCTCGAGCGCTTCTCTCAGCTTTGGATGTTCTTGAAGAAATTGCTCTTTCTTAGCATAAAAAGCAGTGTTGAAGGTATTTGGACAGAAATAGTGCTGCCTCTCCAGAAAGGAATATAGTATAAATATTCAAAGTGTCCTGTTAATCCGTCAGGATTGTGAACCAAGATATGATACCATGTCTGTGTACTTTTATGACTGCAGTTATGAATGACTTGCTCTGTGAGGCAGAGCAACAGCTTCAGTACTGCCTTTTTGTTATAAATACAGCGTCTTCTGTTCTATTGTTTGAAGACTTCTTTGGAAGCCTGATTTAATAGTGGAGCTGAGTGAATAATTCAAAAACTTTTTATCAAGTACTTGTTTAAATTCTTAAATGAGCTCACCATAACCTTTTTATAGACCCCTCCTGCATGTGTCATACAAATACTAGAATAATTGAGTTTTACTAGCGCAAATGTTTCTGTGAAGCAAATTTTTAGAGCTTGATATATGACTGTTTATGGAAAGGGGGATGTTAAAATCTCACACACCAATGTCAATGCCAGAAACTTGTGCTTGCTTACTTAGGAAGAGGGTGGGAGATGGGAACCTCAGCTTCGTTTGAGCAATCCTAACTAAGCTCGTTTGTCAGATTGACTGTTATGCAGTTTAAAAACTGAACACATGTATTTAAAGGAATTTCAGATGTATCTCTCTTCCAGGCCATTCTACAAACAGTAGCAGTGCTTATTTTAAAATATTTGCTTTTTTCAGATAAGTACTATTTCTGACTCTTTTCCCTTTCCCCCTCCACCCCTCTGTTATTTGAGACGAAGCAGCAAGTTCAAAATGCATCTGCTTAGCATCACTGAATAGCTTAACACAGGGATGCAGACCAGAGAAAATCCATAGTCATTTTCCAGGTTTGGTCTTCCCTTGGCTTGAAGTCCATTTCAGACTGGAGGGGAGCCTTGCAGACAATTTGGGTGGATTTAGCACGGCTACTCACACGTATTCATGTTTGCAGACTTGCTGCTGAAAGCTCATTAGTGTTAAGTCACTTTTGAGTACTGATGGATTTTGCAGGGCTTTTATTAGCTTTTTTTAACCAGCATGTCTAGAGAATCAGCATTCATTTGTCTTTGATTCTGAAGAGAAGTAGAAGACTTAAAAATTGAAAGCCAGCTTAAGAAGGAGGGGTTGAGGATTAGGTAAGCAGCTGGGCGATGCTGAATTCTCGATGGAGAACCGTTGCATAATTGGTTACAAGAATTTAGTATAGAGACTGTTTATTCTGTGTGCACACAAACCTTCTCCTGTGCATGCTTGGGCAGCCCTCTAACCTTTCTGGTACTGCTAAACATGTGCTGCAGCTTCCCTTGGAGGATGAGATGGAAAACCTCTTTCAGTGCGTCACAACTTCGCAAAGTCTGAATTGCATCTGCGGGGTTTGCTCTCTGTATTTTGGATTTCTTTGCTGTCTTTCATCTCTGAGCTTGGCTGAAACCTCCTTTAACAGCCTAAGCATGGTTACTGCAGAACTGCCTAGGAGCTCCCGGCCTGGTAAGCATCCATTCCACGTGCCCCTCACAATGTATGCAAAAATCTGGAACTGCAGGCTTCTGTGGCAAAGCAGATTCTTGAAGTGACAAAGAAACTTCTATTGAAGTCTTCCATTGCCTTCAGTCACAGCTATTCTGAATGTAATTTCTAACAGTACAGAGGCTAGAAAACAGGCAGCTGTGTATCCATAGCCAAGACTGTGAAGGAGGGGAGGGAAACCTAACGTGGTCTTTAGCAGTAGGAACTATTGGTTTTGGGGGTTATAAAAAAAAAAAAAAACAAACCAACAAATTGAACAAACACAAAAGCTCAGCATCATCACAACAACCAGCCTTGAATTTGCAGAAGATGGGCAGTGAAATTTCAGAGAAATACACCTGTGCTTTTTTTGGCTTTCCTGAAACTGTTGTGTGTGGGAAGCCATGTTTTAACTGAATAAAATTAGTTGCATCCAACTTGGTAACAGCAGGCATTGTTGTGTTGTTGTGGTTTTCTTGTCTGTCAGGTTGGAAGGGAAGGCTGTTCAGACTTAGTCTGACTCTCTTTACATCAGCTGCAGTGTCTGTTGCAGTTGAGTCTTTATTGAGGTGAAAAGAGTTGATCAGTGTTCATCATCTGTAACTTGCCAGCGTTCCCTGACAAGTTCCTCAGACTTGGGAAAAAATGAGGAGGTTTAGGTGCACTTACTTCACTTGTTTTAATTAACTATTGGTGCAACAAGAGTTGTTTTGTGACAGGAAAAACCCAAGAATCTTACAAAATGTGCAGAAGAAGCAGGCTGTGTCTTGTCATTCCATTACAACATTCTCTCTGTAGGGAACACCCTTTGTGCTTTGCTAAACTTGGCCTTATTAATAGTGCTAAACTGCTAATTAAGTGTTATGTACAATTTCATTTGTGCACTGTAGATTTGTCTGTTGTCTCTTCAGATATTGTGTGGCAAAGCATGTAGAGGATAGATGAGCAGTATTACCCTTTCTCACTGTGTGGGGAATCTGAGACTTGGCAACTTTTCCTGAAATACTGACCAAATCTGAGTGTTTGCCAACGGAGCCACAGTAGTTTGTGATCGGTGTTGATGATTGCAACAGGCAAAGTGAGCAGCTTTGCCTTAAGTGGTGTGTCTGAAGAGATGCAGGTTGACAGCAGAATAGAAAGTGACTGTTGTCTCCTGGTTCCTTAATTCTTTGCTGATCACTGGGTAGAATTTGTGACCACTGAGCGAACTGGAGTGTTTGAACAGTTTGTGCTGAAAACATGCAATTAGTTAATAATGACCTAAAGAAAAAACTGAATCAAAATAAGCTCTGGATTTTGTTACATCTCTTTGCTTTTATTTGCATGTTGGTATTCTGTGAAGCTAGAGTTGATTTGCCACCCTTTAGCAGCCTGGTCTGAAGCTTAAGTTAAGTATCTTTGATACTTCACCCTCCCTGTGGTGACCCGTGGGCCATCTCTTTTGGGTCTTTATGCCATTCTAGGTTTGGTTATTCCCTCTTTCTGCTTGGTAAAGGTTTATGCTCCACCCTTGTCTGATTCAAACTGCTGTGTGTTCAAAAACATTACTTTTTCTTTTACATCTTCCTGTCCATGTTGAATAACATTTTATTTTTTTGCTTGTATTGATCTCATTTAGCATTGTTGGAGGGGAAAACAATTAATGACTTGGTACATATTTAGGTTGCATGGAGTAATGATGAAGTATAGCTGAATTGTTTCTTTTAAAGCTGCATATGATTTTCTGCTGTGGGTGTTTTAATTCTTGTTTATTTTGCTAATTTGTTTGGAGAAGAATAGTCTGAGAGAGTGGAAGGAAGAGGCAAGGTTTACCCCTGCAACCATCATTGTTAGCCTTAACTTTTGTTAGAGCTTTACTGCTTTGGCTTGACCTTTTTAAACCTGAGTAAAGTGTTTTTGTTTGTATTTCCATCTTGTTATGGTTTAGAACTATTTTAACTATACCAGATTGTTTGAACATTAATAGGGAGAATGTTTTTCAGAGTCTTGATAGAGTTTCCAGACAGTTTTTCATCCGCCAAGTACTACACCGGGCTCTCAGTGGTGGGGTTTTGCTTGGTTAACTCGAAGAATCTGCAAAGCAACTGTTCAAAATTGCTGACACATGTTAAGTAACGTGGAAATCACCATCCTACTCCATTGAAGTCTGAGTGCTTATGTCTGCAATAAGAACAGGATCTGACTCTTAAAATTATATGTGAAGTGTCTTAACCTGGAGAGCATTTCTAGGCCATGTTTTCCCTCTGACTCTGGCTCGTTTATCCTTTTGGCCTTGAGTATTGTTCTTTTTTTAAAAAAAAATATTTGCTCAGTCTCTTAAAAAATATCCCTTCCATGTATTTTTGAACTATTCCACCATATGTGCATATTTGGTGATGCCAATTTAAGAGTAAAATGTTAATTCCGTAGTTGAATATCAGGAGGGGTAATCCTTGGTTCTAACAATAATTGATAGAATGGTTATTAATAAAAAATTCATTATCTTCCACCTCCCTCCTCCAAACCTCCACTTCTCAGCTTTGGAGCAGCTGTAATCAACCCATACAACTTCCCTTCCTCCTCTCCATGAATAAATCCAACTACCTTATCTTCTTTATCAGAAAGTCTTCCCGGGTTTTAACAGCCTCTTGAGGAGCAAATAAAAGGGGCTTTCACTGGCTAACAGGAAGCGAAATGAATAGAGGAACTTTTGATAATGCCCTGTCTGTCTGAGCAGAGGATCAACTTGACTAAATTGTACCAGATTAGTGAATGATAGTGCTTCAGCCAGGGCCAGAATTATAAGTTTTTAATCTTGGAACAAGCAATGACTTCTTCCTCTTAAACACTGATCAACTCCCTCTTTGATTCCGAGGCTTGCAGTCATCCGTATTCAGTTTGTTTGGGTGATGGGGTTTTTTCTCAGTCTGCATTCATGAGTTCTTCACAAGCCTTGAGTGCTTTTTTTTTTGGTCAGACCTGTTCTGGCCACTTACCTTTTCTGCCAGGAACTTGCACTGTGTTTTGGATTTTTACATCCTTAATGAAGTCTTATATATAACAGTTTTCTTAATATAGATCCATGTTGTGCAGCATCGTAGTCTTTTGCACTTAGCCCTGGGGTGGTTTGGGTATTTATTTCTGTTGGTTCCTGCCACCTTCTGCCTTTCTGGGATGGGTGACTCCCCCTCGCTTCCCACCCCACAATTTTTGGTCCAGACTTTCTGATAATCCAGCTCAATGGGAGGGACAAATAACTGAAAATCTAAATAGGGCAGCTTAGCTAATTGCCTTAGGCCTGGCTTGTCTGCTGGATAACACCACTTTTATTGCAGTACAATGTGATTGACATTTGAGGAATTGCACTCGTATAATACTGGCAACAGCAGTGGAAAATCTGCCCTATTGTTTCTGATATGTTCACTGCCTGAGGAACACCTTTTTGTTACATGTAACTAACTGAAATGCAGCTGATAGACTGCATGTACTTCTTTTTATTTAAATCACTGACTTTTCATGTTCCCAGGAAAAAAGGTGTGTGAAAGTATCGTCCTACTTACTAAAATTTTGCCTTTTTCTGTGTTTTCTCAGGCCTTTTTTATTGGATTTTAGTACTGGAAAACTCTCTAATGACAACTTTGCTTAGGTAAGTGAAGCAAGATTTTTTTTTTCTGTGTCTTTTTTAGAATCATTTCCTCTATCTTAACTTCTTCTTCATGTTGTGTTGCAACTGTGAGCTGCCAGCCAGCTGTGCTGCGTGTGCTGTGGTTAAGGCTAGAAAGACATAGTAAACAAAAGTAGGGGTAATGCCTGTAGTATGACATAAGGACTTAATTTATTACTTTAATCAAATGAAGTGGACATGGGGCAGAATAATGAAATACAGCTTTCATCTGCATATTACTGCATAATCACATCAATTTATAAACTTTTTTCAAGAGATGAGCTGCTTTTTTTTTTTTTCCTGGAATGTAAACTTGTTTTGTTGGTAGCACTTAATGTCCTTTTGTTAGGATAATGAAGCCTTAGTACTTCCAGGTCTGTAGATACAGTTGTTCTTTACTCATCCCTTTATCTTACCTCTTTCCCTCAACAGTTCTAGGCCTGAGTCTCTGACATGGAGAATAAATCGTAAGAAGCTTGAGAGTTTTATATTTTTTTAGACCAAGAGATGGGAGAACCTGAACAAATTAAGCATTCCCCCTTCCATCTCCTGAACCCCATCTATACCTATGCTAAATTCAAGCTGATCTGTGATGAACAGGGTTTCTGAGCATTGATTGCAAGCACGTGATGTTTTGTACTTCTAGATACCTTTGTAAACCCAGTTCCTGTGCTGTTGCATTGTACAGGTGTGTTCTTGTGAGCCCAAGTCCAACCTAGCGGTGACTTGAGTGATAGGTGAAAAGGTTTCTGTACCAAAATGTACTGTATTTTCCTTTCTCTGTGATGGAGAGAAGATTTGATTGACCTCTCATGCAAGGCAACTAGTTCATCCCCAGATATGCAGCTAATTTGTTGTTTTAGTTGGAGTTGTTTGTAAACCTGGATGAGACCAAACAGCAACTGCAGTATTCACAAGGGAATATAGTATCCTAGCATCCATGCTGAGAAAAACATGAGTGTTTTATTTTCTCTCTGTGTTTTCTGCTGCTGGGTCTGTAGCTGCACCCCTCCCCTCTCCCTTTTGATATCCTTCCAACGTGGAGGTCAGCGTGGAATCTTCTGGCCTCTATCCCTTGAGGTGATGGACTTCAGTGAAATAAAACTGTTCTGGTCTTAAATCAGAAGTCATCTTCAGTCTGTTTCTTCGTGACATTTGTCCTTTTTTGGGGAGGACTCCAAGGAGAGTCAATAGGTCTTTAGCCTTTAAAACCTCATCTTAGAATAGAAAACTCCAGAAAAGCTCTTATGTTCCTTTTAGTTTTTCTTTTAGGTAGCTTGTCTGAGTTTGTTTATCTGTCATTCCCCTGCCAAGATAGTGTGTAGTGTGGCTTTTGTCTTTTCCAGAAACACACACAAATTGGCTGGTGGCCTCCAAGCTGTGGGTGCTTCATTTAAGGTGGACTTTCTAGTCCTGATAGATGTTCTGCTAAACCACAAGGAGTGGACTGTAAGACAAAGCTGAATCTGGATGTGCTGACATCCTTTGCATTTTACTAATTCAATGAAAGGGTCTTGGCAAAGCTATTTATGGTGTGTCCGAGAGAGCTTGTTGCTTTGGGATGAAGCTTGTGATACTCTTGCATGTCTGTTCCCCCACATCTCCTCCACTGCTATGTAGCTTGAGTGCCTGATTTGCAGCCTGAGGCTGTATTCGTTGATGCTGCTGCCTGTCCAGAAAGTGGAGAGGACTCTGCAAACCAAGGAAGTATTTAGACAGCATTTTGGAATCCTTTTAACTTTGTATATTAGACAGATCTATGAATATATGCAGACCTAGCTAATAAATAACCCAGGGAATGGTAGTTAAAAGGAAAGGACATAATTAATTTGGTTGTGTACTTTGCTTTAAAGTTGGGTCCAGAGCAGTAATGCATTATGCTGGAAAGGTAAACACTGTCATTATTCAACAACGAAACATGTACAAGGCTGACACTGTTTTCCTCCTTTTGATTTAATAATTTTTTTTGCAACAGTTTGAATATCTTAGATGGTCTTTGTTTGGTGTGGTGGAAGCCTGATGAAGCCCTACCCTTTCCGAAGGGTCATTACTCCTTTATTTGAATTGAGTTTTGTTTTAATGCTGCTTTGCTGACACAGAACATGTGCTGTTCCAGAAGGCTCTTACTGTGTTCGCTGCAGTTGGGGTGCTTGGCTGTAATTCCTGCAGTATGGTTTGGAGGGGAGGGTATTTTTGTTTCATCAGGTGATCTCTTTTCAACCCCCCACACTGTAGTGTTGATCCAGGTCAAATGCACGTGCCACAGAAAAGAAAAAAATCCTTTTTGTGGTGATGCCATTAAAAGGCTGATATGTTTCTGTTAACTTGCACCTCACTCTTTCTCCTCCTATACTGGAGTGCAGAGAAATGGTCTGACTACAGCAAATACAACTTTACGTGATCCTTCGAGCTTGAATTTTTTCAGGTTTTTTAAATTACTTTTTTCAGTGGGGAGAGGGATATGAGGGAATCTTTGGTTTACATCTTTAAACATTTAAAGCTGCAGTGAGAACGATGGTATCTTTGCTAAAAGCTAAAAAGTTATATAAAGCAATTAAAAAGTTATATAAAGTTATATAAAGCTTTTCAGCTTGTGGTGAACACTGAAGTGATTGCAGTTTGAAGCTCCCCCCTTGTTATTACTAACAACACAGCCCCTCCCCGCTCTGTCAGGCTTCTCATCTTAGCAAATTTCTTGATGTGTACTTAAACACAGATACACAAAGATCAGCCTGGACTTTAGACATCAAGTTCTGTCTTGTCCGTGCTTCAGACAACCCAGCCTGAATGTCAGAAGATCGCTCGAGAGTAGATAAGTGAAGATACGTGTATCTAGAGTGGGTTGGTGTTGTGCAACCCCTCAATGCCTCTTCCTGTGGAGTTTTCTTATGAGTTTTGCAGTTCTGGCTCTTCCAGCAGAAGTCTTGGGCAAAAAACCTTCATGGAGACACTATTGGAATAGCTGATGCAGCACAGCAGCCGCCTTCTAAAATAAGTGGTGGAAGGATGCCTGTTTCTATTAGCCATATTTTCTTTGGAAGATGAGTATCTCCTCAGTATGTCCTTGGCTCTCTGTGTCTCGCTAGCAAACTATAGCACTGAATACTCCTCCTTCCAGTGTTCCCAGCTCAGTTAGTTCAAAAATTCCCCATTAAAAGCCACATGGTAAACTATATTTCTGTGGTCCTTTGGGGTCTGCTGCTTCTGATTGCAGAAAGCTTGCAAAACTCCCAGGAATTCAGAGAGGAAAGGAGTTCCAAAATAAGTTGTGTGTTGTCAGCTTGCACAAGCTCTTTCTTCAAAGTATGAAATATTTTTTTTTTAAGGGGAGGGTCTTATAACAATTGTTAGCCCTTGGTGGGTGGCATGAAGCACACTGACTGGAGGGGCTATTGTTTAGTGGTTAATGTGCTGTTTATTTTGTAGCCAGTGATTTTTTATTTTTTTTTAACTTTGCTGAGGCAGATGGAGAGATTCCCAGTTCCACAAGCATAACCCTGGGAGAGATTAGTTGGATTTAGGTTTTCACCACTTGGATGATGACGTTAGCTTGAGACAGAGATGCATCCCTGCGTATGGAAATGGTCTTGGCCCAGATCTTGTCTAGCAATGTAAAGCCTGAGAAAGGACCAAGAGGTCAACTTCAGCTTCTTAAGGAATGCAATGTATGCTCATTCTGTGGCATGTGTGGACTGCTGCTTTTTGTAATTTCAAAATGGGTAAAATTTAGTTACAAGCTCGTGTTATTTTTTAAAAATGCTCTAATTAGAGCTGCGATTAGCTTGAAGTAGAGCCTACTAACAGCTACATAAATATTTATATCAGTGGTACTGAAGCCTTAATGATAAAGAATCCCAAGAGACATTTCAAAAGCTACAAAGCAAAGAACACTTCTCCCAGTCTCTGCCTTTTAGCACCTATCCTTCACTGTCTCCCTACTACTGAGCTAAGTAACGTCTTCAGTCTGCAGACACCAGCACTTTTTTCCCCCCATCAATAGCAGCCTGAAGTAATTTCTGCTCATTTTTCCTAATACTTACTACAAAAGTGAGCTCTTCTACTCATGTCAGTTTAAGGTCTGAAATTTTGATAGTATCTAGAGAACCGAAGCATTGAAACAAGCTAAAATGAACAGAAGCTTGTTTCCTCTTTGGTCACATCGGCAATTATTCACTTCCCTATCTGCTTTGACTTTGAAGATTGCTGAGATTCTTCCTCTGTTTGACCCACTTGGCATAAGCTAGAGAAGATTATCTTTCTTTAGGAGCCAAGTTTATAGGGCTTCATCTTGTTTGTAAATAATCTGTTGAGTTTTCAGTGCTGCATTTCTTCTTTCCCCTTCAATACTGACTTAATGTTGTTTGTGTGTGAATTGGGGAAGTGCTTTTTCAGTCTATAGATACAGAAGAGAGTTGATGCAGTCACTAGGCAAAAGGGCATGGAAACTGCTGTGGAGATTGCACTGGGTATCCATGATTAAATATTTATCTTGTCCAACTTCTATATTTGTGGTCATAGCACAATAGCACATCAGCTGTAGAGGAGAGTTTTGCTCTGCTAGTCCTTGCACAAGCACAGTTCTAGAGTGCAAAATCAGTATGAGACAAAGTACAGGACCTGGATACACAGAACCATTTTTATGGAAACATGTAATTGCTTAATGTGCCCAAAAGAGAAGGACAGAGTGTGCCAAATGCTTTAAAAGGTGATGCTCTCTCTTTGCTTTCACACTTGGGTCCCTATAACAGTAATTGGCTTGTGTGTTTGTATGTTTATTTTAAGATATCATTAAAACTCTTTCAGCTTTCCAGAAAGTGATTTATTGAAGAGAGAAAAAATTGTGATATTGCTGTGTTTAGGCTATTGGGTTACTATTATGGTGTTTATGCAACTCTTGCTACTTTGGGGGTCTCTGCACACTGGAGGTGACTTCTTCTCCTGTTCCCATACATGCCATGAGAAGGTTTGTCGAGTACCTATCAGTAGTGGAAACAGATACAGGGTTTTATAGACTGGATGGTTAATTTTTCTAATTTTTCTAATCTTAACATTGATTTTGAGATTATTTGAAACACAGCCTTCCCCCTGAACCTTACTCTCAACTTCTGTACATCCCAGTCAGGCGAGTCTAACAGAAACCAACTTTCATCTAAGTGCTGGGTTCTCTACAGTTACTAAACCTTTGACTTCTGTGCGTTTGTAGATACAAATGAATAATAAGTAACAGAATAAATGTCTTTGTGTCGGCCTTTCCTTAACAAGGGAGTGGTGGGACAGCCAACACAAATAACGTATGAAAGGCTTGAGGTCATGCTGTCTTTAAACTCTTATTTCAGCTTTTCTCACTGCCCAGAGCGAGCTCAAGTAGATGTTGGAGTCCCTTGCTTTTGTCTTGAATGAGCCAAGGTGTGACTTCACGTCTGCTTTTTCGTAGTGGCTTCATAATAACCAGGAGCGTATGGATATTTAGGTTCGGCTCGGTTTTGCCTTCCTTAATTTTCCTGCATCTTCCATGCATTTTGCTGCTACCAAAGCATGAGGTAGTTTTTGCTTTTCTTTTACTTTTTGTCTGCTGGGCCTGCTGAACATGTGACATTTTTGGTAGACTTGGAGGTTCTACAGATCAGCTTCTCTCGATTTTGAACTTTCAGGCCTTGTGATCTGCACATGGTCCTTTTGGCCTCTTGGTAGCAAGAGATAGCAACCCTTTGTGGAAAGATAGGCTGTAATTTTGTCCTACTTTGAACATGTGGGATTCTAAGTATTTCCTATTAGATATATTATACAAGTAGTATAAACAAACTGTTTTGTTTAGTGTAAGCTCTTTATCCCGATAGGATTGGAGATATCTTATAAAGCAATGACTACAAATTTAAAACTAATATTTGTCATTATTTAAATAAACATAAATCAGGATGATATACAAAGAATCCAGAAATTCCCAGCCCAGAGACCTGAAGGACTTGGATGTAGGCTGTGTACTTTTTGTCCATTTAAGGCATTGCACACCTAATTCATACCTTTTAAAACTTGTGTCAATGATAGAAGGGACTTATATTGCAATGGCTACTGAAGAAGATACAGAAGGTATGCAGGATGAGTAGATGTTAAGGATGGCAGATATTTTTCAGGTCTTTTGGTGCAGCATCTTTACCACCCTAGCTGGTTTGATGCAGAGGTCTCCAAATCAAAGCCTTTAAACTGGGAAAGGGTAAAGTACTGGGCATGCTGTAAAAAGTCTTGTAGACTGTTAAGCGTAGATGAGTAACTCCACAACCATAATGCTAGAGAGACGTTTCCATGCCAGGCTATGAAATTTCATTGCTGTGTTAATTGGAAAGGAAAAGAAGGAGGCCCTTAGTTTTTATGAAATTTTCCAGCCCAGTTGAAGCTCTAACCATCACATTAGATGCAACAGCAAAATGATCAAGCGCTTGTCTGGATGCCAGCAGCCTTGCACTTCCAAACTTAATTGCATTTCGATGAATCAGTGTTAACTTTTTGAAAAATAAAGCATAGGACTTGGAAAAAGTGGATGCTGATAAACATGTGAAAAGTCTGGGAAGAGAACAGTGTTCTTGGTAATGACGTGACCTCTGGCTCTCTGTTTCTATTCACAAAGTAGCTATTATTTTTTTCATCTGTAAAATGTAAAATTTTACCTTTGAGGAACTTCAGTTTCAAGAGTGGAGGAGCTCATAGTGCTTTCAAGGCCTGAGTTCAGCTCGTAACCCAAGAGTGAATTCAATATTTTCATAGACTGAGGATGCATTTGGTTCATCAGGCTGTTCAAAAAATTACAAATTTGCAGATCTGTGAGGGATTGGAGGGGAGGCCCTTGCCTTTATGTGGTGGTAAAATTTAAAACTCATATGGATATAGCTGTGATCAACATCCATGTCAACGTTCCCATAAAAAGCTTATGTCTTGGCAGGGTTTCAAGGACTGAAAAAAATAATGCTCTGTGTATACAACATCTTTTATTAATGTTAAAGAAGTAAAGTTGCTGTATTTCAGTGTCTGCCACTGCATAGAATAAATTCAGCTTGACTTTTGTAGACTTTTCCCCTGGATAAAATAAGGTGTGACTCCACATGTGCTTTTTCTTAGTAGCCTTGTATTCATCAGGAGTATGTGTCTTTCCAAGGTTTGCTTAGGATCCCTCCTTTTTCTTCCTTAATTCTTCTGTGTTGCAGCATAAATTCATGATTCTTGACCCCCAGCTGGTACTGTAAAGCGTATTTGTGTAAACTTTGATGTTAAACATCACATCCCACTTACTTGCTGTGATGACTTTTTGCCTCCTTTTAAGCTGTATGTAAAGGTGAACTTGAAATTAGGCAGCTGAGAAAGAAGTAGTCTGTTAAAACTTGGCAAATGTAGTTGCCCTAATAAAAGCAATTTTTAAAAAATATTTCTTTGAGGGAAATCAGTGTTGTAAAACACGAACTGTAAAATGAAATTGCCAAAGATAACTTATGTGACTGTAACGCTAAGGGAGGCAGATAAGGCAATTCAAGCACAAAATCACAATTTACAACCATGTACCAGTGCTACTTCGGTAAGGATTACCTCTGTGTTGGGCCTGGCCGGTGATCAAGGAAAGGCTTATTGAGGCTGCTGAAGTGGGATCGTTTGCAGTGTGCAAGGCACAGTGTCACACACTGAAACAGGAGCCTGAAGTCAGATATCAAACACTGGCCTCTCTTAGCAAGGGCTGTGCAGCCTGGCTGTAGGATGCAGTCTGGGTTCTTTGGAACAGGAGAAGTCGTGTGGGTATGTGACTTCTTAGAAGTAGTTATTGCTCTGAGTTATCATACTGTTAAATATTAAACAAGATTGCTGTATCTCCATCTTATGCTTCTGATTTATGGTTACTGTTGCTTAATTAATATTTATGAAGCACTTAGAGCCCTTTAAAAGTGCAGTAGGATTGTAAAATATTATTCCATTTGTGTGTGCATGCTCTTAAACATGGAGAATTCCAGCTCCTGCTGTGCAGGCGCTTGGCTGAGTCGTGCAGGTTCGCCCTGACCCGGTTCTCTCTTTGTTTACTCACTCCTCCCATTTTACCTGAGCCATCAGTTCTTTCCTTTCTTGCCACAGGTTCATCAGTTTGTCCCTTGTGGATCAAACCATTCTATTACCTCCTCCTCTGCAAATGTTCAAGGTCAGGGTGGATGGAGCTTTGAGAAACTTATCTAGTGATATATGTCCCTGCCAATGGCAGGGGGGTTGGACTAGATGATTTTTAAAGATGTTCCAACCCAACCCACTCTATGATTCTATAATCTCCTCTGTAGCAGCGCCTTTGAAAGTAGTGGGGACCCTCACCTCCCCTTGACCTGTTCCAGGTACACCTGTGGGCATCTTGACCATCTTCCTTTCATCTGTGAAGCTGCGCATTGGTTCCCGGCAGCAAACTAAGTATTTCTTCCCGCACCTCCTCACTTGTTTCTCCCATGGGCACTGCAAAAAAGCTTTGGCAGTTGCCTCTTTGGGAAAACAGTTTGCTCTTCGATTCATTTCCCAGGGGAGAGTTGGGTGAATCGTAGCTGCTTCTCTCCCCATGGTGGTCATAGAGAACCTTGGAGCTGGAGAAGAGTTTAAGGGCAGGAGACAGACCTGGACTGAGGCTGGGGATGAGCGTGGGTGAAGGCTACAAGCCAAAAGTGTTTTGGCACTGCTTGTAGCAGGGACAGTGTGAGAAGATGGTTTTCTAAGAGTAACTGGGGGATCATCTGAAGCTGAGGTGGTTGTTGTGCTCAAATGTGTTGCTCCCTCTGCAGAAGTCATCCTGTAATGGCAACTGCTGCCTTTGCCAGGCATTCACATTGCCTGTGTCTGACCTATACATGTTTTGGAATTTTTTGTGTTCATCGGTTCTAGACAATGAAAACCAACCGTGTGAGCACAATTGGATTAGTTATTTGAAGAAATTCCCACTTCCCAGGTCACAGCAGGCTGGACTTTGAGAGGCTTAATATCTTATCTGCAGCTGAAACCAGAAGTTTAGCACTGGATTGTCTAACAAGAGATACTAGAATGCCAACTGTTTCACCCAAAGCTGAAATCCTTTTTTATCCAAACTGAAGCTCCCTGGGACCGTGTTACGTGCAGTGCTGGCACCAGCACTTATGGCCAGCAACCTCTGGAAAAAAAAGCTCATGTAACTTGGTCTGCTTCCCCTTGCTGAGCCAAGGCTTTAATTCAAGCGTGGATAAAGCAAGGAATTTGATCAGGCTCCTAACGTCGGTCACACTTTGAACGAAGTGAAATGGAGTAGAGCCGACTTACAGAACACAAGGTTTTTCTTGTGAAATTTGAAGTGTTTGGCATGTCCTTGAAAATATGCATGAATAATCCCCGTCAGGGTGCTCGGTGCGGCGGTTCAGCTCCTTGTCACTCCCCTTGTGCAGTGAGCTCGTTGCGTGGATGATACAGAAGAATTCCTTTTTTTTTGTATGTGATCCTTTCAGGTGATTTCCTCAGCATCTCTTAATATTGGATATTTATGGCTTCAGATAAGGTATGTGTTGAGTTGCACTTAATCCTAAACTAGGTCTGTAATCAATCTCAGAAATGAGGAAAAATTTTGCTGTGCTGGAACCCTTCTTAGGGGGCTGTGTGGGTTTTCTTAAAATAAAAATGAGGGGAAGGGAAAGGAGAATAGATGGTTAAGTGGTTTCAGTCACTATTAATGTTTGCCTACTGCAGCAATAACTTGTTTCATGTCTTTTCCCAAGGGTGGGAGAGGAAGGAAAGGAAGGAGGAAGTTGGTTGTACAATTTTAGTTAAACTAGGTTAGTGCTTGTTAAACTGGTGCATGTTACAAAGCTAAGGGTGTTTCGTTATGCTTAATTATATACAGTGTGCCTAGGGGTCCTGGAGTTGCAGTCTCTCGGAAGATCTAGACTTGAATTGCTGTCATCTTCATAGGGTGAGATTGAGCTGAATGTGAAGCAGGACCTGGAGAGTTGATGGTTTTGCCAGTTTTAAGTATTTCTCAGCTCCTGGCAATGTTACAAGATGTCATGAACATCATCAACAGATGAAATTTTGTTCTGGATGCCATTAGCACTTGTTGCTGTGCTCCTTCCCATCTTTTCAGCCAGTTGTTATCACCTTTTCTTTTATTATTTCCTTCTTTTCCAGCAGTTTTCCCCAAACAAGCCAAACCTCAGGTAATCTAAAAAACTCAGTGCTGACCCTGCTGTGAGTGGAGTTTTAGGTGGGGAGATGATACCTATGAGAAGGTCATTCAATGATGATCTGTTCTGTGCCCCCAGCCCTTGGGTTCTGTGTCTGCCATTCACCTGAGCCGCCTGGAGCCCAACCTTTGCTGTTTATGCCCATTTGAGAAGTTAATCTTTCTGAAAGGCACTGAGCTGCTTGGCATGATGTGGTTGCCTCAGCTACGAGGGTGTAAACCAGTAACACTGGGGGAAAAGGGATAAACATTTGCTGCTCTTTATTTGCATGGAGAATTACAAGAACCTGGGATACGTTTAGTGACTTGGAACAATTTTTATTTGAATGCTGGCTCGGTCATGACCTCCACACATTTACATAATGAGGCAAAGTATTCAAACTATTGCAATGCACCAGGAAAAATCTGTTAAAACTGCAGCCAGTCCCTTTATTTATATCAGCTGACCCTGGTCTGACTAACAAACCAATTTTTATTAATCTGTTTTTATTAATTAAACATCATATACTTATTCCTTTAGGTTACTGGCATTTAATCAAAGCATCAATGAAGCCTGTCCATTGTTCTGTGTACTGCACAGATTGAAGAGATTTGCCAGGGCACAGGCTGATATTTTAAATTAAATGCATAGAAACAGAGGAAAAGGGAATTAATACAAGAACTATGGAGTTCACTTGTTGGTATTTCTGTGACTTAATTGCATCTACAGTTTCTTCTAAACTTATGTTTATATTGCACCATGGGATGTTGAAGCCCCACTCATGTGGGGACTTTGGTGACATTTATCTATGTGGCCTTCTAAGACAAAGCTGACTTATGTTGTAACCTGTCCCTCCCTAGTGAAATCACGGGTGTGTTTGGCCTTCCATCCAGCTGGTGTATTTATAGACCTGAATTGGACTTTTGTGAAGGGGGAGGAGTCATCTAGCAATTGCAGGATCTCCCTCCCTTGTGGAAGTGCCGCTGTGCTCTGCAGAAACAACTTCTGCCTCTTGCTGTTTCTCCCAGCTTCTTACTGAGGAGGTTGCTGTTGTCATTCACTTTTCCACTTCACTGTGCAGTGTTTGGGCTATTTAAGCAACTTTAAAATTCATGTCCTATAGAGAGGATAAGGAAGATGTATGCAAATACGGCCCCGTGTGCCCTGTTGCCTTTTAATGTGATAATCGATGCCAAGTGAGAAGTCTTCTTGCACTTAAATACATGTGGTATGGTTTTTCAGCACAAATGATGTTTGACTCTTACAGATAATGCTGGAAAAGTCGATGTTCTTTCCTGACTGCTGTTAGCCTTTGTGTTTGGCTTCTGTGCTGCCATGACCTAAGGTGCGTGGTCTGTATGTTACAAAAAAAGTACAGCAAATAAACTTGTCCAGGCAAGAACGTGGCCTTGATGCACGATTGTTACCTAGAGCCCTAGGCCTGTAAGAAATATTAGTGTTGGAGATGGTGGTAAGGACTAATCTTCCAGGTCTGTCTCTATATTTAGTCCTTTTAAGGTTTTAGCTGTGCTCTCGGACTGTAATTTTTTTAATTGCAAGGGACATAAATCTTGTTGTTACATTACAAGGGAATGCAAAAAAAAAACCAAACCCCACATTTCTTTCAACTCACAGTACATTCCTCATATTAAAAAAGGAAAAGTGCCCGACAGTGATGCTGAAAATTGTGCACCTTTTGAAGTTGTGTGGAGATGAATATGCAGCCTATGAGCCAGGAGCAAGCTACAGCAAGGATTATGTGAGAGCTTTGTGTAGGAGGAATTTAGTTCACTCATGGTTTACATGATATAAAAGAGAAGACCTTTCTTTCCTTTACTTATGGGAATAGTCCCACTGAAGTCAGAGCTGCTATTCACATGGAGGAAGATTTGCAGATTGCAGTCTAATTTAGAAGCATTTATTTGTGTAAGACTGGCTTGGTGATAAAGATAATGCACAATTTATTATGTCTGTTGAACTTTCAGATTTTCATCCAGTTTAGAAAGAAGTCACTGGACTTTATCACTCTGGAAAATGAGGCTGTCATTTCCTGAAGAGTAATAAAGAGCATTGGCAAAGATTGTAATGTCTTTTGAGACTCAGCAGTGTTTCTGCATGGTGTTTGTGGGCTGCCTGGCACAGAGCGCCCAAAAGGCCTGTTTAGATACTTTGGTGTTATAATATATAACCAACCAAAGCATGGCTGGTTGAGCATTGCCAGAGGTTCTTGACTTTGTCCGTGACTGAGAATGTACAGGAGTATAAAAGCTACATTATACAAATACAAGAGGGTGGCAGAATCATAATGAGCTTACTGGGAGTTGCCTTTTCATGGAGGAATTGGGAGTTTCTGCTCCTGAAAAAGACCTCCTGTCTGACCCAATGATCCAACATCAGCCTTCGTACCTTTCCCTCAGAGTACTTCTAGAAGGGTGTTAAGTTGGAGGTGGGGAACCTCTTCACATGAAGCAAAAGTGAGTGGCTCTCACTGGAGGTTGAACGGAGTTAGGCTTTCAGACTGGGCAAAAGTTACTGGTTGACAACTTAAGCTGCTGTAATTGTGTCTGTCTTTGGATGTACTTATTTATTTGCTGTGTTTGAATATAATATTTGAATTCTTTGAACGTGTTGAGCACCTTTCTTATTCCTACTACGAGTGACCATTATCTGAAGAATAGTGATCCGGATGCTCATCCCTTCCATTTAAACTGTGATGCATTTGGTGACATTTGCACGAGAGAGTTTCCTCTTGTTTCTTGTTCCGCTCCTTGCCCCGTGAAGGCACGAGGTTATATTTAGTGTTCTTTCCTACTGCCTCTCCAGTTCAGAAAGGGCTGGAAAATTGTGCATCAAAAATTGGTAAAGATTTTCTGGCTGCCTTAGGGTACTTTCCTTCCAGTTCTTGCTGCTGCCTTGTAACAGCAATGCTCCTCTGGGAACATGGTGTACCTGAGAGGAAGGACACGTTTACTGTGGTTGTTAATCACCATGGATGCTGAAGTGGAGTAAGTTCATGTGGCCAACAACAATGATCAAAGATGGGTTTTAACAGGAGAAAAGCTGAGTGTGAGAGCCAGCTTGCTGGTGGGACCTTTTCAAATGAGAAGAAACACAAACTGCTGCGTTTCCAGCTCTGATTTTTGGGGGTGAATAAAGGACATAAAGGATTTCTCTGCGAAGTGGGTTAGATATTACTGCAGCAGCAAAGACTCTTTTGGTAGGTGCACCAGCAGTATTGTGTGATACTGCCTCTATACACCTATTGTTTGTACTTCTCACGCTCCATCTACCCAGTACAAAACACCTGAGGATGGAAAATAAGGTAGATTTGTACTGTTTATCTTCACTGAAGGGTAATTCTTGATTTTTCTCTTTCCACTCCTCTCCTCCATCCCGGTTCTGCTGGGCTCAGACAGACAACATGATGTAGTGTGGGAACAGCTTCTCAATGACAGTGCCCCTGAGCGGCTGATAGAGGAGTCCTGAGACATTCTTCTGCAGACCACAGTCCAGATTGCTCTCACGCTCCCTTCTGTCTCATGTTTATCATACCCACTCCAAGCAGTGCAAGAAGGGGGGGGGTTGGATTGAGGGTTTTTTTATTTTTTGTTTTTAAAAAAGAGGTTGAAACATTTGATCAGTCCTAAGAGATAAGAGTAACAAATGTGATAAAATGTCGTATTTTTAATCAAAGAAACTTGACACATCTGAGACAAATTGTTGCATTGTAAACTTCATTTTGCAGGGCAACAGACAGTTGAGGGATGTTTTACTGTAAGATAACATTGCAGGAGAGCTCAGCATCATGCAGCTAGGATGAGGGTATCTGCAAAAACACTTCCCTCCCATCACCCCCAGAAAAGACCAAACCCAACCCACCAAGCAAAAAACCCTGCCATTACCTTGAGTCTTTCAGAAGAGCACAGCTCAGAGCCATGTCTCAGTATGTATTGTGTTGCGTGGCTCAGATGCTCTGTGATCTGTTCTAGCCTTTCCATTGCATGTGAAGTGTCCTTGGGCAGATGGAGTCTGAGTTACCTGACTGAAGAGACTCTTCCCTTCTCATAACTTGGGAATTACTTCTGTTTTCGTCATTTATGTCCACCAGGACCATCCAGTCAAGACACACATGCTTACAATAAAATGAAGAATGAATCTGCATTCTTTTCTGTTGCTTTTATGTGGGCCTTTTGGCTCATGACTCAGGCTCTTGTAGAGGCTTCCCAGCCAAAAATGCAGCTGCGTTTTTCTCTGTCACACGCTGCCTTGCCAGGTCCAGTAATAGCAACTATTGGACAAGGGAGAAGAGAATAATACAACCTGCCTTACCACAAGTGTGTGTGGAATCAGACTCGTGGGAAGTTCGAGATGACTTTGAGATTGAGTAAACATTTTTAGGAACTTCCTCCACCTCCTCATCCCTATGCATATTCTGCTTGTTAACACCCTGGATGCATGTGGAAATAGTACTGCTAATAAAGGATGTCTCTATGGTTTTGTGATGGAAGACCTATTACCAGTGCCTGAATGGAGATGTTCCTGGGAGAGTAAGATCAAACAGCAGGGGAAAGAGTTTGAATTACAGTTGGAATGCATTGAAAAATGCGTTGTTTTGGCAAATGCATTCATCTCAGAAAAGAAATGCAAAGCCAGAGACTGCTGGATCCTCAAAGTGGACCTCAATCCCTGTGTAATGCAGGTGTTTTCCACAACAGTTCACCAACATCGTTTGCACGTGTTCAGTTCTCAAAATGGTACTTTTGGCTATGTCTTTCATCTTTCTAAGATTTTAGTTTTACACTGTGCCATGAGAAGATTTTTCCTGTTTAAAGGCAGTATAGGGAAGAAATAGAGCAATATTTTGAACAGTATTTTAAAGGGATGAGTTGATAGTTTGGCCTGTCTTTAAAACCTTCTGGAGGAGCCCTGTGATGGTGATCAGAAGACAGGCTTGTAGGCTTTGAGCATGTGTTTTTTCCAATTAAGCATTTGTGTCACTTGTTGTATCCCTCCCGTAGTATATTGAGAATAAGTAGTATATTGTGAATAAAAGATGCCTTTAGTGTTTCCTAAGTTTGTAACAGCACTTGCTATCTAGCCTATTTTTCCCCTTCTATATATTTGTTAATGCACTGATTTTAAAGTGCTCTTTAGTTCATTTCTGTACAGGTTTGTGAAACTTGTCTTTATTAATGGATTAAAGTATAGAAAACACAGGCTATGATGTGAACACATTAGTAATTTCTCACAGGATATGCTATCAGTGAAGAACAACTGTCTTGGAGGCCATTGTTTTAAAGATTGCTTTTTGTTTTAATTAGGAGAAATGTCAGCTTGACTGCATTTCAGTGCTGCTTCATTTTCCCCACTTCAAGTTGTGATTTTTCTTCACGGGAAGATAACTATTGTTCATGTTTTATTTTTATTTGTGCAAGATAGTGGAATATAATTTGTCCTGCATGCCCAGCTGTTGGAGATGTTGACCAGAGAAGGTCCCCATCACTGGAGGGGCAGAGAAGGAACACATCTGGACCACCAGCAAAACCATGCTGCGTGTTCTGGGACTGTTACTGTAGAAGCAAGCCTTGCTGGAAAGAAGAAACCAGATGTGCTTGTAATGGGATTTTGGGTGATGAAGAAGACCATAAGAATCTTTCTTTTTTGTAAATATTTTCATTGCACTGCCGTATTTCCACCCCACGTGCTACAGGACTTGAGTAGTATAGGTGGATTTACAAGCTGTTGACATCCAAATGTGACCCTGCCTCCAAATCTACATTTTAAGTTTCCTATGGAGTTCTAACCTGTAGCTGTCATGTGGGTGAGTGTGTCTTTCACTGCATGGCAGGTACCTGTCATAAAGAGCTATACAAGAAGACATACCTCTCTTTTGTCTATATTTATCTCACTCAAGATGCTGTGGCTGCATTTTTAAGTCACTGATGGTTTGTATGGAGAAACAGCAAAATAAAACCTCAAACCCCAAGT
This sequence comes from Dromococcyx pavoninus, assembly GCA_033558185.1. Lineage (NCBI taxonomy): Eukaryota > Metazoa > Chordata > Aves > Cuculiformes > Neomorphidae > Dromococcyx > Dromococcyx pavoninus. The sequence continues at coordinate 2,555,366 of JAUMJL010000491.1, forward strand.
TCTTCCCCATTTATTTCCAGTAGGCTTGATATCTGCGAAAATAATAGCCTCCGAGACTGGAATTTTTCCTTGATGATAGCAAATATCCTTTTACATTACAGACTTTGTTTACTGTTATTTTAATAACTTACAGGTTGGATTTATGAAACTTGTCTGATCCTTTGTCACTGTGACCTGCAACTGTTCTGATTTCTTACTTCCATAAATATTTTAATTATATCTTTGCTGGCTCTTCTATGAAAATTCAATTTTAAATTGCCTTTGGAAGCACTGAGATGTGGTCGAATCTGCAGCTGCATTTCTTCTTGTGTTTTTCCTTCTCTTTCTTGTGCCCTGGTCCTGCAAGGGGCTGCACACTGTGCCCTTCTGATGTAGCAGACAGCTTGGTTGTGTACCTAACACCAGGCAGAAGAGTATTGCTGCTGACCTTAGTGACCTACTTAGTGTTAAACCAGTGCACACTTTGCTGAGCAATGTTGAATGCACCCAGGGATTGAGGTCTTGGCTCTCCCAGAGACTCCAGTGCTTACTTCCTAGCAACAGACTGATGATTACTACAGGAGGATGAGATTTATCTTGTTTGACGTCAGCCAGCTAAAAACCCAGACAAGTGCTAGCCAGGCTAGTTCTGCAGATGTTTGTAAGCAATGAGAACGTGGCCACCCCCAGAGCATGCTTCCTCTGTCCTAGGATCACCAAAACAAACTGGTCTATAGTCAGGGAGGAGATGACTAGTTTGTTGTGTACCAATTTTTAGAGAGGTAAAACTGGCTGATGGAAATCTTGTCCTCCAGGTGCCCCAGGTAATTTTTACTCTGTCTTTGGAATAACACAAACTATACCAGAAGTTGTCAAACGTTGCTGGCTTTGCAGAGTTCCAAACCAAGTGAAATTGTCATTATTTACATCAAAACCCAACCTAACTGCTAGGAATGAATGCCATCTATGTTTAGACCATGCTATTTTCTTTGTCCTATTGCTCTTGGGCATTAGAAGAAAGGTCTGGGAAAGGAGCAGGAGCTGAACAAAACAAGGTGAATCAAGGGCAGAGCAGGAGGCTTAACTTGCAATTTCCTTGTCTTTGTTGGTTTAAGTCTGACCCTCCACATTGTTTAATGCTTTGTATTTAATTTCCTCGGTTTCTTAAGGAATGGTTGGTGCCCTAGTGGTCCATGCAAAATTCAATTGAAGAACATGCTTTTTGCTTCTAGCAAAGGGTTTAATGTAGTTTTAAAATAAGTCAGAGAACTGAGATGCTGTTTCCAGAGGTGCAGGCAAAGTCCTGGTTGGCTCATAACTTTGTTCTGTTACCTTAAAGAAGTAGAAAGAAAGTCCAGCTTCAAGTGTTCTGGTGAAGCACAGAAGGGACTCGATCAGTGCATTAGTGAGTGTAGTTTTGCTGGCAGCATCGCTGGATTTGATCTTTTGCTGCATCTCCATGCTGAGCTTGTGTTTCCAACCATAGCACTTTGCTCCTTTCCTCTCTTAATGCTCTGGCAGTTGAGACGTGGAATTTGCAAAGGAAAACAGCTGTAGTTCAAGTGGTGGAAAAGTTGCTGAAGACAAATCCTTTGGGGTTATTTGGCTTGGTCTCCAACTTTGAATTGCTCCTGTAAGCATTTAGAGACAGGTCTGATCCTGAAGTCATGGGCTTCAGGGGAAAACAGGGGTGAAATTTTTCAGCCTGCAGTGGAACTTGAATTATCTTAATGCTTTCTTCTGAACCTCATGTCATCTCAAAAAAGCCCAGAAACAGAAATAACCTCTCACCCTAATAATAAAAAAATCAGTAGGTAGATGTTTATCTGCTGTAGAAACTGGAAAAAACTTCAAGCTTTTCTCTGTTTCTGTGTCTGACCCCACCTTTCCCATTCCTCCTTAATCACATGCATACCTGCTAGCCTATTGCCACTGGAGGTTCACATTGAAAGATCTCTGTTGCTTAGCAGTTAAACAATTTCTTCTGGTTGTCCTTCCTCCACCCTAAGTTCTGAGGAGATCTCTTCCTCTTGCATCACCCCCAAGAATTTAGATGTCAATGAAGAGCCCTGGGTCCTTCAGCCAGCTCACCCCTGGCCTAGGCCTGGCTGTATCAGGGGTTTCCTTGGTCTGGTCCCACTGCTCCAGCCCCTTCTCCTGGATGAGGGAATCTGTTCCTGCATAAAACTGATGAGGCAGAAGAAATGTAAATCTCTGCCTAGCTGAGCCCTTGATCCAGCCAGCAGCAGACTTGTGGGTGCTGGCACCTTCGGGGAGGACAGGACCTCTTGGTAGCAAATGTTTGAGTTTGGTTTAAAGCAGTTGTTGAAACCTCACTGAAGTAAAACCCTTGATGGGGAGACTGCTCAGCAGCTGCAGGAGAGCACCTCTAAAGCTTAGCTTTGTCTTTCCAGGCCTTTACTGGGGGTTCTCAGAGCTGTAGAATTTGTTGGCCTTTAGCAAAGGGGTTGTTGAAGAGATTTTCTTCACCCGTGGCTCCAGTCACTTATTACAATCTGCTGTACACTTGCTCCTCTTGCGTTTTTCTTTTGCTGGGGAAACAACATAATAAGCATTTGCTTCTGCTGGGTAGTAGGTGAAATGGATCAGGGAAGATGTGGTGATTATCTTGGAATGCTTTTCTTAATGTAAACCCATTCTGTGTTTAGGTTTCTGGGCAAGCATAAAGTTCTGCTGTCTTTGTTTTCTGTCATTTGTAGAAACAGCAGCGTTTGTTCATGTATCTAAAGCATATTATTTCCTATTATTTGTGTGTAGCATGCACAAGTTAAACTGGCATCAGTGTGTCACTGTCTCCATGATGTAAATCTACCTTTCTAATCCTAAACATGCTATGGAAAAAGTGCACGTGACCTGAGATGTCATGGTGAGCAATTTTAATTGAGTGTATGTTGGAGCACTTTGTAAATATAGATCAGAAAATTCTTGTTTAGCAATAGATGTTATCTGTGGAATAACATCTAGTTTTAAGTCTCCTGCTGTTAAGACAGGGCACCTGAAGGGGGGAAAAAAAGAAACAAAAGTAAAATTGTTATCTTGAAAAAGATAACTCAAGCATCAACAAATGAAAAACACAGAGAATAAAGGTATTTGACCCAAGGTAAGAACAATATTAAATGTTGTGGTACTGTCTCTGCCTTAAAACATTTTCCTTCAGGAAAAAAAATAACAAACTGGTGCCATAAAACCAGACAACTAGATCAGTGGATTAGACACTGACTGAGGAGCTGTCAGTCTGGGCACAGTTAGGGACAGGTACCTGTCTCAAGAAATAGTTTATAGAGCAGTTCTTTTACTGCTAAGGTTATTTCTCTATGTTGTTGAATGGGGGATTTATTTACACTCTTGGAACAGTAAGTAGATGATGATTAAATTTGTGGCAGTAAAGCTTTCTTGTGAGGCAAACTACTGAGCATCTGGGTGTGGCTTGGAAAAGCTCCTCCGATGCCCTGAGTGGGATGCACTTTGCGCGTAGAGAGGTGATGCTCTTTGGGAGTCTTGATCTCCCAGTGTTGTGCTGCTGCTCTGTGCATGGATCACGTGCATGGGAAAAGCTCTTCGTGTGCAGAACAGTCCCAGGGACAGCAACTGGGGCTGGACTGTGGAACTGGGTGACTCTCACAGCCTATTTATGAGAAGAGCTTGTACCTATGGTATAGGCTGTCAGCCAGGTGGACTTTGCCACCAGCGCTGTGCTCCCTGTGGCCGTCACCTCTGTGTGCTCCTTTGTCTGTTTTCCCCCACTCAGCAAAATAAAGCCCCATGCTAGATGGTAATGAAATGTGTTTCCACAAGCAGGCTATGGTCAGCTGAAGCAAACAAGGAGCAAAAACTTTCCTGGTCCTCAAAAGTATTGAAAAGTCTATACGTGCCGTTGAAGAGTCCTTTCCAGCTCAGGAAGACCAGTTAAATATTTATTTTATTTTTTTTAATTATATTTTGTTTCATTACCAGCCAGCCCTGTTTGGTGCTGTGCAGGATGCTCATCAAGTCCTGTGGTAAGCAGACAATATCTGACTAGAAGATTGACCACAATAGCAGGAATACAGGAACGAGGAGATCCAAATGATTTAGGGCTGTGCTTACGAGAGGTGAATCACCACTTGCATAGGTGTAGATGGGTAGATAGGCACTTAGAAACCTTACATGCACGTGGAAATACGGGTATTGCCCTTGCTTTATTGCTGTGTGCATGCTTGGGTAGTGCCTGCAGCTCCTGTTGACACTTAGGTGGTGTTGCACAAGCGGTCATTTACAGGTGCACTGGAAGAAGGGTGTGCCTTGGCAAAGAGTTGGCTTTAACTTCTTGTTTATCCTTCACTGCTCATTGCACTGAGCAAAAAACTGCTTTGCTGTACCTTCTTGAGGAGGGGGAGGCTGTTCTGTTGGATAAAACCTGTTGTCATTGCTTTAACTAAAGATTCTTTGCTTCAGGGGATGGTTGGGAGGAGAGATGCAGTTAAATCCATGAAGGAAAGTACTTGCAGATATGTCAGCAAAGTTACCTAATTACCTGGTGTAGCTGTAGTAGGATTTGGTAAGTGATGGTAGCCTTAATGTAATTTGTTTTTGTTTTTTTTTCCATGGTGCCTAGCAGCTGGTAGTGAAGTCATTGCAGTGCTGGTTTGGTCACTGGTTGTAATTCTTGATTAATGATAAAATGGGGAGGAGTGTGCTTTGCAGAGAAAATAATGAGTAGCTCTCAGTCTGGCCACTTCCAGCCCATGCGTGAAACACATGGGAGGATGCAAGCACAGCCAGGATTTCACTTTGCATGAATGCAGAGCTGTAGCAGGCTCAGATAGTTTTAGAATATATTTGACATCAGGGTTTAAGATGCTGGTTATATAGACATTTGCTGACTTGTTTTGGGGGATCTTTGCTGCTGATAAAAGCTTGCTTCTTCTGTGGCACACACTTGGGAGTTACAGAAGCACTGGGCTGTTTGGGTGCTGGGCAAAATCTGTGCTGTGTGCTGATGCTATTTTATAATGTCCCTTGCTTTTCTATATGCTGTGTTACTGTGACCTGCCTCTTCAAAGATATTATTGTTGTAGGTGTCTGCCTCTTCAGAGGAGGGGAAAAAAACCCCAATCAAACAAAAACATTTGGGGGAGGGGCAAAAAAAGGTGAGCTGTATGAGAACAAATCAGGCAATGTGCTGAAGTGGTTGCAGGGTAAAAGATGGTCTGTGGTTGCACGCTGGTGGTTTCCAGCCATCTGCCTTGCTGTTGTAACTACAGATGTGCATCAGCTGCAAACAGCTTGTAGCAGCACCCTGTGCTACCTTCTGCCTTAGCAAAAATGGTTTTGTAGGTAAAGGAAACAAAATAAAACTGCAATTTAATTCTCTGAGCTTTGCCACTGTGCACTCAGTGATATTTGTGTGACGAACAGTGTTGTGGCTTCAGCTGTGAAGTGCCTGCATGCTTAGACTGCTTTGCAAGAGCTCAGCTGGATTAGAACTAAGAGTGTGCCAATGTGCTTTATAACCACTGACTGTCTGTGTTAATGCACACAGAAACAAATTGCAGGCCCTGTAGTACAGGATGGGCCCGGGGGCTTCGTTCAGAGACTCCCCAATAATCACTGAAAATCATACAAGCTTTCCTTGCTGCTGCACTTTGCTTCATTCATTGCCTGCTTTGCTGCTGGCATCACTTCTCCTGCCTTTTGTGGACCACAGTGCAGCTGGGAAAGAACTGGGATTGTGGAGGAGGGACAGTGTGCAGGAATAATAATATGTAAGAAAAATTCAAAATCTGGATTTTAATAGATTGAACAGTTTATTTTACAGGTTGGGGAACAAGACTATGGTATTTTACTAATAACAACAAGTGACATATCAGTTATTTAAAGGGTTTCTAGATAAGGCATAGCATCTCTTGATGAGGCTTTTGTTTGAACAAGCACGTACAAATATTGGTAAGCAGCTTCCAGGCTGATACTGTCACTCTTCCAGTTGCAGTTTTGGTACTGTCAGTTTTCTTTTGAGTCCTTCAGTATTGGACATGTAGATTGACCATGACTCTTAACTGCTTTTCAAAACTCAATTCTGAGCCCTGATGCTGGCGTGGTGCTTTTCATCTGAGGACTTTACAAAAGAAGGTAAAATTAGGCTGCTAAGCTGCAATTTGGTACTATGTTTATTGACATAAAAGGTCAATACAGCATAAAAGAATATGTCAAACCAAATGATTTCTGCTTTGTGCCATATCAGTGCTATGAATAGAAATCCATACTACCTGGAAGTATTTAAGCCTATTCAGTAAAAAAAAAAAAACCGCATTCAGAATCTTGGGGTAGAAGCATTCTTTTTTCATAGAAACTGTTCATACTGAATGCTCATTAAATACCTAAATTGCCATATTTGTTGTTGCAGTTGGTGGATGATGTCTCCCTGTTGCCCCTGTGCTGACAATGCTTTCTCAAGCAAGGCTGCAGCTGGGAGTTAAATTGCATGGTGCGACGCAAAAGTCACCTCAGTTGTAAACTGAACAGGTTTCACTGGAGTTACCTCATCTCTCTCTAATGGGATGTAAATGCTGAGAGGAGCAAGCACTACTTGTGAGATACAGGGGGTGCAAGGACAGACTTTAGATGTATCCATTGAGTTTGAATGTGAATTTGGGAGGGAGATTTAGGAGATTTGGGCTGACTTAGCTTTGGAGCAACTCTTCTGCTCTGTTGTGGATGGTGCTGCCGCTCAAACACTGAGCTCCTCACCTTCACCCTTGAGCTTCTGGGGCAAGGGAGGTAGATAGGGTGTGCTTGAGTGCATCTCACATGTTTGGAGTCAGGTGATGGCTCTGGGAAAACTTGATCTGCGCTGTACAAGTCTGCAGCGAGCCGCTGGAATGCTTAGTTGTTGAAGATGTTGTGTAACCCACCCATAATCTGGGGGCTGGGTTGTAGATTCTTGTTGCATCATAAGACCTCCTCTTTCATTACTGGGTTAGGAACAGTATAGAGATCTCCCAATTTATATAATTAAGTGCTGTGCAGCTCCAGTGGCACGTAGATTAGAGCAGTAAAGCAATTCATGCCACGGCTGCCCAGCTGGTGTTCTGCAGAACTGGGCAGCTGTGCAACGGTGGATGGAGACAGCCAGCTTTTGAAGAAAGTGGGGACATTGCTGCTGTGTGGGTGGAGAGGTGATACCAACCAGATTACAGACTGTGCTGGCAGTCACCTGTAATGCCTTGGGCGGGTCGCTTCATTTTCTTTGTGTCCCCTCCCAGCATTTATCTGTTTAACCTGTAAACAGGGTGGCAAAGGGATTCTTGCTGTGTGCCTCCATGGTGCTCGGCACAGAGGGACCTTGGTCTTGGCTGGAACTGCAGCTCCAGCCAGGAATACAGATTTACACTTTGTATTTTATACCAACGTGTTTCTTAATGTGGAGGAAAAGGCTTGTATTAATGTGTCAGTACATGTCGCACGCTGATGCTCTGTTTCAACATGTACATGTTCCTGTCCTTATCACTAGGTTTCTAAGTGCAGTACAAGTTCTTTATTTTGTTGATTTTTTTTAATTGTATGGAAATGCAGAAGAAAATAATTTTTGTACATGAGGAAAGTCAGATAAAATAAGTGAATTGTGCAGGCTGCACAGCTGGAGTTGAAGAGCCTTGCAATTGATGATGATTTTGACTGTGTTCCTGTGGCAATGGAGCTCGATGAGCGTATTTAGCTCAATTTTTGAATGGGACAGAAGCCACAACTGACTGAGGCAATTTTGAACAATGACAGCATGGAGATGACATCATAACATTGATATCACAGCCTTGCTTTGAGCAGGGTGACAGACCAGATGACCTCCAGAGGGTCCATCCAACTGACATTATCGCATGATTTTTGCTTCCAGCTGCTCTTTCTTTTCTCAGGGTTGTGTCCTGTTCTGGAGGGTGACGTGCTGCCTTCCCAGGAAACCTTTAACCTGTCCTGCTCATGAGCCACACCTGATATTTCCAAGAAAACAAGGCCCATTCAGTTCAGTGGGGGCCTGTGGATAAGTATCATTTTCCTGTGCATTGGGAGGTGAGGTGCTGAGGCATTGCATTGGTGGCTCTTCATGGTAGCCACATTGAAGTAATCCTTGGCCTTCCCAGTTTCTGCTTCCTGTGTTTCCTGGTCTCCTGAAGGGGATTTATTTTGGGCCTTAGCTTGTGTTAGCAGAGGACAAAACTCATTCAGGTTGTAACCTGAATATCACGATATAGAAGAGACAGCTCTTGTGCCTTTGCTCCCTAGATGGGAAGGACAAGCAAACAAAAAAAAAAAAACAAAAAAAAGAGAAGGAAAGGGAAAGAATCTGTTGCAGAATTAAGGGTTTGTGTTTTAGGAGTGGCTGTGTATTTGAGATGTTATTGCAGCTTGCTGTCCTTTGCCTTATTTTTTTAGCTAATCGCTCTGATATAGTTCCCCAGTAAACAGGAGGATGGTGGTCTTGCCGTGGTGCTTCGATGAACTGGTAACATGTTGCACAGATTTTGAACTCTCCAAGATTTCAAGATTTAAGTTTTAATGTCTCCCACAAACAGTCAGCCGTGATGGTCTTGAAGAAACAATCTGAAGTCCTTATTTCAGTCCTGATGTGGTTTTACAGGACCATCTGGAAAGAGGCAGTTGGTGTTTAGGATGAATACTGTGACATGCTTCAGTTGCTTCAGTTTAAAGATGATCAAATTTCTGGACCAAGTCTTGCTTTCATTATTAATAAAAACCATAATGGGGCACAAAATTAGTTTGGGTTTTTTTTCATGGTTTCAACTTTCAAAACACTGATCGTAAGCTTTTCGAGAACACTTGTGCAGGGCTGTGCTCTCAGAGGTCAGGCAGGTTTCACTGCTTGCAGAGTCCATGGGGCACCTCATCTTGTCTTGGGAAACAGGTTCCTGGGCGTTATTGCACAAGAGGAGTTTATGGAGCTCAGGTTGTTGTCAAGGGGCAGGGTAGAGAGGCATAAAGCATCCCTGGTCCTTTTGTTTCCCTGCTTTGCGATTCCTGGTAGAACTAAAAAGCAAAACCAAAACCTCCAAGTTCTGTGTTTATATGAAAGAAAATGTCTCCTATCTCTAGATAATCAGGATTAATGGGACTCCAGTTAGCATCTTAATGATATTACTTGCTCTGAAATATGCATAATGGTGTGAAATATGAATATGTTTTACTTTCTATTGTTTTACTATTCTTGGCTTTTCTTCATCCAGTGTGCCAAGTCAGATACTGCCCTCTAAGCAAAATATCTACCCTAATTTTAGAGGAACCTTTTGTGTGTCATTGAGTGTGATAACTGCAATCTGCCTCTGCTGTGCTGATAAAAATATAGGCTGATGCAGCAGTTAGTGGATCCACGTTGCATTTACACCCGTCTAAATCAAAACAGATTTAGGTAAATAATTTTTTATTCTTCCCTTTACATTACCAACATGTGTGCATTGATTTGTCTCACCGAGTGCTGTAGCAGCTTGCTGCTCTTCTCCAGCCTTGCTGTGGACCTGCTTGACTTGCCCTTGAGGTCAACCAAGGGAAGAAGTTGCTGCTTTGAATGTGGCTTTGTAGCATGTGACTATGGGAAATGCCTTGTCTGAGTGGAGTGTGTCCAGGCTTCCTTCCCTAAGGAATTAGGAAACAAGGTTCAGACCAGGGGACAAACTTCCGAAAAAGTCTTCTGAGCCAATTTCTCTTGGGTGATGCAATAGAAGTAGGGAAATGTAATGTATTCTCCTGTAATGAGGATATCATGGCAGGTAAGTATAGGTTGGGTGCTAAAAGGAAAATGTAGCATGTAGATGTGCACCCAGCAATTTGGGAGGTGAGGAGGAGAAGCAGTGTTTTCCTTGAAATCATTTGATATGAAATTGTAAGGAGGCTTTATTGTGGGCAACAGGCAAAACTCAGAAATACTCCAGAGGTTTGAGTGCTGTAGCTGTTGGATTGGGTTTGTTTGGGAGTCTTGGCTATCAGCAGTTTGTCTCCTAAACCATTAGTGCCCTGATCTGGGTGCTGTTTTTTTGAATTTGTTGAAAGCTACATGATGGCAATTACAACCAGATGGTGAGATAACTTGGTTGACGTGTCAAAGCCATCCGCTGGCAGAGCAACAAAACATGCAACGCTTCTCGGAAGAAGAAAATGGATTTGTGTTTGGGGTAAAAAAGAGCACATCTGAGGAGTGGCTGCCTCTGTACTGGGCAGTGTTTGGGAAGGGTGGGTGTTTGCTGAGGAGGGACCAGCAGAGCAATGGCAAACCCCGAGGCCCAGGTGTTGGGGCTCTACCATGCGTGTGTGTCGGAGAGCCCCAACTTATTGATTCTAAAGAGATTTTCAACACAGAGTGTCTCCTTTTTTTCGCTGTGTTAGTCACTGCCATTCGCTTCATTTAGAAATTTAGAGAGAGCACCTTTTGATGCTTGGCTTCTCTTGCCTGGAAAGGAGACATCAGATAGATGACCTCTAAGATACTGGGCTCTTTTCTGGGGAAAAGAGCTTCTCCGTTGTGGAAATTACTTGGATAATCCACAGGGCCAGTTACCTTGTATTTTTTAAAGTGTAAATAGCTGTAGTGCTGTCCTTACAACTTTCTTTCCTTCTTTATTCCCTAAACTCATCAGTGACACACATTATTTCGACTTTAACTGTCTTGGTGTGTAGGGAGGAAAACCACAGGCAATCTGCCATCAAATAATGCTGTCCTAGCAAACAGGGAGGTTTTTTTCCCCCTCTTTTTATTAAATCCAAGTGGAATAGTTCATGTAAATTCAAATGTCAGAAGGACTCTCCTTTACATTCTCATTTGATTTACTCAGTACTGTGTGATGTCATGACTATTGTGACTATAGATCCTTTTAGGCAGAAATACTCCAGAGTTATGGATCAGAATATGGGAGTGTTCTCAGAGCTGTGTTGGAACCTGTTTTTCATGGTTTTCCTTGTAAAGATGGTGTATGTCATCACCTTTCTGTGATGATATGGTGTGGTGGGTTGACCCTGACCTGAGCCAGATGCTCACAAAACAGCTCTGTCACTCCGTTACTCAGCTGGACAGGGGAAAGGAAATATAATGAAAGGCTCATGGGTTGAGATAAAAAGAGATCACTCAGCAAGTACAGTCACGAGGCAAAACAGACTCAATTTGGGGAAATTAATTTAATTTATTACCAATCAAAATCAGAGTAGGATAATAAGAAAATAACAACAAGATCTTAAAACACCTTTCCCCCCACCTCCCTTCTTCCCAGGCTCAATTTCGCTCCCGTTTTCTCTGCCTCCTTCCCCGCAGGGGGCCAGGGAATGGAGGTTGCAGTCCGTTCATCACATGTCCCTGCTGTTTCTTCCTCCTCAGGGATAGGACTCTTCACACTCCCTTGCTCTAGTGTGGTGTCCCTCCCACGGGATACAGTCCTGCATGAACGTCTCCAATGTGAATCCTTCCCATGATCTGCAGTTCTTTACAAATTGCTCCAGCGTGAGTACCTTACATGGGAAGCAGTTCCTCAGGATCAAACTGTGCCAGTGTGAGTTCCCCACAGGGTCACAAGTCCTGCCAGCAAACCTGATCCAGTGTGGACTCCTTTCCCCATGGTCCTGCCAGGAGTTTACTCCCCGGGCTTCCCACAGGGTCACAGCCTCCTTGGTTATCCACCTGCTCCATCTTGAGGTTCTGCTCCACTGTGGACCTCTATAGGCTGCAGGAGGACAGCATTTTTCTTTGTAAAGCAGTATGAACTTATCTATGAAACGTGATTTTTCAACCCCTCTTTTTAAGTGCTATGTCTGTGTTCATCTCTATTTGGAAATTACTTTCCACTAAAGGTGGGGCAGTTCTTCCGAAATGCGTGTACTTAGGCATGTGGGAGTTATCCCATGGCAGTTTTATGGAAAACAGAAACCTTCAGGGAACTGATTCCTTGATGTAGACAGCTCTATTAACTGTACAGGCTCTTTACATACAAAGCTAAAATAGATATCTAAGATTTGCTAAATATTCTTTGCTTCTTCCAGTAGCAATCTAAAAATTCCAGCAGAATAACCAAGTAAACAAAAAAAAGAAGCCCAGAGGGAGAGTTTTATGATCCATATTGCTACTTTTTATGTCTATGATTTTCTCTTCTTACTAATACTTTCCAAGTCATGAGTATCCAAGTGAGCTTTGCGTGTACATCTCCATACTCACACCCTCATTTTTGTGGATGTGATGAAAAACCTGCAGTGATTCACAGCATACTCACTATCTGCTTTACCAGTGTTAGCCATACCCATACGCTTGTTGGTTTGAATGCAGAGCAGTAAACCCTGCTTCCTCTGCCAAAATATTACACACACAGTATTAAAAGCCAAGTTATCACAGTCTCACAAATGAATGAAACCACTGTATTGTAGTATGTGCCTCGGAGAAAGTGTTACTTGGAGATGAATGCAGGACGGTTGGTAGGAGCCTTGGGTTAATGTTGCTGGCTTAATGTAGTTAATCTTTACTTTATCAAGCAATAACCATCTTATAAAATGTGATCTTGAAAGTAATATAATAGGAATGCCGGAGGGAAGTTCCAGTCTGTTTGTTTGTGACTGCAAGGATGGTTTTTGCTGGTTAATGAATTCAAAGAGAGTTTGTGCGCTCTTGACTGGGATTTAAGAGCCTTTCAGGTCCAATAGTTTCCCACAAGAATATAATTCAGATACATGTGACACCACAATGGAGAAATTAATACAAAATCCTGATATTTTAAGAGGAACAAGAGAACAAACTTTCTTCCTTTTACCCACTTGGTCTGTGTTTAAATACATACATTTGCAGTAAAATGCTTTCCAGCATGAAGTGCCGTGTAGTGCCTTGCAAAACACTCTCCCCATTTTTCATTGGGAACTCACCAGCAGAATGGATACAAGAGACTTAACAATAAATCTTGAAAACACTTTGTGTGAAACTGTTATTGAGGTGTTCAGGTAATGCTGTTCTTGTGTAGATGAATGGTGGAGATTTGTTGTGCAATGCATTATCTGCCAGTGTTGCACATCCCCCAGCTAATTCACACAATACAATTGATTTCCCAGCTAGTAACTAGTTTTGCCATTGTTACTTCTGTGCTTGTAATTGCACTTCGAACTCAGCAGGTTGGCTCAGGCTGTGAGATTCCCTGATTATGGATGCTTTCCCAACCCAGTGGGGAGAGCTGGGGGCAGCCTCCTCTATCTGGTAAAACAGGAGGAGGCGGTTGGTCTGTCGCACTTGCGTTCGATGATGTGTGCGTAGCCACGATCTTTCCTTGTGTGGTAACCAAATGATGGCCTGAGGTGTCCTGATAACTTTGATTTAGCTAATAAAATCTCCCACACATTTAATAAGCTAAAGCCCAGCCTGAACTTTTTCTCCTTTTGACATTTAATTCACTTTAACTGCTCTTTCAGGTGTGCTCAGCAGACCAGATTCATCCCTGTGGATGAATCTACTGAGAAGATTTTGCCCTAGAGCGGGAAATCAGCCTGTGGAAAAGTGCAGGCAATCCAGAAGGGTTTGGCAGAGACTTGCTGGTAGATTTGGGCTTCATCTGCTGGCCATGACCTACCATCATCTACTTTTGGCACTTTTTTTTTATTCCTCCTAAAATGCATTCCATAAGGGAGTTTATAAATAGATTGATGAAATCTGTCCTGCAGGGGCTGTGTTTAAGATGCTTGTAAAGGACTTAAGGCCAACTTAGATGTCTGGGATACAGTAATGGATGGCAGACCAACAACTTTGGAGATAAAACAAATAGCAAGAGAGCAGCAAACACAAGCCAGCAGTGCAATTATTCTTAGATGGTGTTGAATGCCATTGTGGGTCTATATATAGCCCTATCCTTTGCATGGTTGCTGTGTGCTCACAGAAGCCTAAGGTGGGTCAGCACATGAACTACCACTGGAGGCAAAGCAACGCCTCCCATATGGCTGGCAAGTTAGGGGAGGGTTTCCATCCGCTTCAGGTACAATGCAGGTTTGGGTGTCAGGACTCCAAGCAGCCATGCTGACTCTTGCATCTGGTGACTCCTTTTTTCCTCTCTTCCAGGAGCTGAGCATCGTGACCTGCCCTGCTCCTCCCTGCTGAGCGTGGGACCGACCTGAAGGACATCTTGGAGTCACCTGTACTGCTTCATGCAGTTAAAGTAAGGTTAAATATTTTGGCAGCTCTTTTGATGACAAACAGGCGTGGAGATGAGGGGTTTGGGGGAATGGGTTTGCCCAGCTTACCTGCTTGACAGCAGGAGAAGATGTTGATATCAAAGAAGACGTTACGAGTAAATTCAACGAGTTATATTGCTATAAAATACCACTCCTTTGCAGTGGAAGCAAAAAAGAAAAGGAAAGGGGTGTGTGGTCTCAGCCCTTACATCAAGCATATGCCATGGTGTAAAGTAGCACTTAACACTTGGAGCATCAGCTGTTTTACCACATTATTTTAAGATATGACTTTTGTGTCCCTGGGGCAGGCATGTAGTTACAGCCTGAGGATTTCTTTGGAAGCAGGTCAGGATCAGAGCTGAAGTCCCCAGGGCTCAGGTCCTACCAGCTGCCAGTCAGACGTGCCTCCTGGTTGGCACAATGGCCGTCTGTCTGTCCTGGAGTGGTCGTGGTATTGGGCCTTCTAGGTTTGTTTTTCTGTTATCACCAGTTTCCTGGTTTGGTGAACCAGATCAGGGATGGATCTGACCTGAAAGTGAATTTATGGTTATTGCAATACTGTCAGTAGTGTTCTGACTCATGGGGTTACACCCATTCTCTCAAAAAATACTTGAATTTGCAAAAACTGTTAGCCTGGAGCAAAGAAGCTGTGAGAGTCTTGCATGGCAATGGGTGCTTGCCGTGTCTGAGCTCTGTCGAGGGAGGAAGGAAGGAAGTAAAACCCTCACAAGCTCCTTTTCTTCTCCTGCAGTCTCTAACCTGTTTAGCTTCTACAATGTCTCACATTTTCCATGGTGTTGCCTGAGAAGACCAGGTCCAAATCATTTGGCATTACTGAACTGTAGCAACAGCTGGGTGGATTAATCACCAACTGCTGTTACTGTAGAGAGACAAGTATTTATTGTCATTAATTAGGTTCCTTTTTTCAGTGGGGTGAGGCAGGGGAGTGATACATATTTTCAGAGGTTGAGACAGAAATGAAGTCTTTGGAAGAATTATGAATCAAACCTACTTTATTGGCAATGAGCAAGTGGCTGCCTGGGAGCTGGTCTTCAGGTTCATCATGAAGGTTGATGCTTGTTAGCTGAATGTGTGAGGCCATGAGGTGCCAGACCCTTCCTGGTGGTGATCAAGGGGATGACATTCCTTGCACGGCAGCAGCAGAGAAATCTCTGGGGAGCCCTGGTGCAGGCAGAAAGAGCTTCTCACCTGACCTACTGCCTGGGAACTGGACTCTGCATCACATCTGATTTCTGGGTGTGCTTTGTCAGAAGGATCTGAAAAATAAGCTAAATTGGAGTTTAGGAGCAGTATTCTCATACCCTTTCCTTTTCTGCCTGCTGGTCTAGTATTTCCATAATTGTGCTTAATGGTAATCTTTTCATTTCATTCACACAGTGGTTACTGCTTAATGAACTTCATGTTAATGAGCTCCTGTAACATTTAAAATAGCGGCATAACTTGGGAAAAAAAACCCAAACAAACAACCGAAAAACCAAACCCCAGCAAGAAAGGGACTTATTTCCACTCCCCAGGCTTAATCCTGCGTGATGACGTGATTGTGGAGAGTTGCCTGGCTGGCGAGCAGCTGCACAGCGTGGGCTCTCACTGCTGCATAGCTGCTTGTCCCCGGGCTGGGGTAATAAATGATTTACTGGGGAGGCTGGGACCCGTGGGCACTTAACCCCTGCGATTACTGAGGGACCAGTCTGAAAGGCCACTTTGTAAAGGCAGCTGAAAGGAACGATTTCAGGTGCAAAGCGGGGTGTCTGTGTGCAGTTTGCTTTTTTGAGTGTGAGCCAGCTGAAGAAAGGCTTGAACCCAGAGGGTGGGGTAGTGGAATTGGGTAGAAACTGCGCTGATTTGGATTTTTATTATTTGGTGCTTTAATTTAAAAATCAGATTTGAATGAGTGTTCTCTCGTCTGTTTTAGTGACGTGATACTCTCTGCTTTTTGTGGGGCATTCCCTGGTTGTGTAATGTAATACTGCGTCCTGGGGACAGAGCCACTGCTCTGATTTTTGCCTCTCTAGGGATGTGGTTCCAAGGGACTCCATCACTGTACTTGCTAGATGAATGATGTGCCCTTTTGAGGCTGTCAAGCCAGAGAAGGGATGCTCCAGTAACATGAGTGTATTCTGTGACTGCCTAAAGTGTTTGTCACAGAGGAATGTTTTTCTCAGCGTAAGCTGGCAATGTGAGCTTGCAGCCCAGGAAGCCAACTGTGTCCTGGGCTACATCAAAAGAAGTGTGACCAGCAGGTCGAGGGAGGCAATTCTGTTATCTACTGTGTTCTCATGAGAACTCACCTGGAGCCCCACAGTCAGTTCTTGAGCTCTCAGCACAGGCACATTGGTCAACCAAAAAGGCCCAGTTCTTCTCCATAACAGTGCTTGACCGCAAGTGACTCTGCATGAACTGGGCTGTGGAGCTCTACCTCACCCAATTTGCCTAGTAGACCCCTCTCCTCAAGATTACCACATTTTAAAGCATACTTCCTGCAAGAGAAAGTTTTCTAAAATTGAGCAGCAGCTCAAAATGCCTTTGAAGAATTCATTAGTTCCACCTCTACACTACCAGAATACACTTGTTTCTTGTTGGCAAAAATGCATAGGTTCTAATGGTTCTTATTTTGGTTCGTGAGCTGAGGTATATGGCTTTAAACCTGATGGTTAAAAACAGCAATTATTTTTGCACCAGCCTAACAAAATAACAGCCCTGAGAGTGAGGAAGAGAGTTAAGGTTTTAGGACTCATACTATAGAGTTGGAGTCCTGTTCTTCCAACCCCACTGTTATTCACGTGGTGTTGTCTGGAGACGCTTTCAGTTCCATATAATGCATCCTTACTTTTGGAGGTAGCTGGCAACTTTCGTGATGCTTTGACTGCCCAGCTTGATACCCTTTGGGATGGACCCCATTTATGCAGAAACTTCTGGTTTTACTTGTCCTTTGAAAACTGGGACTTTTCTAGGAGTTCCTAGTTAAGCACCCGAAGTCAATAATCACTCTTACAAATGTGAGCTGGTTATCATTCAGAGTTTCCCAACAGTTTACTGCCAATATTTTTAGTCAAACTACAAATTGATTTGGAAGGCATAAAGTCAATTTTACTTATTTGAAGAGGCAGCTACAATGTCTGTTAAGGATTTCTGTAAGTTAATATCTGAGTCTGAGAGAAATATCTCATGCATACGTGAAGCAGCTGCACTAGAACCTGTTGGAGGGCTTGAGTATAAACATTCATGGGCTCTTGAGTAACAGGCTGCACTTAATTCAAGTTGACTGCTAGTTCTTTATTAGGATGCAGCTACTTGGACTGAAGATGTGGACTCTGATTTTTGTTTTATCACAGCAGCACGACAGCTCCTTTGGAAGCATTGGTTACATTTTACAAATCAGTATCTTAAATAGTTTGCCATTAGTAATATTTTAAAGGAAGAAATGGACATGTGAGGGCAGGATTGTATCTTATTACGAGGGAATTGTTTGACAGTATGCGCGTGTTGTAAAATGGGAAATTAATCACCCTGTGTTGATGACCCTTGGACATTTACAAAAGGCTGGTCTTTATGTTGCACAAATAGTTTCCGGACACAGGAAAGAGGCTTATGACAAGAGGATGAGATCAGTTTGTATAATTAGAGCTAGCTAATAATCCTTTTACTCTCTGTTTTTCCAACTTTTTACGGTATCTTTCTTAATTTGAAATCGGGCATAGGGACTGTAGAGTGATATCCACTGTAATTTCAGGTTTGTGTGGGGTTTTTTTAATATATCTACTAATGGGTGAAGAAATGGGAGCAGGGAAACCAGATGTGCATGTTTGAGAGAGTTTGCTGCCTTACTCTGCTAGACATGGGGAACCTCACTGCTTTTATCAACTCTACCCTGCTTCATCTCTTTCCAGGCTTTCGATAGGAATTAAGTAATGCCTTAAATTATTTTTTGGACAATTTTGAGGTTCAAATGGTGTAAAAGAAGAAACTGAGTCTAAAGGCATTTGGCCAGGTACTCATCTCTGGAGTAAGATAGGGTGGGCAGCGCGGAGTAAGGGAGTTAACTATAGCGTGGAAAAGACGTAAGCTTATTTTTTATGTGTGTGTATGTGCATACCTGCACCTTAATTTTGTGTTCAGCTTCATAATTTGGGGAAGGATAATGTGACAAATTTGGGGAAGGGAAGTGACATGGTGGGGAGATGGTTGGAGCAATGGTGGCTCGAGAGTAGCAGTGGGTGCAGCCCAGCTCCCAGCCCAGAACAGCACTGGGCTGGTTCCTGCTGCCAGGAAGCTGAGCTACATTAACAAAATGAGTTAATCTGTATCCAGAGCATTTTATTAAATCATCAGTGGATTGAATCAGTGATGCTCTATTAGCTTGAGTTGCAGCTAGGCTGCTGGGCCCTCTGCTGTGGCGTAGCCCGCAAGTTGTTCAGCTGTAGCAACTCCCTGACTTCTGTTTGGGCTGTTGTATGTGAAGGCCATGATACTGAGGTTTCCAACACTTTTAATAGAGAAAGATGGGATTTAGGCAGAGTTTCAATTTAATATTTTCCTTTTTTTTTTCTAGAGGGGGAGGTGTGTCACAAAGTTCTTTTCTTTTCCTTGTTGTGAAAACAATCTGCATGCACCTGGTTTTCCCAAGGGTGGCTTGCTGAGCTATCTCCACGCCTCAGGAGAACTATGGTAGAGCCAGGCCAACACAAAATGTCTTTTCACCTCCTTTCCATCCCTTGCAGCCAAAAGAAACTCCTGCGTGTTTGTAATTGAATGGTAGCATATGGTTTTGTTTGCAGACAGGACACAGCTGGGAAGCAGTATCACCTGCAGGAATGCAGCACGAGGGATATATTTTTGTTTTAAGCAATCAACTTAGTGACAAAACATAACTTTCAGCAAGTTACATAAATTCAGATGATTGTACACAAATATCTGGGATTTTTTTAGCTCTAAACTCAGCTGTGATAGTAAACACAGTGCTGCAGTGTGCTCGTAATTTTTTGCTGCCACACGTTTGAAGTGTGGTTTCTTGTTTCCTCACCTCCTCTCCTTTCCACAGTCGATGGCTTTTGCTGGTGGTATCACATTCCTATGTGTCTGCAGAATAAACTTGAGATGAGTTATTTCTCCTAATTCCTCTTGTTTCTGAACAGATATTCCAAATCACGTGCATTAGTATAGCTATGGGGAAAGTCTTTCTGCATTTACGATGCCTGCAAGGACGTTCATCTTCTGTCTTAAGGTTAATTTAGTCACTGCAATTGCAGCTACTTTATTTATATAAATTTCTCCATGCACATAGTTGAAGAACTGGGTTGTGGGTTTATTTTTCCTGCCTAAACTGTTTGTAGGCTTTGTCCTGGATTTTTTGTTTAGACTCCTTCCACGTGGATTTTAAGGAGAGAGCATGAATACATCGATTAGAAAGATTATTCTTTTTATGAATTAAGAGTTCTGGCATTCATTCAGTATGAGCATAGCTTGTGGGGAAAAGTGTGTGAACAAACCCGTGTCTCACCCAACACCACAGGGTTAGAATAAGTTATTGCAGATCTGAACTTTGTAGGGAGATGTCCAGGAAGAATTCTGAATTTAAGAAAATACAGTTGATAAAAAAAAAAAAGCAAAACAACCCTCAAGTTGTTTGTTTGCATTTTCAGACTTTGTTACTGGTAAAAAAAAGGGAAAAATCAAGACCCCAAACTTGTTTCCAACAATTGTGTTCTAGCAAAAAAGCAAGGAGACTGACAACGAGTAGTACAACCCACCAATGTCACATATAAGACTCATAAGAAAAGAGGAATATTCCAGCTCAGTAATTCCCTTGACACTAGGGGAGAACAATAAAATTGTGCAAGATGTTGCTATTTTAGTTTTCTTTGCATAAAATTTGTGGTTCCAGCAGGAATTCATCTGTATAAGGCTGGTTGGCCTTCTCCCCAGTCCCCCCACTTGCTGGTTCCCCTGTCTTTATTTATCTTGTACAGTTTAGAGCAGGAGCACTGTAGGGCCTGAAACCAAATCCTCCTGATATTTCTAAGCACTTCATAAATTAACATTTTGTAAAACCAGAGTGTGGGGGAGTGCCCTTGAGGACACTGTGCTTTGTTGAACGAGAAGTGATGTGGTTTTGGAAGCTTGATTTTATTTTTCTAGTGCAGCTGTATAGAAGGAAGCGACGCAGCCCCGCCGAGGGGGGTGGTTGTGTGCTCCCTGGACATCCCTGGGTTTCTTTTAACTCTTTTACAGTTTATGTGTTGTTTGTCTAAAGGGTGAGGATTGGCTCTAAGGTAGGTTGTCCAACCATGGGTGTATTTATACATTACAGTACAAAATAAAGTCTGTTCATGGTTTGCTCTGGTACAGATAACTGACATAAATAGCACTTCTCTAATGGACTACCTGGTGAAGTGTTACTCCAGAGCCTTGAAGTCACAAAGCTTAGTCCCTTCAAGAACTGAAGTCCTTGCACAAACCTGTGTTACCAGGATGGTTTTGTATGGAGGAAATTCTGTTAGGTCTGGGGAGGGGGGAATCCTCCTTTTCCCTGAAGCCTAGCAATGCTATGATGCCACCCCCCTTACAGCTGGAAAGCCATCCTGCTTTCTCTGCACTTCTGCTTATCTATTCAAATGCTTCCCATGCCATCTGTAACTTCATCAGATTCTCCATGTGTTTTTTGGCTGTTGTGTCCTACCCGCAACCACAATCTCTTTATGGCTAAGATTGTTTCTCTGTACAGCTGGAAGAGCTTGGCTTTTCAGATCCTTGTTTCTAAAATCAAATATAAAACTGTTCTTGTCCATGAAATTTTGTGTGAAATACCACTGAAGTTCTCTTGAAGAGACTTTAATATGAATCACTGTATAAAGGCATCCTTTCCATTTTGAGAAGACTTCAGTAGCTTTCAGTTTTACTGACCTATACAGATAATATTTAAAACCACTGTTGCTTTTAAGAACTTGAACCTGGACCTTTATTTCATGTTCTGCTTTCAAATTTGCAAAAACAAGGGAATTCACTGTATTATTCTAAGGGAAAAGATCTAATACAATTCCATAAGTATTGCAAGGTAAGTGTCTGAGTGGCTGTGGAGTATGTGATAAACCTCTCAGATGCTGAAATTCAAGATTCAGCTAGTTTCAAGAAATAATATGAATGTTTTAAGTACAGGCAACTGCTACTGGAGCGAATTCTGCTGGCTGCTGTGAGGGTGCCCATAGCATAACTTCTTGTACTGGGTGGGAGCTGAACGGAGGAGGTTGGATTTGTACTTGCCTATTGCTGTTGTTTTGCCTTTCAAGACAATTCATGTGCAGTCCTACTGGTCCTGCAGTAGGGCCAGGTATCCTCTCTGCAGTCTGTGTTATCTGATAGAGCAAATCCTGCCTGCCCAAAAAGATGGAAGTTGCTTGCTGGGGCTCAGAGCAGGCATCAGCCTGGAGGATGTGCTCCTCTAATATAGCAGAAAACAGTTTTGCTTCTTTTCTCTTTTTTTTTTTTCTTTTCTTTTTCCTTATTTTTACACTCATATAGTCAATTAGTAAGTTGGACTGCTTTAAAAGTCCTTATGAATCTTGGTTTGATTATGAGCAATATGGTCTTTCTTTTGTTTTCCTTTTCTTATTGTATTAAAAGCTTTTTTGAAGTTTGAGAAGGCGTCTCCCTGCCTTCTCACTCATTGAAGAAGTTCACTTGTCTAGAAACCTGAATTAGTCCTTTGCTGATGCAGAGTAGTCATTCAGGCTTATCTGTCACTCAGTTTTTCTCATATGTTTTTTCCAAAGCATTTCCTAACAAGACAAAATGAAATATCTTCCAAACCTGCCTGTCTCCTTGCAAATTGAATTTGCATCCTTTGAAAAATTGGACTGATGTGTATTATGAAATGAGAAGTCATTTTAAGTTATTGATGTAAGGGCAACCTCTTAAGATAAGAGAGGGGAAAAATTATCCTGCAGAAAGTATTTCCAGGATTTTTACTTTGTTGTTTGACAAGAACAAGCGTTCGGCAGTGTCATCTTATTTCACTGCTGCTGCTGTGGACTTTTCTTGACAAAGAGACCCAACTAAAACTGGTTGTGAGTGTGAAGTCATAGGCCTCTGCTTTTTTTCTTGATGAGATATGTCAGTATTCTCCCTTCCTTACACGTAAAATTCTTACTTATTCTGAACTGTGTGACTTGAGACACCAGCTCTACCGCAGAAAGAGGTTACCCAGTGGGAGTTTTTGATGCCAGCTCATCCTTTCCTATCTGTACGTGTCTTTCCCCTCTTTCCCATTTCTCCCTCTTCTCAGCTGCTGTCAGATGTCTTCCAGAAGATGATAGAGCAGGACAAAATGGGCTGCACTTCTGTTGAATGGCAAAGATCAGAGGATGCCATCTCACTTTCTTCCTTGAATTATAGGAACCTAAATGTCCTGTTGAGGGCATGCTCTTCTGCTGCTGATGTTTCATACAGATCTTTATCTTCAGTGCTGTCTGTTAGAGCTAGACAACACAGGAAACCTTTTTTCTGGTTTCCACCAATGGTCTTAAAAGGAACATTCTTTCTAATGCTCATGTTGTCTTCTCCATAAAAAAAGACTAATGAAAAACTTTATCAAAGGAACTTGGGCAGTGTTTACACATTGGGACTTTCAGCAGAAATGTCTTGTGTGCATCAAGTGTAGTGTATGGGTCAACCCAGCAGAGTAGACTTTGTGATAGAGCATGTGAACTGTGGTTTCTTGTTTTTATAAAGATGTGATGGGTGTTGATGGGAGGTGCTAGATTGGTATCTTGCACAAAAATACCAAAAGCAGGCAGGGAGCACACAGCTGATCAGTCCTATGGCATTGCAACCTAAATGTCAAATAAAGAGGAATTAGTTCTGGTGGAGCACAGGTCCAAGAAGCATTAGTCCTGGTGTAATACAGATCCTCCATGGTTTGCTGAAAAGGGTAGACTAAAGCCCATGAAGCAGTCAATAAGAAAGGATAAAAGGTCCAGCTTAGGTACCCAATTCCTCCTGTCGACACCTTTCCGTTTCCCAAACCTACCTCAGGGAGCAGAAAATATAACAGTTTAGATTCTAGTGCTGTGTTACGAGATAAAGTGCCTGTTGCAGGCTTGCACTTAGGCTCTTCCTCCTTATTCTATGATGCTTTGAATGGGACTTTTCAGAAAGCTCAATGACTGAGCAGACTGGCAGAGCAAACAAAGTGGAGCAGGAGGATGAGGCACTGGTGAGAACACCCTACCAAGAGCAAGACGCTGGCTGGTGCCTCGTAGGTTTGCCAAAGGAAAGCGAACAACAGTGGTTGAAATCCAGGTGTGACTTGCTTGTTACTCTTGCTTTTTGAGTGACTCCAGATGTTGTTTGCTTTCAGATCATGGAATTTATTGCATGTAATGGTAAGACTGACAATAATATAGCTGTGAACTATGATAGAGAAGAAGTAAAGCTGTTAAACAACAAAGGAGGGAGGGATATATTTGAGTACTTTAGGTAAGATAACTTCCTCAGAGCAAACTCCTGAGAAACTGAGATAGGTGATAAAAATTTAAAAAAAGGAATTATTTGGGAGTGGAGAGAAACTCAAGGAGTAGAATATATGTATTGCCTGTGGTGTCTTGGGCAAACACAGACCTGTTCTGTTTTTCTGAATTTTTCATGTGACCTCCTTTAACTTGCACTTTATTCTATAGAAGGCCAGGAGAAATATTGCTAATGTAGAATGAATGGCTGAACTTTGGGGACAAGGAGTAATCCTAATAGTTGATGTAAATACCAAAGCATAGATTCTTTGTTTTTGAAGGTGTGTCACACTGTGTCTTTTATCAGCAAGAAGAGAAGTTGTTCAGTTAGATGTCAAGACTTGAAAAGATGTGGTGAGAAAATGATGCTTTATAGTAACTCCCTTTTAACATTATCATCTGAGACACAACTCTCTTGATTCTATGCAGTAATATTTTTTTAGAAGTCATGTACAAATACTACTAAATTGCTGGGTTAGACTGGAGGTCTTAATTTTCCTTCCTGAGGGAACTGATCCGTTGCAGTGAGACTTTGTAAAAATCAAAATGTAAAGTGGATCTAAAAGGGAATTGTTCCAACCGTGTTGCAGTTTCCATAAGTTACAGTAAGTACTCTCAGCTAGATAATGTTTTGGTGGCCCTGTTCAAGATGCTCAGGGTCAGAATAGGGGAGAGAGGCTCAAGTTGGTCATGAGGGATATTGGAAGTGTTTGGGTATTTTCTCATTTTGAGTCTTTTTGTCTTTGTTTTTTTGAGCCCTCAGTAGGACTGAAATAGCAGAAGCAGTTGTAGGGCACAAGTGCTTGCTGAGCTGGTTTTGGACATTGCCTGCCCAAATGGTGCTACCGGTCCTCTATTTTCATGAGTGAGTCTTTGAAAGAGCTGAAAATACAGGGAAAACTCTCAAGCACAACCATTTTGAGGCATTCCTGCTGTTGGAAGGGTAAACTTGAGGTTGAAAATAGAAATGAATTGGACTAGATTTAAAACTACTGCTAAATATTTGACCATCCCCTGGCTGCCTCAGAGGACCTTTTGCAGAGGAATGGTGTTTTGGTGAATAAACTTGGCAGGTAGCTCAGGCATTTTAAAGCACCCACTGCAAAAATGCTTTTTTGTAAAACAAGGAGATGGAGCAAGGATAGCTGGAATCAGCTGAGAAAACTTAGGCTGTGGTTTCATTTCTGTGTCACTAAAGGCAAACTGGGGGATTTGGAGCAGAATGAAATATGAATAAGATCCTGATTTTTTTTGTGTGAAAAGCAGAGTGGTATTTCAACTCCTTTTTAAAAGGGTTTGAAGTATTTGCAGAGCATTATCTGCAGACACGAGCAACAGCAGAAATACCATTTTTAATTGTTTTGCATTCCTTCATCTTAGGATCCTGGACTGCTTAATACACACATTAAATGAGAACTTACAGCTTTTGTTTAGGGTGAATATTTTCTATTGCAGCGGAGAAACTAATGCAAGTGGAATTCTGGTTTGATTGCTTTAAGGCTCAATACAAATAACTTTTACCACATTATGCAGAAATTCCAGGGGCAGACGTAAAAGAGGAAAGTTTCTTGACTAAAATCACCTTGGTAGGACAAGTAATGGTACTTTCTGACTATGAAAAATGCTGATGCAGAATCATGAGTATCTATTATGGAAATTTTCGCTCAGTTTTGCAATGAGCATTTTCAATGTAGCTTTGGAAAGTCTCTTGAACAAACAATCCAGTGGAAGAGGAAAAAAAAAAGGCACCAAATTAACTTGGGCAAGGTAGTATTCACCAGAGTAATTGCTCTTCTCCAACAGCAAAGAGAACTACAAATCTTTACAAACGTTTTTTAGGTGGGAGTAGGGGAGTTGACAGATGACAGGGATTGATAATTGTTGTAAAAAGTAGATATGAAGTGAGAGTTGCTATGATGAAGGCTGAACTGAGATGGACATGTGTGTGATGCAAATTTCACTTGGGATACCCTCAGTGCCAAATCTGCCAAAAGCTCAAATGAGGAGCGTTTTGCTCTACCAATCACTTTAGAGTTGTGAGCATGTATTAAAAAAAAAACAAACTGAAAAATCCTTCTTGATCCAAAAGAGATAAAGTAAAAAATTGTTGTCTAAAAGGAACATGTGTGCTAAAGCAGCTTATGAAAAATATTTCAAACTTCTCTTTTCTTTTTTGTTTCAGTGTGCTGAGGTCATGAAACTTAATCCACAGCAAGCTCCGTTATATGTGAGTATAAACTTTGAACAGCTTTTTCCTCTCCTACTATTCACATAAAAAGCCTCTCACCACCATTTTTGGAAGTGTTGCTCCTTTTCTCTTTGCTCCCCAAAGATGTTGTTTGTATTAATTCAGTTGCAAATGCCCAGTGATAACGCTCAGGTAAATCACAGAGCTCCTCTGCCTTTCCAGCAGACAATTTTAAAGGAGTTTTGAGATCTGTGGCTCTGTCACCGTGCAGGAATCCCCCTGCTTTTATTTCTTCAACCCCAAAGTGTGCTCAAGCGCATGGCTGTGCTCTTGTGACTTGTGTTGAGAGGTGGTGAGAAGAAATTGCTTGTGTGGAAAATAGGGCATCCTGGTGTGCACTGCTTGCCCACTGTGATAGTATTTTTTCTAGTTGGGGTTTTAAATGTGGCAGGGAGGAACTGGAAGCAGCGAATGGCTCAGCTGTTCTGTGCCTGCTGCAGCAGGGAATGGTTTACATCAGCCTCCTGGAAGCTCGTAACCTCCATGGCTACATTAAGGAACAAGCTTCCTCTTGCTCCTGAATAGCAGCTTTGTTGCAGAACATGGGGACTGTCAAATTAGACCTGGATTTGTGGGGCTGTGTGTTAGGTTTGTGCCAAAGCCAGGTTTCTTACTGTTTACTTTCCATTCAGCCTTGCCATGCTCAGGGCAGGGTGAGCTGATGAAACCATCTTGTGCTTATGTGCCTACCCACAGGCCTTGCTGAGATGGATAGAGCTGGATGTAAGGATGGAAAAACTGGAGGGAAAATTGCTTACAAATACGGCTTTTAAGAGGAAGGAAGGAGAAATGATCAGGGCTGGTGATAGACCTGTATCTTGCAAAGTGTTTTTTGTTGTAAATAGTGGGTTGTATTGATCTGTAATGCTATGGAACCTTTTAAGTTTTACCTATTTTTAATTACCAATTGGAACATTATATTGGAATTTATTTTCTACTTACTGTACTCGGTCTTGTGCTTGAAGCAAGATAACTGCGTAGTGTGACCAGACTTTGGGAGAATGGCTTTTCCAGAGTAGACCACTATATTTAGGTTAGACATTAGGAAGAAATTCTTCACGCTGAGGGTGGGGAGGCCCTGGCACAGGTTGCCCAGGGAAGCTGTGGCTGCCCCATCCCTGGAGGTGTTTGAGGTCAGATTGGATGGAGTCTTGAGCAGCCTGATCTGGTGGGAGGTGGCCCTGCCCGTCACAGAGGGGGCAGAAGTAGATGGTCCCTTCCAACCCAAACCATTCTATGATTCTCCATTACTGCAAAACTGAATGTTGCCTGGATTTTGTTAAATCACAAGCCTAATAAATGCACCTTGGCCTTGAGTGAAAATTTAAACTTAGGACACATTAAAAGAGAATGGAATGTGCAAATAGATGATGTAGGTGCTACAGTAGAAACACATGAATGGTAGAAAGCAAGATAAAATTATCCTTATGTTTATTGAACTGTGTGTTACTTAACTAATCTGTTTTCCCAGTCTTATCTTCTGACTTAGTTTATTTTCCCACCATTTTGTGTGAGTTTGTATTTCATATGTAATACTGGAGTGGTATATTTAAAAGTCCTCATCCCCACGTGACGGTGAGGAGGACTGGGCTATGGGCAAATGTAGCCCAGCATAAAATAATGGTGATATGGCTCTCAGTACAGTGTTTCTTGGCAATGCAAAGAAGTTGCTGACAACTTTATTAGTACTGCAGTGACTCCCTTTTCTCTCTTTCTCCTCTTCCCCTGACCAGGTGTATACACAAAACAGCTGTCTTTCAAAACAAAAAAATTTTGGTTGCTTGGGGCAGGGGAGGCAAAAAGAGAAATTCAGTGACATTGAAAAATCAATATTTAGTCTTTTGATTTGTTCTTGCTATAAATGCTTTGTACATTTTAAGATCAGTTTTGTTTTCTACATGTTGTTAATTGACAGCTTAGCTCGTCTGAGGGTTGTTAGGTGTGAGCAGAACAATGTGCCTTCCTGGTATTTTTATTGTTCAAAAGGCAGACTCAACACTCTTGTGGTCTGGCCATTGGTAGGTGAATACCAAACCTCACCAGGTTCCTTCTTCAAAGTGATGTCAACTCCGTTTTCCTCTTACAGTTTTCAAGTAGCTATGAACAGTATCCCTGGATTTCTTCCCTGATTAATTTCATCTCTGTGAAGTAAACGACTGGAAATAACAGACCATACAGAAATGTCAGGGGATCTCCCTGTGTTTGTCAGCTCTCAGAAAAAAATTGCTTCCCACGAGCTTTACCCTTTTGTTCTTCACAACTTTGAATTGCATTCTTGATTCTCTTCCTCTTTTAAACCAATAGCTTAGAACATAAAGATAACTCGGTTTTATTTACTTATTTTTTTAAATCTTGCATGAGTTTTGTCCTGAAATCTCCATTTGGTAGTTGTTTTTAATCAGCAGCAGCATTACTGAGCTCCTTTTAGGAGGAGAAAGTGGAAAATATTGTCTCTAGTTTGGTTCTTGGAAGTCAATTAGAGAGCTAGAGAGCACATTTTATCCTTTCCGATAATCACTAGGTTGCCCAGATGAATACCTTATAATTATGAAGTTTAGTCTGGGAACCTGAGATGTGAACTTGGGACCAAAGTTTTATTGGTGATGGCAAAGATGGTCACATATGCCCTAATAGAGGAATAGACATTCCTGCATTACTCAAGTTGGTGTAGATAAATAGAAGACCACGTTCTGCATCCTTCTTGGTACCTTCTTTTGCCTGCATGGACTTTTATTTGCCTCTTCTGTAAAAACCAGCTGTCCTGCTTCTGCAGAGCTTGAGACTGCTGAGAGATCACGACCTGTAATGATGAGGCTTCTGGCCTTTCTAAGTGTAAAACTTAAGAGATAAGGTGGAACCACATCCTGTAGTAATTATGAGTGTCGTGTTTTTGTGATTAAATAAGACTGTCCCATTTAAGGGTTGCCTGATTGTTTGCTGGTTAATGAGGTTGCCAGGATACTGAGATAAGCATTATATTGCTGCAGGTTTGGGCTGGGACCAGAGCTCAGTCTTTCCTCTGCAAAAAGAGAGCCCCTGACTTGTTCAGTTGGTCCCCTCAGAAGCATGTTATCTCTCACCCAGAACTGTTCCTTACCTGCCCTTAACGATTTTTAACGAGCTCTTCTGACTCTGGAGCTTGGTGGAGCTCATGGCAGTGCAGTCATGGGGTAGAGGAGCTCGTGCCAGGAGAGATAGGGCAGCTAAAAGTTCCTCAATATAGCACGGGGAAGGTTGACTGCGATGCGATACCGTTAGTGCCAGTGCTTAAACAGGGTGTCGGTCAGGCACCCATCCCCCCTGTGCCACTGTCAACATGTGATTGCCTTTATAAAAGACAGTGTTACTTTGCAGAGTCTGTGGCTTAATATTGTGCTGTGAATTTGAAATAAAAATGTGCAAATCTATTTCCTCCATCGTCACGTATCTCGATGGGGCACCAATGTGAGCTGCTGTCTTGATGCCAGCAATGGTGTTCTGAAGAAGTGGGGTAGAAGAGTGGGGAAGTCATTGACAAGGTCTTCTGTGGTCCATGTAATTGTGGTGATGAAGGTTCAAGTCCTTTCTTTCTGTTACAGTGGGGGCTTTAAGCTTTGTGATACAAGCTTGACTTTAATGCAGAGATGGTCTCCAGAGCCATAATCAGCATCGCACGGCGAGGGGTTTAGCAGAGAATGAGCTCTGTCTCCCAGCTTTGTCACTAACGTGGGTCAAGGTTACAAAAAGCAGCTGTCACTTGGCTGGATTGACTGTATTGGATTTCTGTTGCTGCTGTTCTTATGGATTTTTATTTTTCTTCCCAGTGTGTAATTGTATGAATCATGCTTTCCATAGTCTTTGGTGCAACTGTGGAAAAGGGGCTCTGGGATACAAGGTCCTGAAGGTACATTGATTTCTTCAGATGCATTTTTTGGCAGGATGTGCACAAAAGTTCTGTGAGGCTAGACAGTCCTTTTGTTGCCTGCCTCAGACTGTAGTTTGGGAACATCTCTATTGATGCACAGTACTGGATTAAATCTGAAATTGGCTTTACCCGCTTCCCTGTTACATTTCAGCTGCCCTGTCAGTATGAGAACTCTTATTGGGCACAGCGTAGCAGATGAAGGACAGTGTTTCAAACCTTATTTCTGGTCTGCCTGGGGTTTTGTTCTTGGAAGGCCCAGCATCTCGAGGCTGAAGTACTAAATTGTTCCATGGTAGGGCTCAGCTGGAATGGGAGGGTTGTAGAAGGCTTTGGTTTATGGGGGGTGGGAAGTGGGGAGCTCCAGTTTTATTTGGTTTTGTTCAATATTTTCAATGACCTTGCTGATCATCACCCTTTTATAAAAGTTCCATCATTCCCTCAGCAAAAGACAAAATTTCAACTTGAGTATTGTAAGGTGCTTCCTGGCTATTGCCAATATGTTATTGGAATATCCAGATCAACAAGGAGTATGTGGACAGGAAAAAAAATTGTCAATGCTCTAAACAGTGGAGGTTTATAATTAAGTGACCTTTTTATTGTTGTGATTCATTAAGTTCTCTGTATATAAATGAAATAATTTAAATTAGTCGCTTAACTTAAATTCAACTGTTGCTAATATCCAGGTAGTAGAAAGAAAATGGGAAAGAGCTTTGTAAAGCTGAAGTGTTGGTCTTTTTATAAATGTTATCATTAATTGAGAACCCAGCAGCGTATTCAGCAGGAGATTTAATTACAAAAGGATCAAGGATCACAAGCTGTGTCCTTATTTCTAACCAAACTTTAATAAATATGGAGTGCATATGAGTAAACGAGCAAGGTCAAGTCTTAGCTGCATACAGTGTCCTGAAAATCATACTCCAAAAGTGACCTGCAAAGCTTCCAATTTCAGACTCTGCTAGCTATAGGATCTTTGTGATATTATTGATCTTTCTGGTAACCCACATCTCCTGCCACGCTGGCATCAATGTTGTTGGTTTGTTTTTTTTGAATAATAACCTATTGGGTATGAAAGTGTTGGAACAGGGCTGGGGTGACATCCAGGGTACGAGTTGGGAAGCATTAAGTGTCATCTTCTCTGGACTGATACCAAGGCTACAACCTTAGATCTGCCTTTAAGATGGGAATGTTTTTTTCATGGTGATAATGATCAGTGGGTGTGAAATGGAAAAGATTAGCAGCTGGAGAGGGATGATGTGTCCCTGCAAACTTTTTTCCTTTTTCCTTTCTGATTAAAAGGAACAAACTTGTTTTAAATCACAGCACAGCACTCCTCTGCTTGGTTTGTCTAAGGTGTGCCTACATTATTTAGAGTGACAAACCCAAATGTGTCATAACTGGTGATTGCATGGGAGGGCAAACGCTTAATTGATAAAAATGCTCCCATTGACTTTGGTCTTTAATCAGGTCTGTGGATGGAGTCTCTTCTATAAACTGGCACTTACGAGCTGTGGAACCTGCAGAGTTCCTCAAGGGGAGTTTTGATAGAGATGAGAGCTCCCACTTCTAAGCCAAAATGTCGTGCGACTTAATGAAGTATGAACTTCAAAAGCTTTAGAAAGAATGCATTGACCCTCTCTTAATCTAACCGAGGTTTTAGGTACAGTAGGTCCTCTCTTCTGTTAATGAATGAACTACTCTTGTACATTTTCCAGCCCAGCTTGAACCTAAAGAGGGAAGGAAAGGATAATGCTTATAGTATTTTTCCTCCACTTAAATATCTCACACAGAATGATGCGCTATTGACGTGCAATGTGTATTCCTGAGAAAAACAATTGCGATAAACTCTGATGTTCATGTTTTAAGAAAAAATCCTCTTTTGGATAAATAGTAAAGGATTAAAGAAAAAAGTTCACGGTACAGAGAGCTTGAGGCTTGACAGCAATACCTGTGGCTCCCCGTGCCTGTGAGTGCAGCAACGTGGTGTTGTGGACACGCCTGCCTGGTAGCTGGGTTCTTACTGTGGCTGAAACTATCTCAGGTGTGACTTGGGCTCTATTGTAGCCTAGATAATTAATGATCTTCAGAAATCTCTACCAAAGGGACTAAAGGACAAAATGAAATACCTTTATAATCCTACAGTAAAATATTGTCATGAGGTTGGCAGCTGTGGTTTAGTTACTTTTCTACTAACACTGAATTTGTTTGCTTAGTGGCATCGGTGGTGACAAAGGCCACTGAGATGCCTGAATATCTGAAGTCAGTCCAGCAGAAAAAGTAGAACATACCTCACATGCTTTCGGTGTGGGAATTTCTCACAAAACTCACTGTACAGAAGCCCTTTCTCTCAAGGTCCTTAGGCAAGAGAAAAAACCTTGATGTCAAGTTCAGCTCTACGGTGAGAGGATCTGATAAACCTCCTCTCTTTTATTTACTGGGTACTTGATTTCTTCTTAATGACAAACTATGTTTCTGCCCCACCTTCAAAATCTCTTTGAATTATGAATGAATGGAAGGTCTCTGAGCACCTTTTACAAATAAAATACGTGCTTGTGTGGCTGATGGAAGAACCTGCTTCTTGGTTGGTTATAAGGAAGTTCGTTGGGGTGTCTGAATAAACTCATTTTTTAAGAGGAGTGTATTGCGACTTGTCTGGTTCTGCTTTCATTCTTCGGGCAAAATAGTTTCCTCACTAAACTGTGCTTGACCCCACTTTTAAGTTTTTGTCACTTAGGTTCTTGATGCTGATTCTTTTCATCTGTCACTTCCCAAAGTCTGGTCTACAACATGCGAGAAGTCATTCCTTCTTTTGAAACGGGCATCTGGCAGCTGCCACCTGAGCTCTGCACCATCCTCTGGCGAGCTGCCTGCTGCTTCTTGGTTCCCAAGTACCTAAATGAAGACTTTGGGTTGCACAGCTTGGTTATCATGATGCTGTTCACTTGGCTTGCTCCTCTCAAGCGAGGTGTTTGCTGCCCCGGGAGATTTATACGATGCTAATATAGGACTCTTTTTGTGCATTTACTGGAAGCTGCTTTGACTGGAGAAGTCAGAAGAGGCCACCTCACCATCAGAGTCACCTTCCTCCAGGATAAGCTATTGATTAAATTGCAGTTCAGAAGGCCTTTCTCAACCCTTCATCCATATTACCTAAAACTAAAAATGATGGGCATAGGGGTACAAAGCCCTTCTCCAATAATTATCTATTTGCGCTTTTCTTCTTTGACCTTCTTTTGTGGTTATGAATGTGCTGGTAAACCATAAAGGGTGTAGCTTAAAGTCTGGAGCACTTGTCAGAAATTCTCCCCTTAACTCACTACTACTCACACGAACTTCAAATAACACAGCTTCCAGAAGTAAGGTGATACAGGATAGGGTTGGGAAAGCAGAGGAGACAACAATCTCCTCTTGAGGAGCTGTTAGATTGCTTCAGCCTGTTTTCTGAATCTGCAAAAGGAATCTTTATAGTGTCACAGTAAGAGGTTTTTTTAAATTGGATGAAATTATGGATATGTCTTGGGCTCTGAATTTAGGATTCTTTTTGAATTGTGAGAGCTGATGACCTGGTTAACATCTGGAAAGACACTAAGAGATTGTGTCCCATCTCCAGTGCCAGCTCACAGCGTTGCCTCTCCTCCTCTCAGGAGTAATGAGCAACTGAGAACGGGACTTGGTGTTTAAGAGGATGAAAATACTCTTCAATTACTATTCCTCTGTGGAATTTATTTATATAGAGAGTTCATAAATATCCTTGTATTACCTTTTCAATGATCAAATGAATTTCCCATCTCATTCATCAGGATACCCATCCCTGCTTTGTTTTCTGTAACCAAGTCATGTTGTTAGACTTAGAGGCAGTTCTGACATTAAAGTTCATTTGAGAGTAGTGCTTATGAAGATTTTGATTTGATGAAAGAGTGATGGTGTCAAATGACCTCTCAAGTCTCCTGCACTCCACCTGCAGTGCCTCCTGGCTGCTTCTGAAGGCTGTGCTGCATGCAGTGTGTCTACAAATGCTCGTCCTCTGCCTTGCTCAGTAAAGCAATTCCATACCGTGCTTAAGTGGAACATAAACTGTGATTCCTTGTTCTGTGCGAGGATCGGTGCTGTGCGCTGCCATCAAGTGGCAGTTCTGCTGCAGGACACATTTCCAGTGCTGCTTTCTGCAAAGCTGCCTGCGTTTCAAAGTGTTTCTTCTAAGCATTGCAAAAGTTTCATCTGTCTGGTAGTTGTGGTTATGGGGGTACTTCTTCACTAAGGTAATGGTTATAATGGCTTCTAGTCTCTAATGGCAAAAAATGTCACTTTAAAAAGTGCCTCAGTCATTACAGCAGCTCCAAGTGCTGCAGTTTGAAACATTGAAAGACTGGCAAGGGTATTTTGTAGCTGGCAGGAAAATGAGCACTCTGAAACATGCTCTGAGCTCTGTCTCTTCAAGGGTTTTGCTGTACTGTGGAGGAGGCTGAAGCACCAGGAAAAAGCCATCCTGCTCGGTTACGCCTTTGGATGTTAGTGTTCAAACCTGGTTTTTTTTTCCTTTAAGACACACCAAGGCTATTTGTGAAAATACTGCTGTGGCAGGAGATTGTTTCAAATAATGTGTCATCATATGTACTTTATCTTCCAGGAACTGTGACTGTCTCCACCTCTCTGATGCCAAGAGCATAGCTGAGTTTCTGTTAGTCACTGAGTATATTCAGACTCCTTTCTATTTCTCCCAAGTACTACAATTTTGTTGTTATTGCTTTGTGAGTAATTAGCAGGGAATATTATCAATCACTCCAGCACCTGGCAGTAATTGTCTGTTTCAGTCCTCTAAACAGTAGTGAAGAACAGAAGAAGAGGAGGCTTTAGGATGAGGCCAGAGCAAGATATTCCCATCAATTCTGTTGTGTTTTACAGGAATGGATTGTAATAATTTCAGCAATTTCTGAAAAATCTCTAATGGTAGCATCAGTACTTCTTGGGGAAACTGGAGGGGAAGTTCTGCTGTAGATAAATTCTCTGTCTTTCACCTCATCTTCATGTTCATGTGATGGCATTACCTGGAGATTTGCATAGTTTAAAGGGCAACCCCTGATGCATTATTGCTTTTGTACCTCATTACTCCCTTTTCTGCACCAGGGTGGTGTGGGACTTGTTGGGGGAAGGGTTTTGGGGTTGCTGTCAGTAGTTGCTTGTTCAGGCAGTACAGGCTGTGGTGACTGAGGACAGCAAACACACCATGTTTTAAATGAATGGTCTGGCTAACACTATCTACCCAAATAAATGAAAAATTAAATCAATAGTCTGCTATACTGCCAATTTCACCCAAACAATAAAATTATCATAGATAATTCTAGATAGATTCTCTAAATATTTGCATATATCACAAATGGTTGAATGGCACTTTTCTAATCCTTTCTGTTTTTTCCCCTTAGCTTTGATTTTTGCCATTTTGCTGTTAATTTTTTTGTTAGTTTTACCACATCTTCCTGTATGCTAAAAATTATTACGAGTGCCCTTGGCTGTTTAGTTTTGTGAAGGCTGTCTGCACAGCATGGTGCAGCACCAAGCATGCTCTGAACAAGTGAGGGTAACATAAGTGCTGCAGGTCAGGTGGAGCCCCATGCTATGGCAATGATACAGCTAAATTAGCTATTAGTGGCCCAATCTAATAACTTGCCTGGCTCTGTGTAGCAAAGTGATATGTCATGAAGATGTACCCATAAAGATAAATCATGTGTCTCTTTCAGCACTAACAAGATCCTGTTACTTTGATGGATTGTCTGTTGGCAATCTGTAGAGATCTCCTTCGAGCTGCCTGGATTAATATGTATGTAATATTCATAATAGCATCTTGACACTCAATAAAGATTCATCTCTGAAATGATTGATTTGGAGACCAACAGAGACACACTCTGTCAAAGAACATGGGCTACTGATAATGGATTTCTTCAAGCATACCCATTTCTGCAGGAGTATGTTGCTTGCACTAGTTCAGAGTGGGAGATTCATTCCTTACTCAAACCATTTATTGCTTTGCAAATAAACTCTGCTGTGGGATTAGACACCTGGACTGGCTTGGGATATGGTGTGACTCTGATTCTGGACCTGCAGACAGGCAAGTCAAAGGTGTCCATGCTGCATTTTTAGCACAGGTCACTCTCAATGTGAATCTGTGGGAGCCAGTTTGGGGATGGAGGCAAGAGTTCAAGTTTATTTATCATAGATATCCATGTTTTCCCACATATTCCTCTTACCTGAAGAGTCTTAACTAAATGGTCTTTTAACACTCTGCTTTGCCCTGCATCAACTTTATATCCATCAGCGTGCTAAGCTAATCTTATTTTTGGAACAAATTCTTTTTCACCTTTAGGGGAAGAAAGTGGTGGAGAGGAGAAAGTTACTTTGCCTTTGTGTCAGTGTTTCAGTCATGGCTTTGTGGCTAGCATTGGAAGAGGAGATCATTTGGCTCGGTGCAGCGTTAAAGAAATATGGAAGGTGTCATCTCGAGTTGCTGTGTGGGCTGACAGAAAACCATGTGCCATCACTCTGCTCTTTTGGTGGGCTGTGGGCAAGACTTTGCAGTCTGCAATTGTATTTTACTAACTGTAAGAGACTGCTTTGCAAAGTCTGTCTTTCTCATCACAGAAGGGTTCAGTATCCGTGCTGTTACCTGAAGCCTTTCACTGGCAGAAATAAGACTGCTGTTAATTTAAAAGGGAAATAAAGTTAGGTTTGGAAACCATTGGCATCATTCTTGTTGTCATCCTTTGTGATTTTTTTTCTGTTTAGTTTATTTTAAGAAAACAAACCCCATCTCTTCTTCATGCTCCTTTAAGATCAAGGAGTTGGAAGTCATTGACTATGTGAAAAGACCCAAATCTACCCCAAACTTGGCAGCTTGCCATTCTGTTTATTTCTGGAGTCTCTCCCTGGAGGTTTTATCTCCAGGAGGTTGCAACACTCCAGCTGAACGACATCCGTCTTTCTCCATGCTCCTGACCCAGGTCACTGCCTTTATCAAGGAGGATATCTTCTGGTGAGGAGGGATTTCTAGAGCTGCTCGTGTTTAGACAGACTTCACGCAGCCCTACCTTTGTTTGTGGGACTGGAGTTCTGCAGAATAAACTGCTTTTGACATGGTTTTTCTCCTGAATGCTCCTCTGAGTCAATATGTACTGGCAGAATTGAGGATGTCTGTAATAACTGCTGTTATTGTGCTGCAACAGATACCTCTGACCTTGTCCTCTGGTCTGCTCCTTCTATTTCTGTGTGCTCTGAGTTTGCAGGGCTCTGCAAAAGAGGGTGAGTGTTTCGAATAGTTTCTTTGCAGCATTTGAGAATGAAGTACCAGGAAGCAACGTCCAAGCCCTAGAGGTGTTCCCAAGAGGGAAAATGTCCTCAAGATCGAGGTGCACTCACAAACTCACCCCATGCTAAGGCAGAGAGGGCAGAAAACTGAGCTGGATATTTTGAAGGTAGGACCCATCCCCGGATTCCACCTCTCTGGGTTTAGTTTCTCATCTGATTCTGTTAACCTGGGAATAACAGCCTGGAAGAGTTACCTGGATGTAGGTTATTTTTTTTTGCTGTGGAAGAGGAGCATCCCTTGTTAGATGAGCCAATGGTGGCAGTGCTTGGTGCCTCCATCATGGCTGACCAGCTGGAGCCTTTAGTCAGCCCTGGGAAAACTGGGATCCAGTCATTTCTCAATCAGAAGGGTTATTCCAGAGGGTCAGAGCACTCTCATTTGTGCTCTAAAAATAGTTGCTCAAGCCCCCATCTCCTTTTGCAGTCAGGAGCCTGTGTGACTGTGCCTGGTCTTGTGTTCTGCCTGAGGATGTCTGTGTGCTGTGAGTATGCTTTCCAGGTGTGGTTCTCCAGCAGATTTAAACACATATTTGCACCAACCCAGAGTAACCTTTGATGGGAGGGATCTTCCAGAATACTCAGCCAAGACAAGAACATTGGGAACAAAAGTTGAGGTGTTGATCTTGCTGTGTACTAACACAGGGAGATGGCAATGGATCATTGAGCATTTCTTGTGGGATCATTGCTGCTTCCTTTTCTAGAGCTGCCTCACAGCTGTGTTTTCCATCCATCAGCTGATTTCTGAATATTTTGCAGTTCTCAATTTGAGGTGGAATTGTCTAAACTTTCCCTTCAATTTTGTTTAACTGAATTGTTGTCAGTCCTGTGCACTCTCCAAAAAAAATGTACTATGATTGAAAAGCCAGCTTTTCCTTTAAAAGCCATTTGGATAAAAAGTTCTGGATGCATTTGAGCCATGATTCCTATTCCATAGATGGGGAAACTTGAAGTGCAGGGATGTGAAAGGACTTGCCTCCTGCAGTAATTACAGCCTGATTCTGTGTACTCTGTGTCAAGCAATATCTGGAGTAACAGCAAGTACAATTACATCTAAAATGAATAAAGGTACCAACGAGGCTTGAAGGAGGAGGAAGAAACCACAACTCCGATTCTGTGCTGTCCTCTTGGTATAGTGCAGCTCTCTTAGGAGCCATTTTGACTCCCAAAGCAGGGAAAAATGTCAAAATTGAAAAGCATATTTCTCCTTTTATGTCCCAATGTAATGCAATAAGCAATGACCCAACAAAGATCTGATTCACATTATGAATAGCGGAAACAAAACAAACCTTATTACAGTGACAGGTTACATTTACTCATCTAATCCAGCCTCTTTAATAAAGCATCATAAAGCCATTGTCCACAAGAGCTCTTTAAAAGGAAATATATTGGGAGGAAGGTTTCTTTCTTTGCTTGTGGATCTCTAACCCATCTAATATACAGACTTTTCATTCAGTAGGATTGCACTGACTACATTTTACCTTTGTGAAGAAACAGTCGGAGATGGCATTGGTCATCAGCAGTAATTTTCCTTTCCTGTATAGAACAATTTCAGCATTACAGTTGTTAGTGTTTGCTTATTAAAAGCATAATGCTCAAGTAATGCTTGAGTGCTTCAGCATTGCTATCTAACACATGCTTCATTTTCATAAGTATTTTTAGACTGCGTGTGAGGAGGTCAGAGTGGGTGGTTTGTGGGTTTGATAACGTGCTTCAAAATTCCCAGTATGAACTATGGGGAGGAAGCTGTGTAGAAATCACATGCTTCAGCTATAAAAATAGTTTGCCTTTTTTTTTAAGAAACTGGAAAACTTGTTAGCCAGTGTAGATCATTGTAGAGAAGTGTCCCTGTTGCTGGTAGAGCTGATATCCCTTAGGGAAAACTCTGCGTTGCCAGCTAAACTCATGGTTTTCATCTGAAGGACTTGAGAGCTGCACTTGCCAGTTCTGTCCTTGCAATCCCACCATAAAGGATCCTCTATGACCGATTCCCCTAAACCAGACTGATTTCCAGAGCCTGAAGTGGAGAAGAAAGATGGTGTTACTTGCTTTAAATGACTGTTCCTTTTGGGAAGGTGAATAGTACTTTTCAGCTACTAACATCAAGTGATCTTAATTCTTTTAAAGACTTTTTTTGCTCATCATTTCCAATACTGCTAAAATCATCTGTTAAAAAGAATCCTCTGGAGTTCAATCATTCACTTTAGAAGGCACAGAGACCAAGTTGACAGAGAAGAAATGGTTACTCAGAGTGGCTCGTACCTTGCCTCCACACAAGCTGTTTGCCTGCATAACTACAGCACTGGAAAAACAAATACCTAAAAAGCTGGGAGTTGATTGAACGCCAACCAAATAGGCTGACAAACACGTACCTTATCTCTCTGGCTTTGGTTTTTAGACCTGGTAACAGCATTTGAACCTTTTTTAGAGGTAATTATATTTGTGCTGGCTTCACTAAGCCAAAGGTTCAGAGACGTGCCACGCTCAAAGCTCTTTCTGAATTGTTTTGTAGGATTTTTAAAGCCCAAGGTCAGGGTTCTAAGCCTGTCCCTTGGCAAGGCAGACCTTCTGCTTTCTTCCGTTGATTTGAGGAAGGGAATATATTTAGAGGGAAGAGCCACATCCACCTTCTTTACTTCCCGTTATCGCTATCTGAAATCAGGGATTTTCAGATCTGAACAAGCGAGAGGGCGACCCCTTTCATGAATGGACCAAAATGGAATGTTTTCATTTCCAATGGGCTTTAAACCAAGTAAATATTAGTCGATCCAAACTAGTTTTGAAATTAAATTATTCTTATTTGTTGGAGCATTCCAGAGAATGGCTTTGATCTGTCTGTACTTTCACCAAAGGGATATTGGCAGGCTGGCCTCCCATTTCTAGCCGTTCACGATGAAAGCAGGGTTATAATAACCACCTTGTGTGGCAGTGATACTGAACAGATGACATTTTTTGGACAATATTAAGTGAATAAAGGTAAACATACTTCAATTAAAATGTTTTTAGAAGCTGAATGCAATAGTGCTGTTGGAAAGTCCTCTCTGTGGGCTGGAGGAATTTGGCTGCATTTGTAACTGATTTTCTTTAGCTCCAAAAAATGTTTGAAAGAGAGGGGTTTGTTCTGTGCACTATTTCCTTTTCAAATAAATATGTTGTTTCGATATAACTTTTAAAACTCAAAATTGGCAGTGGACAATGAAATTGATAATAACTGGGAAGTAGAAATGTTCATTGAAGGAAGATGCTCTTTCTTATTTAGTGCTTTGCTCTTTTCCTTCTGGGATCTTGGAGCGCAGCATGCAGGGTGTGCGTAGTACAGTTAGGAGGTAGCTTAGATGACACCTGTAAGTAAACTGAAGCACACAGCAGCTAAGTGGCACAGTAGCATTCTTGCCAAAGAAATTCATGGACAATTTAAAATTTCAATTAAAAAATAAAATCAAATGCTTAGCTGTCACGTTAAGGGTGTTGGGCATTCCCTTTCAGTCTTTTGCTGGAGGGTCCTCCAGAAGAAGAGGGGGGAGCAGGAAAGTGGAGACAATCCCACCAAAAAGTGCTATTTAAACACAGCTGAAGAGCCTTTTAAAGTGATGTCAGCTGATGATAATTTGTGCTTCCTCTAGACTTAACACCCCCCCCCCCCAAATTTAAATATAATCAATTTTGTTGGATAGGACTGCTGGATGATGTGATGTGGTCCAACCACCGCCCCAGGTAGGGCCACCCTCAAAATTAGGTCAGACTGCTCACAGCTGAAGTTCAGGTCACTCTATGAGAAGCTCATCTATCTTAATGAAATAAAATCCCAGCTTAGGCACATTTCAGGTTATGTGGAAACTTTGGTCTTGAGCCTTGTTACATGTATTTATGTATATTTTTTGTCAATAACTAAATATACAAATTAGCTTTTGCAATAATGTTGCAAACTTGAAATGGAAGTGAAGGTGTATCTTAGACAGACAGATGTCTTCTCTCCTGCTCTCTCTGCAGGCTAACTTTCCTTTCACAGGGATCAGAGTAGCTGTGCTTGATTTCTGAGTGAGGTTA
This sequence comes from Dromococcyx pavoninus, assembly GCA_033558185.1. NCBI lineage: Eukaryota > Metazoa > Chordata > Aves > Cuculiformes > Neomorphidae > Dromococcyx > Dromococcyx pavoninus. The sequence continues at coordinate 2,596,599 of JAUMJL010000491.1, forward strand.
AAAAAATATCCTTTAACAGGTACTACTTTAATCTATCAGCCCTGTTGATGAGTGTCCTGAAATGCCACCTGCATTTTAAGTCTGTTTAAGTACTTTTTATGTTCATGCCTTAAGGGAGGAACTGTTTGAACAAAGACACATATAAAAATCAAAGCACAAAAGGGTTTCTAGGTTAAAACTCCAGCTTTTGTTTTTTTGAACATCCGCTCAAAACTGAATCCATTTGCTTGAAATGGAATATTTAGTTTTCAACTCAGCATGTGAACTGGTCATGGTTGAATTTAAAGCTTCATTTATTTCTTTTTGCACCTGTTTTTATTTTAACACTGACCAAATACAATATATGCTTTTGCTACATGGTTCCTTTATCCCCAGCTGGAAGTCTGGGCTGATATTATCACGTGACACCTTTCTAAAAAGTACATTTGTAACGCTGCAACCTCTGGAAATGCAAACTAGACTTACTGCTCCGTTTATCTTTTCTGTATTCATGGTTTTCCTTCCTGTGTTTTATAAGACTGACCCATATATTTGTTTTTAAGACCAGGGGCTGATTGTTGTGTACTGCGCCACAAAGTCTTGTTTCTATCAAAACAAGGTGCAGTCCTGCCCCTGGCAAAAGATACCAGACAGACCAGATCAGAGGAGAAGAACTGGATATGAACTTGGGAGAAGTTTGTGCTGGGGCATAAAGGAGCTGAGATGAGGGAGAACGGGAGAAGACGTGAGATGGAGCGTGGGAAGCGATGCTAACACGGCACAGGTGTACGGGAGGGCTTCAAAGTGTGGGATTTTTCTGCAATAGTTGTATCTGACAAAGAGAAGGGATGAACTGAGTGATCTTAAAGGGAAAATTTTAAATGATATGACATGCGTATTCTATTGGGTATGCAAATTAGAATTATGTAATCTGCAAAAATGATAATAATAATAAAAATCCTTTCCAGATTTGCAGCCTTAACCATATGCTCAGTGGGGTGGTGGCTGAGAGCTGGCTCATGCAGCTGCACTGTAAAACTGGGGCATCCAACTGCTTTTGATCTTGATAGAAAAGGGACAGCAGGTCACTTCACAGTCTGTTGTTCTCAGCATCTTGTAGTTTATATAATTCCTTGGGCAGACAAATGGTGAACACTCTTCGATTAGTGCTGTAGTAGCTGCAGACCATCCTTCTTCCCTGCTTTCCTTTCCCTGTAGTTGTTGGAAGTCACTGCCGTTGTTGTCCATGCAGGTGTATGAATTGCAGGTGTATTTACTGTGTCCTGTGCTGAGTTACTTAACTGTGATAACACGTGCCTTTCGTAATCAACAAAAATTGTGTTCATAAAGATGAGCAAAGCGGTAAAATATACTGAGATAAAACCTCCCTAAAACTAAGCAGGAGCATTCAGCCAACAGATCACAACAGATTTCTTTTCAGGGCTTGAAGAAATTCTGTGTTTTTTATAATATATTAGAAATTTCCACCAAGGCATGAGCTTATAAATGTAAATGAGAAGCTGTGGGGATTTTGTTGGGTTTGGTTTTGGTTTTTTTTTTTTGAGGAAGGTGGAAAAAAATCTCATTGGACGTGAATCTTTCAAATCTTTGCATGTTTACAGATTGAAGATAAGGAAATTCAGTGATTAAATTGGTTGCACTGGAACTACCAACACAGTCACTACCTATGTATATGTGGGGAGAAATAGATATATGTGTATATATATGTGCATAAAAAACCCTGTGCGTGCTCGTGTTTGTCAGACTTGGCTTGATTTCTTCCTATTGAGTTGCTGTTTTCAATATACCCTTGAGATATCTCTGTGTCTCTTCCCAGAGCTGTGCTCATCATATTTTCTAGCTGGTTGGCTGGCTGTGGTGCTAAGAGGCATGCTAAGGATGACTTGCATATCTGAAAATTAGGATGGGCCCCGAGTGCTGTGAAAGGAGCGTATGAATGGGAAACAAGAGCCCTTGGAGGCAGAGAAGTTTCATTTTATATAAAGCAGTTCTTCTGTATGTAAACCTAACCTCCTCCTTGTCCTTTTTCCCAGGGTGACTCTGTTATCACAGTGCAGCTGACTGAGGAAGATAAAGTTGAAGATGATGTAGTTTTTTACTTGGTCTTCACTGGATCAACTGTCCAACACTGCACAAGCACGAGAAAGATCAATCCTGGGAGTCTGGAGACAATTTCTCCTGGTAAACAATTGCCCTTTATTACATATTAGTGTGTCAGTCTGAAATTTGGTTAATTCAAGTGAACTTTAAAGTGATGCTGTTCTCTTGGTCGTATTTTTCCTCATTTGCACATTCATAAAGAGTAGAAAGTAGGGTTTGGGTGACTGCTTTTGTCTTTCAAAATTCTCTTGCTTGACTTCACTACAGTTATATGACTTTGAGATTGTAATTATTTAATGTGTAACTGTGGGATTCTATTGTAGAAAATGCAAAGTTATATTTACACATAATAAAAAGCTTTTAACTGTGAGCAAGATAACAGAAGATACATTTGCAGAGGTAGAGTTGCTATTATCTAAGCAGTGTACGGCTTGGTAAGTCCTAGCTAAACTTAGGATTAGCTTAACCAGGTGAGGTTCATTACTATAGTATTGGGGAAATCCAACCATTTCCCCTAAATCCAACCATTTCCCCCTAAATCCTGTCACATAGATCAGACCAAAACACAGAGTTTTTGAAGCTCTTGCGGTGCCCGGCAATGTACGGTGCTTGGTGCCATCCTTCCACACAGCTGATTCAGATGGGATGGGTTTCCACATTAAAGCCCACCACTTTGTGCCATTAACAAAACAAAAGAAATCAGTGCAGCATTTTCCATCTGTGACTTCAGCACCGTGGGAATGAGTGTGTTCCAGGCCGCGGTCCGTACCATTAACCTTTCATTCTGACTTGTTGCTATGCAGCGCATTGATACTGGTGTGAGAACAATGTCTGACATTTTCACTGTACACAGTAGAATTTGTACAGTTGAGTGTATTTCTTGGGTTTCCCTTTTTATCTCTCTTGCAAGTGTTGTCTTATGAGAGATGCAAATGAAATAAAGTTCAGGCTAAGGAGTTTTCCTCCTGCTGATGAGTAGCTAAAAGTTGGCCACCGTATTTTTTCATTTCCTCCTCCTTTTGTGCTGATAGGGTTGTTCAGTTGGCTTAGCAGAGAAGTCTTTTTACAGTTACTGACGTCTGGAGCCTTGTGCAATCAATTAAATTAATGCTTATTTTCTCCCAGAGGAGGGAAGAGAAGGGGTGACTCCTTCCCTGCTTTTGTGTGGTGGGCGCGGGGCTCTGCCAGCCCCACTTGCAATGACCTCATCTCCCTCTCTGGACCGTGGCTGCGTTGCCAGGAAAGGAACTGAAAAGCTTCAGTGTTCCCCTTCAGCCTGTGTAGGAACCAGCATACTTCATGGGATTTCCAGGCAGGAGTGGTGCTTTCCTGTCGCTGCCAGCCCTGGTGTCCTCGGAGCAGCAGTGGATGTGGCTGGGGCACTGACTGCTGAGTGGTACCCGGGGTGATGCTGTGGGTTCTGCCTCTCCTGCTGCCCCCAGATATAACTGAGTCATTGGTAAGGGCTCCCTGGGACTTGTTTTGTCACTGTTAGTGGGAAATCTGATTCAAAGGGAAAAGAGGGAATTGCCTTCAATTGTTCCTTTAGTTATAATGTGCTATTTTTTTTACCTAATAGAGTTGTGATCATCTGACATGGGATGCTACATAAGTAAGGGTGCTGTCCCAAAATACACCTTGTATCAGACCAAAGATACCTTTCAGAAAGGTAGTCTGATTTCTATCAGATAGCACTGTCCAGGGCCACGAGGTGAGGGAAAAGGTTACATCTCAAGTGTAAGGAACTCTTTGGATAACTCCCTCTTCTGTGTTCATGCCTCATTTTGGAGAAACAGAGAAACAACACGAGGAAAAGAAAAGGCTTTAATGGGGAAGGGAGTGGTAGGGAGAAGGAAACCGGGAGAAAACAATGTTTTCATACCCTCTGATGACACTGATGCATTTGTCCAGTGTTGCATCAGCACAGAGCACTCTGATTTCAATAAAATCTTGACTTATTTCAACCCAGCTCTTCCTCCTCCTCCTCCTTCCTGAACTCAACAGTGAATCTGTAATCATGTGTTTACACTGTGTATTCGGCCAGTTGCCTTGGAGATAGTTGTGGTGACTCAGAGCTGGCGTTATTTGACCTCACTGCAGGATTAGCTATGAACAAGAGACAGTGTGTGGGAGACCAGCCCTGTTCAAACATCCAGGCCTGGGCACTTAGCAAGTCCTCTGCAAGGAAATTCTTGCAAACTGCTTTTAGCTGAAATCTTGACTTTCACTTCGAGCTTTGGGCATCTTTCACTTGTCCCTGCAATGCAAGACTTGTGGCACATCCCCGGGAGCAGTGCCACTCCTGGGGCACCTCAGGTGGACAAAGGAAGGACTGATTCATTCAAGAGAATATTGATCCCCTCCACCTGCCTGCCTCAAACCTCCTCTGCTTCCCTTCTGGGCTTGGAGGCTCTTCTCTCACCCTCGTCCCTAGTCCTCAGAGTTTCATATGGTCCCCAGAGCGCTTCAGATGAAGTCCATCAGGGGCTGTGGTGACCATGATTCAGTTAAAGCTAATATAAAAAAAACAAACAGGTTTTAGGGGCTTTTTTCCTGACTTCTTTCGGTAGTTTTGGTGATGTATGGAGGCATAAAAAGCAGGAAGAGAACTGATTTGATTACGTCTGCCAAAATTAAGTAGACTATTTTAGCAAAGCTTTGAAAGGAAATCACATTTTAAAAACCCACAGCTTGACAATATAAAGTGGTATTAGATGAGAAATTAAAGAAAATGGAGTGGAAATATATCCTGTCAAAATACCTCCTAAATTCTCATTGTGTGTGACAATTCTCTATATCCTGAAAGATTTTACCTAAATAAAAGCTTCCAACTACAAAGTCAAATGACTGCTGCATTTTATATAATTACTAGAGCAGTCTGCCTCTTTCTTATGCTGTCTTTATCATCAACCTTAAATACTGAATATATATTGTTACCAGTACTCTTCAAATGTAAGCTTTTATTATGTTCCTGTGCATAATATAAGAAAGGATTTCTGATGGTAAATCTATGGGAGCAGATTTTCTTACCTGAAGTTGTGGCTAAATATAGATTCAGAAAACACTCAAAGGATGAAATACTACCTGTATTTTTTTCACTTACTCTGAAGGATGGGGTGGGGTGGTTATCCTGCCCCACAATTACAAATCTAAGGAAAATTATTTCCCTTTGTAAGAAATAGATTTTCATCTAAGCTGATCTGTCATAATTTGAGGTATCAAAAAAAGCTATTGAGTTAGAAGAATTAGGCAGCAGATGATGTGTGCTTCCAGTAGCTCTTTTGCCAGCCTAAGGACAAACCAGGTTACATTGTCCAACTAAGCTTCAGTTTGCCTTGGTGAAAAGATACCAAAACCTTATTTAACTGTTACTTTCCTGTCACTGTAAAACACTTCGATTTCTAAATGATCTGCTTCAAATTCTCCATAGTTGAAGAAGTTTCCCTTGGTACCAGTGGCACTCTGTAGGCCTCCAGAACAATTTCACTGTCCCATCAGACCCCTCCCATCTGAAGGTCCCTCTGCCTGTAAGGCAGAGATGCCATGACACTGGATATTACTTTAGTTTGGATATCATTAGTTGCAAAAGCTTGGTTGCTGGAGTTTGGGTATTAAGAAAATACCAATGGTCAGAGCAGAGAAGGATGCTGAGAGATGATATCAGCTCTGCTGCTGGGGCTGAACTGTTGTTGCTGCTGAAATTGTACTGTCGGGGTGGATGTATGCGCTTGTGTCATGGATGGTTGTCCTGCTTAATGTTGGTCACAAACAAAGCTTCTCAGCAAGTCCATATTATTGTAGTAACTGAGATTGCCATAATCTTTAAAATATGTTTTTCTTCCCAACATCTCTGCAGAGTAAGGAAGGTAACTAAGACATTGATGACCAAGCAGGTTGCACGTGGTAGTGTAGCAAGCCTGTTTTAAAGCAAGAGAAGTGAAACTTCATTGCAAGACTTATTGCCTTTTCCCCCACTAGGAAAAAGCCCTCATAACAAAACCCTCAAATTATGATCTGGCAAACAAACCAATAAAAGAAAGAACGACCTTACCCCTGTCCACATGAGTTAAAAGCTGCGACCACAACCTTCTGTGGACAGTGGAGGCATCTTGGCACTGGGAGTTCTCCAGCAGATCTGCAGAGAACTTTCTCACAGGAGAAAGCTCACAGAGTGAGCTGGTGTGCTGGGAGCTCAAGTATTTGGGTGGTGCAGCTCGTGCAAGTTGTGTGCTGTCGTGATAATGGCTGTGTTATTGGGCACCAATATTGCTTTGCATTTAAAGGTGGAGTGTGGTATCTGGGAAACACGGAGGAGCTCAGTGGAGGAAAATGGGGAGAGCCAGTCCAATACAGTAAATCCAGAGCTGCAGCAGCTCCTAAACAAGCAAGTGAAGGGTAAAAAATACCCTGTCTACAAGCTGAGTCACTAAAACATTAAGCAGGGTAATTTTGGGAGATACAATTGTCTTTGTAAGTGCTGTTTCAATGTGTTGTAGCACTCAGGTTTGGCTCTGTAATGCTTAAATCACTTTTTCTGGTGCGCTGATCTCAGAAGGTGAAGGATTCTTGTATGGGTTTCATCGGGGAGGAGGAGCAAAGTTAGATGCAGAAGAAAGACCAGAGAGACTCTTTGTCTGCTGGTAGCTGGGTACCAGCAGTTTCCACAGAGCTAAAGCTCTCCTCTTTACTCCAAATGCCTTGACTTACGTAGAGTTTTCTCTCCATGCTTAAGGTGGAGAAACAGGTTCAGTCTTTTACTTGCTCTTAACTCGCGTGGTTCTCAGATTTTTCTTTTCCTCTACTTTCTTTCTACTAGTTAAAGGGACAGACTAAAATAAATGTCAGTTAGCTTGGTAATGTCTTCATTTCAACCTTTTATTTTACTGTGAAATCCTTTACATATGTTCATGTTTCATTGTTTTCTACCACAGATTGTTTCCCCCTAGGAACCAGCTTTTCATAGAAAAAGCTATATTTAATGAATTACAATCCTTGTACTGGTAGACCAAAAGGATAAACAAGTTGCATAACAAATGGCCACTTGGCAATACGAGTTGTGGATTTGAAAATACTCTTAATTATGAAACAAAAAAAACCCCTAAAATAGAATAAAGCAACATAACCAAGAAGATTTTTTGCAGTCCATCCTCTTTGGTGTACTTAATTCCTCTATGCAGAATAATTAAAAGGAAATGATGCCAGTTCTAGATGACATCAGTCACAGGAAAAAGTGATTGAATGTGTATTGAAATTATTATGTAATGCATGGGGTCTTACACTTCTATAGATTTTAGGGCTTCTGCAATATAAAAGGCCTTAAAAAAATCTTTCTACACTCTCAGTATTAATAGTTGAGGGTTTAAAAGGAAAAACAAAGGCTCCTGTCTGTTACTGGTGCCATGCCTGTATATTTCATAAGGTTTCCTGTGTAGCAAGAGTCAATACAATAACTGTGTAAATCACACAAACACCCTCCAAATATAGGCTCTGATATTTAGAACCAGAGTTCAGAATTTCTGAAGCAGAAAACAAGCACTTCTCAGACAGCCAAAGAAGTTCCCTTGGCTTCCACGTCTATAGAGCCACCAGATGGCAACATCTCGTGGGTGCAAATCGAAGATACTCCATGAGATTTATCACATTTGTTGTCTGTCTTTCCTGTCCTGCTTAAATCTCTTTGTAAGACCCCTTTCAGCCCAGCCCCACCACAGTAACTCAGAGAATGCAGTGAGCACTGGAGTCCTTAGTCACCTCCTAGGCAAACCCAAACATGTGCTTCCAGCAGAGCTTTAAATAGCTGCCCAGGCTGGGGGCCTATTGTTTGGTAGCTCAAATATGAATTCTGAAAATAGGAGGTTTGGACAGGATTTCCACTTTTAGAGAAGTAGGAAATGAAATCATGTTTAATAACTCCTCTGTTTAGGAGTGTTTTGTCTCCATGTATGCCTTATTTAACAAGAAAAAGTCTGAAGAGTTTTGCTGCTGCCCTTTTAACCACACCCCAGATCAAAGACACAGGTACCACTTAGCTGGCCGTGTCTAAGGCTGTACATTAACTTGGCTGCTAATGACTTACAGCCAGAAATCTCCAATTTTCTCCTTCTTCTCTTCCTTATCGTGTAGAGGAGTCAGTGCTGTCATACTGAGGAATCTCATCTCTTCAAGGATAAGTACAAAGAGACCAGGACCTGGGGTTCCTCATTTTTTTGTTCTTATGTGTTGCCCAAAGCAAGTTTCAGTAAGTGGCTCCATAAGGAATTAGATAGTTCAAGAGTTGTTGTCTTTTTTTTAAACTATTTTTGAAGTGTGGTTTTACATGAAGGTGGGGAATTCAATTTATCATGACAGAAGCAGTCACTTTGCTCATCTTTTCATAGACTGAAATAGGTTTTATTTTTTAACTTCTATATTTTTCCTGCAGTATATTGGAACTTCTCAAAACAGTTCCCAGTAGTGAATTCTTTCCAAGCTAAATTTAAAGTGACTGAGGAGCAGAAGGAGAAATGGGACAAAATACAATGTAGGAAGAACTAAGGAGTGGGTTATTTGACTTTTATAGCCAGCATATAAATAACCTAAATGTCTTTCAGTGGCAAACAAAAAGAAAAGAACATGAAGAGAAGCCTAACTATACACATCAAGTTATTCTGTAAGGTGTAAACACTGTCATGTTTGTCTAAAGAGTTAAAAAACCGGGATGCTGTTGGATGATACCAGTGTGGTGATGTTCAGTATTTCAGCATTTGCTTTTGGCTGCTGTTTTGGCCAAAGGGCCTGGTTTCTGGAGAAGACTGAAGGCAATCTGGAGGCGTACTGGGTCGTGTGGTAAAGCACAGAGATTTCTCTTCCCTTCTGCGAGTGCACTCGTGTGTGCAGTTTATTCAGTTTACGTGTGCTTTCAGCCTACCGAAATGCAAACCTTTTAACAAAGGCTATAAATAGACTCATCGCTCTTCCTGACACACCCAGGGTTTGCTTTTTTTTTTCCATTTTTAGTGAGTCAGACATTTGTTTTGCTCCACTTCTGGGGAAGGTGTATTGAGCGAGTTGCAGCAGTTGATAGTCAAACACCCTGATTCTTGCAAAGTCCATGACTTGGTGTTTAACCCATGTTAGGAGAAAGCCCCACTGTCTACCAACTGGCTTGGAAAAGGGATGATCAAGAGCAATAGCATCTGTTCTGGCACTGCCCGGAGCATTTTGTGATCTTGGGCAAGTTACTGAACCTCGTAAAGACAGATTTGGGCTTGTTTTACAGATGATAACCACTTATCTTCTGAGAGTGCCAGAAAGCTTAGCTCACTTTTGCTAATGCTGTGGGGGAAAAGGCTGTTGAAGTTCAGATATTAGTCTAGGTGAGGAAAGCAATGGGCTTTGATGTGGAGAGAAGCATTGCCCCACTGATGGTTCCTTCAGGAGGTTCATGTATTGGGAACGTTTTCTTACATCATTTCAAAGCAGGACAGCAGAGACCTCTTGAGCAATCTTTTTAGTATTGGCCACACTTGTTACTTACTGTCTTCTCTTTCGTTTGAACTGTTTGCCAAAAGTCAGAACCTGTCCCACACTCTTATCCCCCCCGAGTACGACATCTTCTCAGATGTAGGGAAGGAGAACATCAAAGCATTGCAAGTCGTTGCCCTTTCGAAGAACATTCCCCAGGGTTTAACAGGATGCTTGTTTGATCTTGTTGGAAGAAAATGGATCGTCAGCTCTGTCACCTCTCTTTCAAGGCTGTGTTATATGTCTGGGGGTGTTTCAAGAGCACCATCGTTGGCTATGGATCAAGACATGGCCTTTTTGTCACCTCTCCTTGTGTTGTATTAAACTCTACTGTAGCTTTGTTTGATTTGGGGACTGGTGTTTTGCATATGCTCCATCCAAAGGAACTTTGTGCACATTCGTGATGTGTCAGTTTAAGGAGACCTTGTGTATTGACTGAGATTTCTCTCAATGGAGAAGCTTTTGCTGTCTCACAGAAGAGTGTTTGGCTTCATGACATGGAAGTTTCTTTCCCAAAGTGTTTCTCTGTAGCTCCACATGGTCCTTTTTTTGCCTTCCTTTCAATCATGAAAGTCCACTGGCTTTCTGGCAGAGTAACTGTATTCTAGGTTATTTTGCAGATGGGATTCTTATGGGAATAGAGAGAAAACAGTTTGGAAAAAAAAAATTTAGCTTTTCTCATGCTATTCAGGAGTTTTTTATTATTAACTCTGCATTCTAGCAAACTTCCACTGTTTTGCATAAGGGAGAGCCAAGTTCACAGCACTTGAGTCAGCTCCCGTAGGGCAGCACAGAGTTCTCAGCAGGCTGCACGTAACTCACTGCTTTTGTGGAGGTTATAAACAAAATTAATGTCTTAGCTGCTCCCTAGTCTGATGTCATTAGGAAGATGAGCAAAGCAAGAAGGTGTAGGGGGAGGGAATTCCCCCAAACGTGTTACCATCCCCTTGCTTCTCCATTGAACATCTGAGGCTTCTACTGTGAGAACGAGTGGAGTTTGTGATTGGAATTAATCTGGGCTGCTGAGATCCCTGCCCCTGCCTGCCCTATTGACTGGTGATATATTAGAATGCATGTGTAATATTTCCAAGAAGAGTAGAAGTAGGTCTTTCTACCCTTGTTCTTTTTTTTATAACACCATATTTCAGCATCCAAGTCATCCCGGTGCTGGATGGAAAGAAGTTTTCTCACTTGTCAGCTTTGGAGTCTCCTGGTTATATTGAGCTGTTGCAGTGACATCTTTGTGTGTTTTCATCCTTCCCTTTTATGCTTGGCTTTGATACCTTTCCAGCTGCATTTGTTCTCCTTAGGAAGCCACACAGCCTTGTCTCTGACAATTTTGGTGCTACCCACAGTGTCCTAATAGCAGTTTTGACCTTTCAATTAACTTCAGGATCGCCTCTTTCAACAGACAAAACCTGTATAGACGCCAAAAGCTTCAGAACAGATTTGGAAGGTTGGCTGAAAGACCATGAAGATTAGGGACATATTTTTCCTTTTGTCAAGGAAATCAACAGCAAAGGGCCCCGACACAAGAAGGAAACTTTCCCACTGACCACAAACAAATAGGAGCTTAAATTGAATTTTCAAGCCTTTAAAAATAAATCGTCATTTTGTATTTAATTAAGCAGAGTTTCATGAATGTAGAAGTATGCTGAGGTCGTGGGCAAAAAGGAGCTTTTCCAGTAATTAGTGCAGGGTCCGTGCTGTTCTGGCAAAAACAGCCATGATGTCAGTCTGAGACTGGAACAAGAAACCATGCTGCACCGTGAACTTCAAACATAAACCTTATTGTGGAAGGGGCATGTCTGACAATTACACGTACTCATCATGTTGGACACACAGTATATTTCTCCCTCTAAAATTGCAAAAAAAAAAATGTTGTGGGTTTTGTTTATTTTTTTTTTTGCTTACTGAGTTGATGGAATTGCTGCCATGCCAGGGCATCCTTTCTCTTGCTTCCCCTGCCCAAGATAAATCAATAAACTTAAAAGTTATCAGACTTCCAACTTTCTTGTTTTGTAAATATGGAAAGTGGCCATTTCCATGTTTTTGTTTAGCAGAAGCAACTTAGTTTATGCAGAGTGCAGCAGTGAGCCTGAGATCTGAGGGCACACACAGGGCATGCCTGGGCAGGTCGTGCTCTCATAGCTGTTCCTGCTTTTTTGGTCTTTGTTTTAGCTGAAATTGCAGTGTTTTATGCACAAGCCAAGTGTTGTGACAGCTTTTAGAGTACTTAGTTTTGCAGCACTTGGGTTCTGGTTTCTGGTGAGTTACTGGAGTCCTGTAGAGCTGGAAAAGAAAAATTTGACTGTCTAATCTGCCTGTTTGGACTGTATTTCCATTGGTATGTTAGTAAAATCTTCACTTGAATTACTTAACATGCTTGACTTTACTTGTCACTGATCAAAAATAATCTGGTCAGTTAAGAGTGGTTTATATTTCTTGGTTTACATTGTGCCAAACAGAGAAGAGTTACACATCTTTTCCTATTAAAGTCTGTTAGAAATACTTATTTCCAATGATACATATAAATTCCCATGTTAGTGTTTAGTTTAGAGTTGTGAACCTCACTAACTTGTTTGTAGCTGTTTTAATGTACAGAGTATGTGTGTCAAAGGAGTTGCTGAGTTGTTCTTCAGTGCATGTGATTATTCTCTTTTTACATTTTCCCTTGGTTTCATTTTGCAGGGCACGACTGCTGCGAGACAGTGAAGGTGGCACTTTGTGCGTCTAGAGAAGGTCATCCTGTTCTGGTTGTGGCAGAAGAGAGTTTCCAGTTTGTCCAGGATGAAGCATATGATGCTGCCCAGTTTCTGGCCACCTGTGCTGGCAACCAGCAGGCACTAAATTTCACCCGATTCTTGGACCGGTCGAGACCACCCGCTGCCGATGTGGACTTTTTGGATGAGAAAGTAGCTTTGGCATTTCGACACCTGAAACTGCCTGCAGAATGGAATGTGCTGGGAGCAGACCAGTCCCTGACCGGTGAGGACCTCCAGAGTGTGCGTGAGATTGGTGGGTTGGGAGAGAATAAAAAGGCTGGGAGAAAGGCTCCACACATCATTCAAAAGGTGTGTTGGCTTCCGTGCTCAGGGGTGGAACACAACGTGTTCTAGCATCATCCTATGCTTTGCACTTCAGCTGCTTTAAACTATACGAAGCACTAATGTTTTCTCTGTGTCTTTTGTTATGAAATGACACAAACTGTTGTAAATAGTCAATATTTTAACCTCTACCCAGAAGGATATTTGTGTGTGTGCAGAGGTCTGTATATCAGCATCACGCTCTGAGATTTCTTGAAAGAAACCTGTCTGTGTATAAAAAGTGCGATGATCCTGGGAATTCTATCCTTATGCCACAAAGCTGGCACTTTTGGTAACTGTTGGGTTTACAGCACCACGTGCAGAATGATTGTAACGTGTAAAACACATCTAGTTTTTCTTGGAGAAGTTGATGCTTTATCCCTGAGGATTTGTGTACCAATCCTTGTTGCGTGTTACCTGGGCAAACACAAGCCTTTCACAATTGTGCAAATAAACGAGAGTGTAGGTGGGAAAGCTTGACTAATGATAGCCCTGGCTGTGAGGCATCTATTATCTTTTATAGGATGCAATGTTATAAACACTTGAATAGGAATAGGATGTGGCTTGCCCAGCACAGCAGGCTCAGGTCTGCTCAATGGAACATTTTTCTGCAGGTGATTTTCCTGTTTTATTTTTCACTTGGCTTGCTGTCTGCTTTTGTAAACGTGAATACACAGACAGGCAATTCAAGCAGTGTTAGCAGACATTAAAAGATTTGATCATATTTAATGGTCTCTGCATAGACATTCAAATGCTGTCATATGTTTGCAAGGAGAGAAACACTTGGTGTTTTTCCTCTCTCTGGAAGACACTGATGTTTCTACTTTTAAAAAAGATAACGGAGACATTTCTGGTTTAAGCGATAAAAAATACAGTCAAACTGATCGTACTTTATGAAAACTTCAATTGAAGCTCTGAATTGTTGCTGATTTTGTGGGAAGGCTGATATCTGCTTCCTCTTTTTGACTTTGCTTGTTCTTTGGAAAATCAGCACTTTGGGAAACCAGGCTGGAAGATTTACATTGATTTGCTCAGCATCAGTTTGTGTGCCTGGAAGTCGTGATCATGTGGGACTCTGAATGCTAATGGGACTGTAGAGCATCAGTTGCATCCACAGTGAGAAGGGGAAGCTCTGTAGTGCTGAGTGTTTTGGCAACTTGAGGTGAGGTATTTGTAGACAAAAGTGTAAGTGAATAAATACAATGGCACTAAATCCAAGTTTCATCCAAGAATATTGGTGCTGTAAAATATGTTCCCTTGCAGTTGTCCTTTCATAAATAACTGAAACAGGGCAGTTTGTTGAAGTCTTAGTCTGTTTTTCATCTTCTGATCAGCTTTTTTTGATAGATGCAGATTAATGTGGTAATTTTTTGCAGTGAGTTAATTATGCATAGGAAATTCAAGGGATTTTTTGTGATTGTGATGGGAAAGATTTGCATGCGTAAGCATCCTTTCAATCACAAAACTGTTTTGCTGGAGATGGAAGAGATGTTTCTGGTTTATGATGAAGCCCTGGATTACTAGAACTTTTGTGGTAAAATGTATCATCCTTATACTGGTCCTTGTGGGTTAATTTGTGTGTGGGAGAGAGAAAAGCATTGCAAAGACTGAATCTGTGGAACCATTTGAACAACTATGTGTGTTCTGGCCAGTGCCCTTCCAGTGGGACAGCCCGTCCTGCCCTATGTCATTACCTATGAATGACTATTCCAGTTCATATTTCACATTTTGCTAAATGTCAGCATCAGATACTTCAAATAATGTTCTTGAAGGAGAAAATACTATAGAAATGGGAACAAAAGAAAATGTCAGATCCCTTCTTGAAAGATCTTTAGCGCTGCCTCTAAGCTGGCGTGTCTCTATGGGCTCTTGTGGGTTGGAAACAAAACGCTGCTGTTCAGCAAAACCACTGAACACAGGAGCGAGCTGGGAGCCTCAGCCAGCTCCCTGAGTGCTGCAGCCTGATGGGAAACTGCTGCTGAGAGATGGCCTTTGCTGTTGAGCACGTTTAAAAGTTGATTTTTCCAATGTCTGAAGTAGGAATCTAGGTTTTACAAAAATAATTAGGAAGTAATGGCCCTTCTGCAGGTAGAAGCTGGGTGGAAGAGCCACCACCAAGCACAACTCTGCTGATTGTTGAGGAGAGGATGGCTCCATGTGGAGGTTTCTCCTTGCTTTTGCCTGCACTCATCCCTAACCAGTCTTTGAGCAGAGGGCAGGAAGTTCGTTGCTGTCACACACCCCAGCGGGCAGCGAAGCTGCTAAAAGGAACACCCAGCTTTATCTGCTGAGGGTGTTTCATCTTTCGTGTCAGTGGGTTTGTGCAGTGCAAAGAGCATGGTTAAGGGCCATGCACTGAGAAGGAGGCACGTAACAACCCATGTGTTCCCACACACCAGCAGAGTTAAGATGATCTTCAGTTGCTTGTGTTCATCAGTCTTCATTCCTTATGTTATTGCAGCAGCACCACGCACGCCCCCTCCCTTTTCTAATGCATTTTTAGGTTTGATTTTTTAGTATGGAATAGTGTAGGATTACTGTGGACAAAGCTCTGTGAGAACTGTCTACTTGCTTATGTTTTGGTTATCAAGGCAAGGTCATCATTCTTTAAGAGTTTGCCATTGCTCAAGATTAAAGGCATCTTACGGTCATATAGGCAACTTATTAAGAGCATGACTTTTCAGCTGTGGGACAGAGATACCTCCAAGATTATTTAAAACTGTTGGAGGACATTCACAATCATTCTAATTTTCCTGACTTTGGAGGTCCTTGAGCTCCATCCTCTCTTGATGATGTAGGCAGAAGATATTTAACCATTCAGTTAGATGGTTAAGGAAGATAGCAACAGAAAGCTGAGGTGAAAGGAGATGGAGGAAGCAGCGCTCTGTGTGTGTGTGTGTGTAGGGGAAGGATTTGCATTGCAGGTAAACAGTGCATCTGAACCCCCTTGGGCGAGTGTGGCCTGACCTCCTCCCTGCACGCTGCAGTCCTCATTGCTTCTGTCCTGGGGCAGTTGTGTCCCAAGGACTGTGCTCTTCTCTCAGCCATCCACTGTCCCTCTGCAGCAGGCATTTCCTGGGCCCTGCTCTTCATTATCTCTCTATCTGTATGAACTCAAATGGCATCCACAGTTTCAGAATACCTACAATCATGGATTACTCTTGTTACCATGGTATTCCAAACACAGCATTATTTTCAGGTGCTGTATAATCATGTCCATCTTAATTATTACAAATGCAGTGTAACTTTCTAAAGAACATAGTTGTTACTGCTGTTAAAAGTAGGGTTATTTACTGTTCTCAGTGGCATTTAAAGACGGCTGTTTAAATGGAACAGATTGTTACTCTTTATATCTAGAAATCAAAACTTAATATGTGTTCTGAGGAATCATGCAATGTACATACCAGACTGTGGGTTTCTGTTTTAAATGACTGAAGAGAAAATAAGCTTACTAGAAAACCAGACCAAACTCTTTGGACGTACGAGTAATGATTATGGCTTGTTTGTGCTGCCCTGGGGGAAAGAAGAAGCAGAAAGCAAATTAAAGAGGATCCAAGAAGTTTAGAACGCTTAATCCTTGAATTAACTATCAGTAATAAATAGATAACTTCTAAAATATCTTTTAAGTAAAATTCTGACACAAAATTCTTTGAGGTAACAGTCTTTTGTTTTTGCTCATTGAAAATAAGCAGTGAAACTCAGAGCTACAGTTACAGTTTTGTTAGTGTGAGCCTTCTGAGGTGGTGCTTCCAAGAGCTGGTTAACATGGGTAGAGGGTTGTGGTCATCAGCTATTCCCCATGGGAGAGTAAGGAGAAGTCACCCCTTTGATGAGCCAAGGCATAATCAGCCACGATTATGAGCAGATAACCAGCAGACTATCCCGTTAGATAAAACACTTAACAGCTCCTTAACTTGAGGAATGTCGTTACTGATGTCTTGAATATGTACAGCTTCCCAGAAGTGCTGGGAAATGAATATCCAGTGTGCAGTAAGTACTGCTTGAGAAATGAAACCCCATGAGCTTACCAGGTGGGAGTTGGGTAGAGGGAGAATGCTTTGTCCTGGTTTGGAATACTCTGAATGGATTTGGGTTCTGAGTTTATAACTGTGTGTACAAAACCAGTAGAATTTTGCTTCATAACTAATCACGGTGACACTCGTGTTCTGAGATCATTAATTTGTTTCTTTATAAAAAAGGAGAAGATCTGAAGAGATAAAGTAAGCAGAACCCCTCCTTATTTTAAAGAAAAAAAGGCAAAAACCTAAAAAAGCTGTAAAATGCTTTCAGAAATAGAAGGAAATTTGATTCTTAGGAGCTAACATTTTTTTCGTGGGAGGATGGTAGGTACACAGGTGGTGATGTTTTTCAGACATAAAGCTTCAATCTCTTCATCAGCTGCACTTTTTATAGCTTCTCATTGAACCCTTACAGTGTAATAGTTACAGATATTCTTTTTGTAGGGTTTCATATCCTTTCCAATCTGCTGCTCACCACCTTCTCTGTCCTCTGATAAGACTGTATGGTATAAAGCAGCAGCTTTTAAGCCAACAGTGCAAACTGCCCTGTTCATCAGTAGTCCTTGATAAGATGGAAAAAAATTTTTCCATAAGTAAATTTAATGCCCTTTGCAGTTGAAAATGAGAAGCAGAAAGTAATTCTTGTTCAGGTAGTGCCTGAAATGCGCTCCTCACTTGTATGTACTGCTCAGCCCATTTCTGAGAAATCATTGGCATGAGAAAGCTTCTGTACCCTTTGATATTAGTGGGAATGGAGACATGAAGATCCTTTGGAGTACTTTGAAAATGTTCTTGTTTATAAGATTAAAAAGGAGTTACCCACACATCTTTTTATTAACTGAACTCATAACTCCAAACACAGCTTCTTCGCCTTGACCTTTCTTCAGGGCTGTTGTTTGCTCGAGCCTTGCTCTAGGACCTCAGCATTAACTGGCTGGCTTGTCGTTGGTTTCTGCTCCCAGTATTTCTCAAGGATTGATCTGAGCAGTGAGAACATTTCCAGCTGGATTTGGAGGTCAGATTTGAAGATCGATTTCAGAATTGCTACGTGGATGTGATTTTGGGTGAGAATCAAGTGAAGGTCACCATCACAGGAAGACTGTCAAGAGCTGCTGGCCAGTCCATGGGTATCTCTTTCTTGAAGTGGTGTCTTGGGGTATGGAGGATAAACTAAGCAGTTAGGTGTGGGTTACTCTAAATAAAGAATGGTTTTTAAAAAGGAACAATTTTTTTTCCCAGTCATTTAGTCAGATTTAAAATGAGAAATTTTACTTAGAGAACAGTTCGTGTGTTCTCAAATATGCAATTTTTTTTCTTCAATGCTTATTTGTTTTGTGCCAATAGCACCTTAAACCTTAATCCTTTACTGTTGGCAAAGTGCATTTCAGTCTTCTATGGAAATTTTATCCTTAGTCACCCAGATAAACTGTTTATTCCTGTGTCACAGCTGCAAAAAAAATACATAAAAATAATATATCTAAAGTCCTATGTTTTGCTAGCTGGATTAAAATGCCCTGCCATTATGGGACAATAATCACATGTTTCATCTCTTGCCTATTACTAGGAAACGAGAAAGGAACAAAACAACCTTGGCCTTCGCAGTACCGTTTGTCTCGTATTACCACAATTTCCTAATAACAAGAAGCTTTTTTGTTTGCATTCAAAGGACAGACATTTGAAGCTGAGAAACTCACGCTTGATATGGAGTAAGAGAAGGAGCTCTAGCTGTAGCACATTAAAGCTTTTGTTGTTCTTCTGTGTCTGGGAAGAGCTTTTTGCATCATGACAAGACCTTGAAATCGCTGACTGACTTTTCAACAATTTACTCTACAAGCATCATCCCTTCAGAGGTCAGAAGCCAGAGGGATCCATCAGTCTTCCTCCCCTCTCCATCCAGCAACACTCCTGTACTTGATGGCCAGCTCTTGTCTTGTTCTGAGCAACACCAAACACCAACAGATGTGTTTTTCATTATGTATTAGTGGTTAATCCAGCCCACAGATGGCACACGCCTTTTAACCGTAGCCGTGCAAGTTTTGCACACTACAGAACCTTCTAAAGTCATTGCCTGGGGCCCCTGCAGTTGTTGTACAGACAGTACTTTGTCTCTTTGCTGCCATCATCTGTGCCCATCTGTTAGGATGGCCTCGTGCCAGTTTATATGTTATGCAGAGTCTTCCAAATGGGCCTGGGTAGTAAGCTTGGATGTTTAATATGCTCTGGATGGCAACACGCCATGTCTTCTTGTACAGATCGTCTGTGCACGTCGTCGTTGCTCAAAGGCATTTGGGCAGGGCCATGTTCTGCTCAGTTCCATTTGTAGACACCTCCATCCAAACATTGGGACTACTGTGTCCACCGATTCGATGATAAAGATGATTGTTTTAAAAGAATAGAGTAAAGGTGGGGTTTTCAGAAGCTGCAATCATATAAGCAAATTACATCATGTGGTCATTTGGGACAACAGGGAGTGTGCTTTCATCTGTGGAAAGATGAGACAGAGAGGAGCATCCAGTTGGATCAGGGACAGGATGAGTGTGTGTACACCTTGCAGAACTTGCAATTGGTGTGCATGTTTATTGGTGAACCATGAGTTGGTGAGTAGAAGATGCTTCTACCTAACTGTGAGGCTCTTAGATGGAGGAGGAGGAAGCATTTCGGTGCGGGAACCCACGCTTATGCTTTGTAGGTCTGCTTTGCCCAGTTTTGGTTGCAAGGGTCTCTGGTCCGGTTCGGAAGATGATTTTTCCTTTCTCCAGCTAGAGCAGGAGATGTGTGGTAGAACAGATACGGTCAGACCAGTGCAACACTTTCTTTGTTCAAACAGCAGATGTTTGCTCTGATAGCAGTGCTTTCCCCAGTAGGAAGAGGTGTACCTCTTCCATTATACTTGCTGATCTGCCAGTGTATTAGCAGAAGTAAGGTAGGAGCTTTGTGCAAGTACAAGTCGTTGAGTGAAACCTTGGGCATCTGCTCTCACACTCGGTGAGTCCCACCTGTATCTACACTTCCTCCTTTTTCGCAGCCTCATTGGTAGCCATTCCCTTCTGTCTGTCTATATGGTGTCTTAGTTTTCCTTTTTATTTAAATCCAAAACTGACAACCATTGATGAACTACCTTGTTGCATTGTCGATTTCTAAAGCATTACACTCCATACCACTTAATACCAAAACCCTTATTATTTCTCTCCCAGAAGCTGTGAATTTCTCTCTGAGTGAGCTCAGATATCCCCTTTTTCTGATCAGCTGAAACCTCCTTTCAGATATGCTCCTGTATACAGGACAGCATGGTTTTCCTTTATGGTAATCAAGAGGAGGTTGGGGGAAATAATTGGTTTGTAGCCCAGAGACCTAATTTGAAGTCATTTGGAAGAGAGATGGTGCCAGAAAGCTTTTGGTTCTTGAATACAGATTAGTTCTTCAGGAAATGATCCAAAAAGTTGGCGAATATTTTGTGTCAGGCAGGGGAGAACACCCCATTTTTGCTTTTTTTTTTTCACTTAGGTCTAATGATATCCCTTAAGAAAGCAGGGAAGCAAGAAAAACAGCACTTTGAAGAAGAGATTTTTCTTGGGGCATGCTTCGTGAGGAAAAAATACATAATTAATCCTAAAGGCATTATGCACTTGCATTTTTAAATGTGCTGTATAGGTTTGGCTGGCCACCAACTTAATAACCCAATAAATCATTGCTATGATATTCAGGGTATTATACCAAGTGTGCTCGTTGGCATGGTTTACTGAGACCCACTTGGTGCTTTTTTGTTGTTGTTCTTGTTACTGCCAGTCAATACTGAAATTCTTTGTTAATTAAACCAACAAATTTTTATTTCTCAGAAGTTTTTTAACCCAAATGCTTCTTCCCTTCATACAGAAGTAACAGGCTTTGATCTGTAAATACTGTATTTCAGCAGTGCATCTGGAGCTCATTTCTGGTTGAAGCTTTTCAGAGCATCATTCTAGGACTGCAGCTTTTAGAGTAGGGGGATATTTCTCTGAGATGAAAGCTTGGGCTCAAGAGTGACTTTTACCAAATTAGAAGGTCACGGTTGTTAAACATAAAAAGCAGCAGTGGAGATGGCAAGTTTATAAATGCTGTTACTCAGAATGATAAAGCTACTGTATAAAGCTGAGAAAAGCTGGTCTGAGGCATAATCAAGCCAGCAAAGCAAAATCCTCACTTTTTTTTCGTGTGTTTACATGAGAGGTTAAACTGTTCTATTTTATTCCTGCTTTGGATTTGTGCTTCAAATATTATTCATTTTTTTCATGCCTTGGGACAAATCAGCTTCCCGTTAACTAAGAAAACGTAGTCTGTTCCTAAAACCTGGTCCTGAGTATGTGAGGAAAAGGCTTAGACATCTAGAAAAACCCACCTGACCATGCCAGGTTCTGTTTGGAAGCCCTGCAACTTAGTGGCTGCTCATGACATGGTGTTTTTTTCACGTTGACGTGTGGTCAGTCTCACCCTGAGAGGTCCTGAGCGCTTCCAGAACCACCACAGTAAGCCCCTTGCTATAAAATACTGGTCTCTCCTGGCTATTGGCATCCAGCTTTTGCAGAGTGTCTTCCTCCGGGTGCTGCAGGTTCCTTGGCTTTTGGATGGTGAGCTCCATGCCAGCTGTTGTGTGTGGTGGGATATGGCATTCACCTAACCCGTAGACTACAAATCCTCATTTCTTTTTGTTTTCCTTCTTTGTTCCCAGAGAACGTCCCTCGGGAAACACTGATGCATTTTGCGGTGAGGCTGGGTCTGCTGCGGCTCACGTGGTTTCTGCTCCAGCAGCCAGGTGGAAGAGGAGCTCTCAGCATCCACAACAACGAAGGGGCAACGCCTGTGAGCTTGGCCTTGGAGAGGGGCTACCAGAAGCTGCACCAGCTTTTGACAGAGTAAGGATGATCTGATGGTTCCTCTGCTAGTTTTCCATTCTCTGTCATGCTTTTACTTGCTGTACCTTATCACTGAGTAGTGTCTAAGAGCTATACTCTATTTTTAAAGACAATTTTTGTATAATTTGACTTTTACCTTTCTTGCTAGCAACAATGGGGGCAGATCCTTAGGGTTTAGGAGAAATGTGATATTGTTTGTTCTCCCTTTCTGTTGCACAGTGTTCTGCTTCCAGCTGTCTCTTAAAGCCCCAAATGAGTCACTGTATTATCTACTAATTAAGACAAACCTTATGCAAACACAAATGAAAAAGCTTTTCTTTGAACAAGCACAGCTGTCCAAAAAGAGGAGAGCTAGGGGGCTTCGTGTGGTGGTTGATTGTTGTGCTCTTATTTTATAGATTTGGAGTTTTTTGGTTGAACAAAATAATAATGATTATATTGAAATAAGGCAGCATCTTGCAGACAGTAAGTATCTTACCAGGATAGGTAGAAATTTAGGTAAGAATTAATGCAAGTATTTAAACGGCATAAACAGTTCTCTTTTGAGTGGTCTTGAGAAGCAGCCAGATATTAGAAGCTTGTAGCAAATATCTAGTGGCATAAGCATTTACTGCAGTGTTTTACAAGGAATCCTTCAGGAGATGGAAAGTTATTTTTGAATAGCAAACGTTTGGAGATGTAGCTTTAAAAGCTGAGGCTAATAAAGACAAAGAACTTAACTAAGTCCCGAGGGGGCTATTTGTAAATGAGAAAAGATTTGGTCTGCATGTGTGTCCTTCTGATGCCTGGTTCTCTTAAGCTTTGTAATTAATTTTGTTTTTCTGAATTGAATTTTAAGATACTTGGGGTTTATATTGAGGGACCCAGTGTCATGTTTAAGAGTTTGTTGTGTTGTCTGCATTATCATGCAATGTTTCTCCATTACAAATCGTAGATTATTCTGCTTTCTATAGTTGTTGGGTGGATTGTTAGAAGGCAAAAAGTATTATCTATGTTGCTAGTATCTAGTCTTTAACAATTCAGTTTAATCTTTTAACAGTTCAGCCAATTCAGTGAGGGTGAAGAAGAAGGAGTTCTACTCAAACATTTTCTTCTGCCACCCCAGGCTGGGATTAATGCAGAGATAGTGATAGTGTTACTTTTTCCTCCATCCAGTTCAGCAGTCGTACTGTGAAAACACACAGCTCCTTTGCAGGCTATCTTGTAAAACTGCCATGTGCAATTCATCCTGTAACTGCAGCAAAGTTCTCCAAGGTGAGACTAACCATGTTAACAGACTTTATGTACTGTCAAGAAGCTTAAGTTGGCCAAAACTTGAATATAGATCTCACAGCAAATACTGTGATCTGAATGTGAGTAGAGCTGGTAATTTAAAAGGAAATGGGAAGTAAGCAAAACTATTAAAACAGTTATTCATGTGCTTGGTGGAGTGTTTCACGGCTGGTTCCAGTACTGACATGGCAGCTCTCGCTCAGTGGGAAGAACAAAAAGAGTATTTGGATTATATAATTATTAATTACTTAACCCAAGGGGTTTCTCTTATGACCTTTACGGTTCATCTTTAAAAACAAGACACTAGAAATGTCAAGAATGTTACCATCAAGATGCCAGGTCCCGTTCTTCTTAGTATATCCTTAAACTGTTCATTATGGTTGGTTTTCCTCTTGGACTGAAGGGTGAAAATACAGTATATAAATATCTGACAGCCATGCTACCTGTCCTGTGACCCTGAAAACCCTGTTATCGCCATGAAGCCCTGCAAACAGAAATATCTCGATGCCGGAAGTCGTGAACCCCTTTCTCAATGGTGCTTTGGTGGTGGAGCACCATGGTATGAGCTCAGGGCTGGCTGGGACGATGGGAGCACTGTGTGACACGGGGACCACCACGGCCCTTCCCCACAGGAGGGGAGTGGCTGCAGAATGGACACATCTAGAATTCCCAGCAGAGATTTTTGTTGTGCTTAGTGCTTTCTGCAATGAGATAAGATCAAGGCTTGAAAATCCCTATTGAGAGAAGAAATACTGAGTTTCAAAATATAGAAAAGCAGCCAAATTCCATGAAGAAAATATATAGAATTTATGTGCTGTCAAAACACAATGGATACTGTACAACCTCTTTTCTGCACTCTGCTTATGCGCACGCTGTCTAATCCATGCACACAAATTTGGCACACAGCTCATACCACTCAGCAAAATACAGAGCAGCAACGCATGTTAGAGAGAGCCTGTACAAAGGAGTCATTATTTTTACAAGTAATTAAACTGCACTTTGCCAAATAAATGAATGCAGTGTGTTTGGTGATGCATTATTCTTGGGGGGATTTTATTATTCAATTGCTTGCTAATTTGCAGGACCCTGCATTTTACAATGATTCTCCCAGCCAGCGTTGGGAAGGGGTGAAATTTCGCTGTAATTGGGATACAATCATTAAAAAGCAGACAAAAACCCTCCTCTGTGGTTGCAGTTTTGCTGGGGTTTGGCTGCAAAGCAGCTTGATTCAGCTGCAGTGTAAATATTTTTCTCAAAAACTAATTACACTGGTGACATTTTGAATTTCTGTTTATCGGATGAGCTTTCCCTTTTCAGCTGTTGTAATTCTTCATGTAAAAAAAAAGAAAAAAAAGATGCTTCCAATTCAAATTTTGCAGCCCTTGAAGGATTCCTGTCTGTATTCTCAAGTTTGTGCCCTGCATCTTGTGTCCTCTGGCAGGAAAGGTGCGTGTGTTGCTTCTTTTGAGACCAAACGGAGGAGCTGCGATAGCGCTCACGTAGGTTGTTGAAGCTGGAGAGCAGGATGCTGATAACTGTTTATTCATCGTTGTGGATCATTCTTGAGGGTGCTTGTTCTATCTTTGAGATTAAAGCTGCAAAGTAAACTTTCTCCAGTGGTGCAAATGGAATAGGACAGCTCATAAGAGGGGTTTAGGGAAAAAAAAAAACATATATAAAGATTTTCTTTAGGAATGTCCTTGTTTGCTTGCCACCAGCTTGGCTAAGAGTTTGTTCTGAGGTCTTTAAATACAAAGTTAAATACAAGTTTTAAATACAATTTAAATAAATTCTCTTTACTTGCATGAAAAAGCTTTGGAAACTAGGCAGGTTGCACAGCCCCCTCTGAGTTTCAACAATTTCTGAGTCCAGCAGGAGCACATTCCAAAGCCAATGGCCCTTCCTGGAAGCCTGTTGCTTCCCGGTGTTTAAATTGGGCGATGCTGGCTGCAGGGTGTTGGCAGAGCTCTGCTGCTCTGCTCGTTAGAGAAGGGCTGGCTCTGAAGAGACAGCTCAGTGTGTTAAATGTGGGTCGTCCTCTCCGTGCGAGTGACTTGGCCTCTGCGACAGGACAGCTGCAGTTTGCAGTAGTTTGTGTTTTCAAATGCAGTTCATTTCAGTTTTCAAATGCAGTTTCTGCCTGCCAACTCCATGTTCTTCAGTGCTCTCTAAGTCAGGCAGGGGAAATGGCTCCAAGAAATTGTGAGCCTGCAGGGTTTCAGAGAAGTCGGAAGTGCCGTTTTGTAAAACACACAAGCACTGGTTTTATTCCTGATTTAATTTCTGCAGAACAGAGTTAAGTCTGTTTAACCTAAAAGTATTGGGGTTTTTTTGGCACAGCCAAATGATTGTAGTTCTTTCACAGCTGAGAGCAATTGATGCTCTGTGAAAAACAGGAGGAAAAGTAAAGCCAATGAAGAAACTCTTACTTTTTTCCAGTCCCTACAAAGGACACAAGTTTCAGAGTTGTAACGGTCTCTAGGTTTTTCACTCCAATATTAATTTTGCATTTGCTTGTTCCTCTGCTCGGTTATTGCTATAAAGCACTTCTGCACAGCTCAGGGACTGCTCTTCCTTCACATCTCCTGGTAACAGTCAGGTGCCTCCCTCAGTATGTGAGACTATAAGTAGGTTCACGTTTGTATTTCCAAAATTAAACTGATTTAATTAAAACACATGAGGAATAACTCACTGATAGCAGGAGATTTTTATGAATGTTTTGTAATCCATGTTGATCACTTGCTATTGTTCTGATTTTACATAAACAACTACTGAAGTCTGCACTGTAGTCTCTGTGGTGCCTCTCCAATAAGGAAGCCTTTTCAGTCACTCTGCTTTTATAATTGAATGCACTTTTCTGCTTTTCTGAGCCAGAGCTGCAAGAGGATTTACCTGGTACCTCATTTCTTTGCACCACAATTTAGCAAGTCCTTTAATCATGTGTTTAATTTCAGAGATGTCCAGTTCATGTTCAGCAGTGAGTTTAAACATGGTCCTAAAATGAAGCATTTTTTACAGTGCCCTGCCAAATTAGGGTGATAGTTAAAGGTGGACATTTTTAATTGAATTTTGGTGTTAAGTTGTTCCATTAAATTCAGCCTTTGCATGAGCAAAGAACCATCTGTGGTGCAGATGCTTTCCAAAATCACTGGTTTGCTGGGGCTGGAAACATTGCCTGACCACTATGACTTCAGTGCCAGGTTGTGGCAGCTGTATGCAAGCAGGGCTCGTGTACCCCTGAGAACGTATAGGCTGATCCTCCCTTTCCTGAGTGCACCTTTACCTTTAGTACGAACTGCAAACTAATATGCACAGCTCTGACTCTTCCTTTGGTGTCTCCCGGTCTCCTTTTATTTAGTGGGAGCACAAGGACACAACTGGGGACATCACT
This sequence comes from Dromococcyx pavoninus, assembly GCA_033558185.1. Taxonomy (NCBI): domain Eukaryota; kingdom Metazoa; phylum Chordata; class Aves; order Cuculiformes; family Neomorphidae; genus Dromococcyx; species Dromococcyx pavoninus. The sequence continues at coordinate 2,622,859 of JAUMJL010000491.1, forward strand.
GGTGGGCAACGCTAGGCAGATTTTGAATTTAATTTCTGGCTAAGCAGAATCAGTGGCTGAAGAATTTATTGAATTTATGTGGATGTTTTCCCGTCTGTTCTTCCACCCCAAAACAAGCAACAAATCCTTTGATCACCATTCAAGGTGCCAGGCAGTAGGTTTAGGGTATGGCCTGCTATGGTCTGGCAGGAGAACAGTTGACTTTCTAAGTACTGGCTCAAGATTAACATTTAAAGCGGGATTCAAAGACATTATAAGGGCAATGAAAGAGGACCTGATGAAAGATGTGTGTTAAGAAGATGCCATTTACCTACAAAAGCGTGGGAGGAGCATTGATCCAACAGGATCTGTTCTTGTGGCTGTGTATTGCTGAACTTTAAGGTTATCATTTGAAACACTGTTGTTTCATTGATTGACCACGGTGATTAGAAAGATGCTGAGGTGCTGTGGGTTTCTTCGCCACAGCAGAGGAGCAGGCTGGGCTCCGTGGAATGGGGCAACCAGGTGTGAACATGATGGAGCAGGAAGAGTTTGTTTCTCTCCACCTACTCACTCACTGCGTGCTCCAGCTTTTACTGGTTTCCTAGTGTGTTCCCACATCCCTGTGAAGACTTGTATTTTCATTTGTTGGCTCCCTCCTCTCCTTTGTTTTGTATGTATCCACCTCTGAATACAGAAGAGAGAGAGGTGGCTTTGTCTGTATGGTAGAAACAGCTTTTTACTCTCTCTGATACTCTACTCAGAAATTGGAGGTCCTGAGAGATGAAGTTCCTGTAAACAGGCCTGTGAGGAGGGGAAAGAAGAAGAGATTTGGGAAGATGTGGTAAGGTATGAGAAGAGAATTATTCCTCTCATAGTTATCTTGATCTGGAGGTGATCCCAAAAATTATAGGGACCATAAGCCCCTACAATAAGCTTTGTATAGTTGGTGCATGATTGTCATAGACCAGCTTCTTTTCAGAATAAATTTAGAAAACACAGATAAGTGATTTCCCAGAGCTGCTGGGGTTTTGGCCTCAGGCACAGGTTAGCTGGATATCCAGTTAGAATACTCATATTTAGTCTCTGGAGCAGATCTGCTAGAAGTGGTGACGTTTGTAATGGAGGTTTGAACAGATTATTGTGGAAGAGGACTTTGTAAACTGCTGTGTCAGTGGCAGCCGGAGCGATGGCTTCGTCTTTGGGTTGTGTTACAGAGTCTGTGGTCACGCTTGCTTGTAGCGTGCAGAGATGTTCTGCAGACAAGTTTTCCTTCCATATCACTTGTCCTGATCTAAGATGCTGTTTTTAGCTGTAAAGAAAACATTGCTTGATGAAGTAGTCTCCATGACTGTGCTTTTGCATTTAAAATGTAACAGATGGCATCTGTTTTCCCTCTGAGTGCGTTTCACAGATTCACCTTAGATTTCTTTTGTGTACTGATGTGACTCCAAGTTGACATCGAGTTCTGTGTTGGACCTACAGCTCCACATCCCAGGCAGAGTATCTTCTTGTTATACAAGAATATGAAAAGAAAACGAATGGAAAAGTGCATTTAATAACAGTTATTCTTATGGAATGCACATTTTACTTTTCTGAAACTGTTGATGATGGCAGTTTGTAGCTATATTTATTTTTCTAATATGTAAATATGATTGAGGCTGAAGAAATGCTTGTGTTTAGGAGCACAGACCCTTTGTTGTATGAAATACTGGACATACTCTCTTAGGATGTTTGTGTCTACAAACAGCTGTTGAAGGACCAAGTCAGCTTTTCTCTTGTTTGATTTCCTGCTTTACAGTGTGTTGATCGATGGACTGAGAAGTTAACATTAAATGTTTTGAATCCAGTTTTTAAACATTTAATCTGATATTGAAGTGTGATTATGCAATCCTAAATTCAGTTTAGTGTCCAAACCCACCGCAGTTCAAGCTTTTGTGATGCATTGTAAAGGATTAGTCATCTTTTCTACATCAGATGAACTTTAACTCTTTCCTTAAACATCAAAGGCATTCAAATTAACAGGTGATCTATAAAATTTTCTTAGGTAGGAAACTTTTTTTTTTTTAACTTTCCTGGGGCTTTTGGAACACTGGAAACACCTGAAGTATGAATGCTGTGTTTGTTAAACCACTTTCAAATCTACAGATGGTTGATTTGTTTTAAACCATTCTGGCAAATAATAGTTGGGTGTTTTCTGAGTCTCATATACAATGCATATTTTGGGTTACAAAAACGAGTAGGAGCAAGAAAGTGTTTGTCTGCACTGGCATTTTATATATCACTAAAGCAAAGCTGATCATATGTATACAAAGCCTCTATTATCCTAACACTTTTGCAAATAGCCTTGAAGTTCTATTTTGCCAAAAATTTAAGATGTCTTAGTTTTAGATGTTGGTGACTGCATTAAGTCTGGGTGCTGGGTTTTCACAGGAGGGATTTTTGACTTGATTTATATTGCTATGGATGGGTTGTGCAATAGCCATCAAGTCCAGCTTCCTATCCCAGTAGGCAGTGTTCCTGGTTTATCACAGATCACAGCCTGCCTGATATACTATTTTCAGTGTGGCATTACAACAATAGGAATAATTCAGCATTTGAATAAGGATGGAAGGTTAAAATTCAATTTAGTTTAGTTTTTATTTTCCTCACAGATAACAGCATCTAAATTGTAGCATTTCCTAGCTTTGCACTGCAACCATAATACTACGGATTTTGTTTAATTTAAGAAGGAAAAAAAAGAGTGGTTTGGTGGCTTTTTCTTTTTTTCTTTATCACGTGAATGTAGGGGCTGATGCTTTCAGAATAAACCTGCAGCTCTTGTCAGGCTTACAGTAAGATCATAAGAGCTGGCAACACTACTGACTGTGTTTTGTTTCAGCCAGAATCCAGCTCAGAAATCTGGAGGGGATATCCCCAGGAAATAACACCTTGGGTTCCCACACCGACTTCCTTGCCCGGTTGTAAAACTGTGGGATAACACAAGGTTCTGCTTAACCCACTGAGGCTTTTTTGTTCCTTTTCTGATCTTTTCCCCCTCCTCTTCCTCTCTTCTCCCTTCAAAACCTGTTATCTCTGTGTTGGAAAAAAACACGCCTGCCAAGACCATCAGCACCACCAAATTTCAAACCTTTGTCATCGATCACTGTTTCTGCAACTTTTGAAGGTGGGCAGAGCTCTTACTTGGGGTTTTGGTTCTCCTTTTCTCACTTATCTTCCCTCTTCTTACAAACACCTCGCCTCTATCTGCAGGAAGCTGGGACCAGTGCTGTGTTGGCTTTCCTCTCCCTCTTTCCGCCTCTTGCTGGCTCAGGGCCATCCTTTCTGCTCCCCTGTGAGGTGAGAGGAGATTCAGTACACAAGTACAGTGCAGCTCCTCCCTCACCAAGGATGAGTCTACTTGGGTGATGGCTTTCTACAGATGAAGGGCCAGCTGGTAATTCTGTCAGCAGTTTCCCATCTGGGTTTGTATCGATGGGACAGAAGGCTTCAGCAGAAGCAGCAGGGACCAAAGCTGGAGGACTTCTTCCAGGCTTTTTCAGTGGGACACAGCATAATTGTGCCGAGGGTGGAGCTGTGTGAACACTGTCAAACTTAATGAGCAGTCCTTGCTTTCTTACCAAAGCAAGATATTTTTTTCTGCAAAAGTTGGGCTTCGAGATGTCGATGACATTTTCGTTTCACTGGTATCTTTTATATAGTTTGATGGGATGCAAAAGAATTGACCCGGGATAGTTAAACCTCATAAGACAGATTTCCCTTATTGCTGGCAAACTGCAGCAAACTGAATTTTTCTGCTGAACAGAAGCAGATTTTCAGACTTCTTGAACACTGGAGTTTCTATGTACATTTTTATTAATACATCTGCAGTAAATATTTGCATATCAGTTTTTATCTCCTAGTAGACCAGGTTGAATATGCACTTCTAAGCAACCACTGGAAATTCCTAATCTTTCACAGTGAGGGAGTACAAAGAACATGGCTGCAAAGCTTTGTTTTTGTTCTAGAAGAAAGTGTACTTTTATCATCTCAAAAACCCAGGACTTGCAGTGAAGTCATGCAGGAGAGACACAAATACTTAAGTTCAACATTTGAAGACAAACAAGAAGGAGCATCTTGTCATGCCATCTGTGTGCCCTTGGAAGTGGTTGCCTGAACAACAGCAACAGCAGTGTACAAACAAGTTCAACACTTGCTGTTGCACATTTGTCCTCTCTGGTGTAGCTTATCAGTGCTGGGATGACTTGAAGGAGTCAGTAGATTGAGACGTCCACTACCTCTCTGCTCAATTTTGTGGAGTATACGTGACTGCTACTGAAAATGAGAACTTGGAGTTGTTTCTAGTTGGCTGGATGTGAGAAAGATCTTGATTTATGAAAACTTTTACTTTCTAGAGCGTAACCCAGATCTGCAGCTTGAATATGAAAAGAAGTTGCTGTCTTTGTAAGCAGAAGTGCTTATTTGATCTGTCAGGCCTGTGTGAAGGTGGCAAATTGCAGAAGGGCTGGGTCATGGTGTTGCAAGGGACCTTGCCTGTCATCTCGCTCCAGATTCTGAGGCTTTTGGAGGCACTGAGGGTCCTTTAAGTCTCAAGTCATGCAGGCTGCTTTGTGGTGCTAATTTGAAGGTGCTTGTAAGTGTACTTGAAACTGATGAGAATGTGGAGCAGACTCATTGTGCTCAGTTCTGTAATCTGACTGATGTCTCCATGAGTGGGTGAATATGGGTTTTGTGATGACTGCCTCGTGGTATTCTGAGAGTGTCCCTGAGAACAGTGGTTTCTCATATACGACAACTGAGAAGAAAAATACTCCAGACAGAAATGTCTGTGTTTGCTTGATAAAGGAAGGTCATTTCTTTTAGTCACTTGTAATGAATCAGTTGACTTCAGCACTTCCATGGATTTATGCTAATCACTGGCTGCTTCCTTCTGTTTCTCTGTAGAAATATTGATTCAGTTTAAATCAAGACTAATACTGAACTCAATTGAGTTAAATGGTAGTGAATGGTGGAAGATGGAGTTCTGCTTTGTCTGAATTTCCTTGCAGATTCAGCCCAAAATGAGTCACAGGAGTGCAGAGGTGGGGCAGCCACTGCCACCGCTGTCATCTGCACCGTTTTCTCTGCTGTGTGATGAACTGTCTGACCATTTCCCCACCCTGCTCTGCCCATTCCTGTTGCCAGTCACGGTATTGTTTGCTCTTTAGACTTTGCTTTCTAGATGGTGTGGCTTCCCAGAGAGGCAGCCCTGTGGTTTTCCTGAGCCCAGGGGTTCACTAGCCCGTTAGAAAGGTTTGCTACTTTTAAAGTAAGAAATCAGTGGGCAAAGATGCTGAAAGCTATGTGTAATTTTAAGTGGTTGATTGTGTACACTTCTGTATATGTGCCTTCTTAAATTCCTTAATTATTTGCACACAGTCTCTGTCCCAAGCCCCATCTAGGTTAATCTGTAGCTGTGCTGTGGAGGGAGATCTGGGAATGCCTATTGTGGTGGATGCTGGTCTCCACAACAGGGAGGGGACATGCTTTCTGCTCAGGCTGGCTCTCAGTAGATGAATCATTAGTGAACGGAAAACAGAGAAATTTCCTTTTCTCACCCCCCTCAGCAGGTCACTGTAAGCCCTGTTTCTGTAATGTTCCTGATCAACTCCACATCTCTCCGGGGGGATTCAGTGCTCAGGAAGGTGCTATGTGAGCCGCTCTGTCCTGGGACAATTAAAACAGGTTTTGTTCTTCCTGAATCAGTTATGATTCAAAATGAAATCTGTAAATCTGAAGGTTTAGATGAACATCTTGATAAGACAAATGTTTACTCAACCTCTTAAAGGGGCAATGTAGCCTCTGTGCAGCTCGGCGAAACCTGAGCAATTACTGCTTTGAATTGCAAGCCCACGCAAAATCAAGGTTTGACTTTGGAAGTGGGATGACTGAATTGAAATTTCTACTGGATACACGTAACTGCTGAGTTATTTTTTTCATTCTGATCTACAACAGCATCTTTTTTTCCTTTCTTTCCTTTTGATTGATAAAAAGAAAATCCGTGGTGCTGCTGCAGAAGGACATCTGTCTCACAACATTGAGAACATCTTGCAGAGAAGCAGGTTCACAGAGCAAAGCTAAATTCATTTCAGGAGTGAAAAAGTTGCTACAATTTGCTGGCTGTTGGCTATTTTTGGAGTAGTGTGATGGGTTTGGTGTAGAAGTTGTATGATCTGTATCGTGACAATCTTCATTCCTTCTAACCTGTCCATCTGCAGTCTGTCATTCAGGTGTCTGTTTTCCTGCAACAGCTGCTTTGGTGATCTTCACCTGCAGTAAATTCTGTTTTAAAAAGCCATCTTTGTGCCCTGTGCTGCTGCTTTCTCATAGTCTGGGGAAAAAAAGCAGGTTTCTAGCTGCGACGGACCTTGTGAAGTAAAGCTTGTGGCTGGCATTAACTCTAAATCACATTAATTTTCAAGACTGAGAAGCAAACATATGTATTTGTCTGTCTGGCCCTGGAGCCAGCGCTCGGTTTCGCTTGGGCCATTGATTAGATGACTGTCCAGAGTGAAGAACAGCGTGCGTGTCCTGCACTGCATCTCTCCTCGCCTGCAGATTAACCTGCGCTTCCTTTATTGCAGAGAGGAAGCCAGGGAACCGGACTCCTGGAGCACTTTGTCTCACACCGTGCACTCAGGAGACTACAGCGTGAAGCACCACCGTGGGCTCGATGTTTACATGCTGACAGCTGAAGCCAAGGAAGGGGTAGCAGCCAGTTTGGAGAGTGACATACGGCACCTTCGGATGCACATGCAGAGCCACCAGCACATGGTAAGGAAAAAGCTGAGGTGATGAAAGAGAAGTGGAGCTGGCTGGTTGCTGCCTGGCACCTGGGGAGGACTTCCCCACGTAAGAACTCTTTGGGGGGGGTTATTTACCCCAGTGTTTTCTCTGGATGTCATTAGCAAACATCTAGGTGGGCACCTGCCTAATCTCTTGTGAGCTTGGGGAGATCTGATAAACCTATACAAGGCAGCAAATTTTGTCTCAAAGAAGAGAAGCTTGCTTGGGCTTGTGCAATGCTGGCTCTGCTTGGCCTTGAGGGCTCTCTCTGCTCCCAGCTTCTGCCTTCTCCGTTAGGTTGGGACCCACTTGGGTGGGCAGGGAAGCTTCCCTAGAGGTGGACTGTCCCTCCAAGATATCTGGCAGCCATCAGGCAGGCTCCAGGAGCAGGGCTCCATCAGTAGGGGCTGCGCATGGTGGGTACATCTCATGGGAAGTTCAGGGTCAGAGAGGAGACTGAGGGGAAGGTCTCTGGGGAGGTGATGGAGAAACCTCCTGTTCCCGTAGCATCTCGGTGTAGGACTCTGAGGACAAGCCTGCCCTGGCCATGCAGGTCATGTGTCCCCTTGCTGCCCTCTTTTCAGACCCTGTGACTGTCAGACCACAGGGGCTGTGTGGCTTTGGAAGGGCTTCCTCTGACTGCTTTAAAATCAATGCTGCAGGGACTCCTTTGGGACAGGAAGGTGAAACAGCAGTACAATTCTGTGCCACTTCTCAGAAACATCTGTGTGACTTCCATAGCCTGCGTCACTTGTGGGTGTTTCTTCATCAGCTCATACATCTGCTGTTACAGAGGTGTAGGATCTGAATAATAGGATTTTTTTGTTCCTTTAAATAAGGAAGGGGAGAATCATTGCCTGCAGGCAGTGGGTTGGGGGGCTGTTCAAAGGTATTGGGCCAAACTGAGCCATTTTCACCCTTCCGTGGGTGCCTGAGATGTTAGTTACTCCCAATCTCAACAGGAACTGGTGGCATGAGTGGCAAACCCAGGCTAACTGTGAAATCACTTCCCCTTTCCATTGAAAGACACTAAAGCACAGCAGGCAAGTCCTGCTCACTGCTTGTTTGCTCGTGCGAATGCCAGATGGGTACGTTTTGCCTGACAGTGAAATCAGAAAGGGCTATGTTTAGACTTTTTCTTTCCAGCACTGTTTCACTTCACATCTAATCTGATTTGAATTTGGAAAGCAACTCTGTAATTATTTCATTTAGGTTCATTTCAGGTCAGTTAAAAGCCTGTTGGCTTCCTTTGGAGACGGCTCTGTTTTTCAGGATATCAGCAGAGTGACTTCACCATGAGGATGCTGGGGCTGCCACAGCCCCTCCTTTTGAAAAACTTGCTTGTTCCCGAGCAAACGTCACCGTTGTCTGTGTCTGTCCACCCTGGCTGTGTTGTCTGTGTCTGTCTGTCCTGGCTGGGAACCAGCAGCTCCATCTCCATGCTCTGCTGTGGGTTTACAGTCACCAGACAGCCAGCACACTGTTTCATCCCATTTGTTTGTCCTTGCACAAAATCACTGTAGCCTGTGAGTACCTCTGCACGCAGAGCCCTGCGCTCCATCCCTGGCGCTGCTTGATGGATGGGGATGACATGCTGCCTGCCTCCAACACTAACCTGTCTTGGGATACTTCAAAAACAGGGAGCTCTGGCATAGGTTTCAGGGAGCTGGTTAACAGGATTATTTTAAATAGGAGAGCCATCAATTAACATATTGGCCATTTTAATAAGAAAAGGGGTGTTTAAGCAGACATTTTTGGTATGAAATTCTGTTTCTCTGAGAACTAGTTTCTTATAATTTTGCAGGGACCTGTTTAAGTCAGGCTTCTAAGATGCATTTATTTTTGGAGTATTTTTACAAAAATATGTACAAAATAACAGGTTTGAAATCAGTCATTACAGTTTTGTATCTGTGGAGTCAAAGGCACTTACTGAGAAATCAGTGTGACCTGCGGAAACTTAGGATGCAAAACCCCCAAGCCTGCCTCAAGAAAATCAAGGGAGTTCTGTGAGGCCTGCATTGAAGGACTGAGGTTGCTCATTAATTTAATAAATGACTTTTTGTAAGATATGAACATTGGTATGCAGCATAGAGAAAGAAATGAAGATATCAAAACAGACGGTTCTTTTTAAGTAAAGGTTTGATTGTATAAAACTTTAAAACTTGGGGAGAGCAGGTGCTCTGGAAGGAAAGTGGAGGTTAGATAGGAATTTAATACGTTGCTACTGTTCCCTGATGATGCATGTATTAATTTTAATAATATGTCATAATTTAAAGATTTTTCTTTACATTTAGGAAGTAAGTTTCACATTTTTAATTATGCATGCAATTTTCAGGAATAAATTTGCTTATTAGTTCAGTTCTAGGAGTAGGAGACAAGTGGTGGTGTTTGAACATGGTCAGCCATTTCCCACATTCTGAAGTAGCATTTTCATTGATACAGAGAAAATTTAGCCCTGCTGATGAGAACTGGGGAGTGTGGTCGGGCAGGGATCTGAAGTTGCTCTTAAGCAGTGTTTGCTCAAGCACTCCAGAACTATGACTACAGCTGCGTAAAGAACAATTACAAAGATTACAACTCTTCTCAGTGGTGGCAGATGGTGTAACAAGGGGTAAAAGGACAAACAGCTTCAAGGGTACAACTGGCTGTAAGGAAGGACTCCTTCATGGAAGGGTGGTGGCACAGGAACAGATTGCCCAGAGAGGTGGTGGATACTTTGTCATCAGAGGCTATGGGGACTTGGCAGGATAAAGTCATGGCTGACCTGATGTTGCGTTGGTGGTAGTCTGTCTTCTGGAAAAAGGCTGGATAAGATCATCTCTGGGTGCTCTTTCCGACTCACTTTTGTATTATTCTAATAATTTCATTATTACTGTGTAACAAAACCAACATATAAAAACCAACTGTGTGTGTGTAACTCTGTCCTGAGGGACATGAGGAAGAGGTAGAGAAGGGAGCAGGAGTTACACCAAATAGGATTATGTAGATATAGATCTTGTAGATGGTGGAGACAGTGTGAATGTGTGACAAAGCAAAATAATGTCTTTTTTTCTTTTTTTACTTTCTACAGAGTTTAAGGGGGCAGACAGAGCCTGTACAGGGAGATTCTGGTGGCAGCTGTGCTAAAGGAGCAGAGCCAGATGGTCACCCAGCCACTACTTCTCAGAGCCTAGAGGAAATGACGGGAGAGGGAAGGCAGGAAGATCCATCTGATCTTGTTCATCAGGACATCGAACAACTCTCAGACCAAATTCACCAGGAGGAGAAATGCAACAGCAGGAGTTTGGGAGCTTTTAATGATGCACCAAATGACTTGCAGAGCCTGGGGAATGCAAAGAACCCAGAGTGCTTCTGTGAAAGTAAAAATACAGTGACGTTGAGTAAAAAGGAAGAGGAGGGGCCAACCTCTGACGAAGGCTCTGGGACTATATCAGATGAGAAAGACTGCACAGTGAGCCTGTGTGCAAGTGTAAATGGTGCCATAAATCTTCCATCCTGTGGAAATACAAATGAGGAATCAGGAATGACGTCTGCTGGAGTTGGTTTGGATCAAGCCGGCCTGTGCCGTAAAGATAATCCCCGTCAGGAAGCACAGACTGCTGAGGATCGTGCAGCTGACAGTACTGGTACTGTGGTTGAAACTGCAGGTGAAGCCCCAGCTTCCTCGGAGGGCGTGGATGTGGCTATGGGCCAAACTGAATGCAGGAACTGTACAGGGACGGCTGAGAGGGCTGCAGGCCGGCAGCAGGTAGAGGATGGGATGGCTGAGGCCGGTGAAAGGAGGACTGCAAACCTGGAAGAGCAATCACCAGCTAAGGAAGAGTCAGCCCACGCTGCCCGGCCCTTACTCAGTGGTTTTAACGGCATTGAGTGTGCAAATGAGGAGGATCCAAATGTGGGATTGGTACCGGCGTGTGACGGTACAATTGCAGTTGGTGGCACTGGTAATGTCTCCATTGACTTTTGCAAGACTGGTGATAACAAAGAGACTGGAGTGGACTCATTCACTGGTCAGGTAAACAGCGGCTTCTCGGAAAGCCGAGGCGATGCCCGCATTGCGGTAAGGCAAGATGTCACTGCCAGCGCAAGGGCAACATTGCCAGAAGTGAATGGGGTGAAGATTCCTGCGTGTGCATCAAAACCTGGTCCTGATTTGGAAATCCATGGCAGTGGAAAGAGTGAGGAGCAAGAAGGGCAGGTGGGTTGCACAAATAGAAAATCCAGCTTGCCCTCACTGGAAGACAGTGTGGAAACCGATGGCCCTGGTGCTGAACCTGAAAACAATGGTATTGGTGGATCTAATGAAAACAGTACAGAACCTGCTTGTTGCCAGATCACCAAACGTGTAGCCCAAGCAATGGAGGGCAGTGAAGCCTGTGAAGAGGAGCCAGCAGGAACTGATACCAGCAGCAGCGGAGATGGAGGAAGCGCAGATTCTGCAGACCGAGGTCAGGAAGTTGTTAACTGTTGCCCTTCTGCTGATCAAACTGTTGTTAGAGATGAAATGGGCGACAGCTTAAAACTGGATGCTGCTCAAGCGAGCAGACATGAGCCTGCATTCCTCCCTCCGGAGGCTGCAAGTGCACACTTAGCAGAAAATGATCCTGCACAAACTAAAGCAGAGATAGTAGAAAGTGCTTCAGAGCAGGAGGGGCTGAGCAGTGAGATGAAACCCCTCGCTCCCCCACCCAGAAGAGAGGGACCGTCTGCAAGTCAGGAGGGAGATGCTGCTGTGGCACCCCCCGGGCAGGAGGCAGCTTTGCAAGGTAATGACCCTGGATTAGCTCCATGTGCCAAGGGCGCAGACGGTGCAGAGGACAGTTTTGGAGGCACACCCTCTGTAATTCATAATGAAGAATCTAAACAAAACCAGGAAGCTGTGGTGGCGGCAGAGCTCGCCCAGCAGCACAGCGGGAAGCATGGCAGAGTAGCTGCCGGAGCCGGCTGGCCTGGGCACCATGCAGGGCATGAGGACTCTCCAGAGCAGAGCCCCTCACAGCAGGCTGAAGGAGCCAAAGCTGAGCCTGATCAGGAGGCTCGTACAAGGGACCAGGAGCAGGTTTTGTCAGAGGACCTTCTTGCCACTGTTGTGAAACCCCCTGCCTGCAGTCAGGGAGGGCCTGTGGCAGGCAGCAGCGGTGTGGATGCTGGGCTGAAAGGGATGGTTCCCCCTGAAAAAGCATGCAAGACTGGGGCAACGTGTGCAGACGAGTCACCAGGTGTCGAGAGCATCCCTTGTCCGGGTGCAGGACTTAACCAAGAACACAATTCCAGTCAAACCCAACAGCGAATCTCCCCACACAGCGGCACTCCAGGTTTAAAAGATGCTTTGGAAATGGGAGCCCCGAGTGATGCCTGTGGAGGTAAGGAAGTGTTAAGGCTGGTGGCAGTAACCCCTGTCGGAGCGTATCCGGAAGAGCAGGAGGATATGGAAAGCGTGCTTCCCCGGGCAGCGCTTCAGCCCATCGCGGAAGAGCCCACGTGCGACAGCGACTCCAGTACCGACACTGTTTATCCAACCACTGAGGGTGATGCTGGTCCCGCTGCAAAAGCAGCTCAGAGGGAGGTCTTGGCTGAGCTCGACGGAAAGCAAAGCCGAGCTGTACCCGAATCACCCTGCTCGCCGTGTTCGTGCCATTTCCATGCTGTTGAGTCACTGGAAAATCCGGGAGTAAAGAGTTTGGTTTCAGCAGATGATGGCTCCTCTCTGGATAAAGTTCCTAAAACGGTAAAAAGTTTTGATGCAGTGGTTTTTGCAGCAGAGACATCTTCTTCCCCTGAGTTACCAGGCACAGAAAAAGTGGAGCTTGAGACCCAGGCTGCAGTAGATGTGGGAGCCAGCCTTAATGGAGAAACGGACTTAAGTTCCTTAGCGAAGAAGAGGAACATCAACCCAGCTCAGCAACAAGCTGAGCCTACTACAGGTAGGAGAAATCATTGGGTTTCCTACTTTTTAGTTTTTTGTCAGTTTGTCTCTAGCATCTCATCAGCAAAGGAAGAGAAATAAGAGCAGGAGGCCTGTCTTGCAAAGGAAGCGTAGGTGTTTGGGGTTGCTGTTCTGAGAAAGAAGAAATGCAAAGTTCTATATTAAAACTTTCAGTTCAAATGCACGTTGCTTGGCTGGCAGTGGAGGTAAGGACAGGACATCATCTCCTATGAATTTCTGCAGAAGAATTTGTAGCACGTGAATCCTCCCTGTAGGAAGAATGAATGGGAGGGAGCTATTTGGATTACTGTATCTTCCAGATATGTACTTTCCTATGGGTATGATGGTTTGTTTGCTTGGTGCTATTGCTTTGCTTCTCCCCTTTATTTTTGTTAATGTAGAATTAGAGGCTGGAATGGGGCTCTCTTGCATTTTCTTTTCTTGCCTACTTGAAACAGCTGCCAATGTCCTTCTGAACTACGCACAGCCACTTCCTAATTGGCGGTATTAGGTCATTTAAAAAAGCCAGCAAGCCCTACCCCCACTGCCTTTTCCGGGCTGCAAAGCTTTTTTTGTCAGGCAGAGCAGCCAGTGGTGTTTTCCAGTGCATATAAGCACTACTGGAACTCGGATGATGAGTTTTACTTGCTGCAATCAGCTGGGAAGTGGGACCAGCGTTCCTCGTGGATGACTGGCAATGGGCGAGAGTGGTGGGACTTGGGGGACAGTGTAGACGCCTGGTGCCTGTGCCACAGGAGCTAATAGAAGACATCTCCAGGTAACTGCAAAAAGGGAAATAAAGGGATAAATTGAGTGAAAGAGAAATGGGTGTTTTGCTCCAGCCTGGAATTAAATCATAGGTGAATTTGTTACTGAAGCATGGAGCTAATCTGATCTTTATATTCCACCTGTTCAGGCAGCTGTTCAATGGAAGCAGCTGAACTTTTTCAGTTGCCATTTTTTTCTTTGCTATGGGAAAATGATACAGTGCCTCTTGCTTTCCCAGCACCAAACAAAACAACAGAGCAAACAATTGAAAAAAAAAAGTCGTGATATAAATCATGAAGTTGTAGAAATATAAAGCTATTTCACTGCTTTAATGCTGGGAACTGTTTCTTCAGTCTAAATGCAGAATGGGGTGATGGCAGAGCGTTTGTTCTAATATGTGATAGCAGAATAACTGGGGGCAGGGGAAAGGGTTGGTGGGAGGGTGGGGTCAGTGGTGGGTCCAGCAAATACTTTTTTCCTTGAGTTCAGGATTTTTAGAACGTTTACTGGGAGATAAACAGTAAATGTTACTCAGGAGATCATTAGTAGATAAGTAGAAAGATTTAACAGTGGATTAGAAAACTGTTTTCAGAAAGAACTTATTGTTGGCATGTGGTGGATTGACAGTTCAATGGGACAGGAGTGGCTGAAAGTCAATACCTGGCAGGGCTCCTTTCTTCTGGGAGCCTCCTGCTCTGCTGGCCCCATCCGTACAATCCACGTCTTTATCTCTGGTTGTATTTTTGGAGGAGTGATATTGTCTGGGCGAGGAGAAGGGACTAAACTGTCCAATAAGATAGTGACTTGAGTAGGAGAAGTAATATTAAAACATGATTCTTTAGTAGGGTATGGAAAGGGGTGCGGGAAGGAGATGATCCTGTTACAGATTTAAAATGCATAAGAATTCAGGGCCAAAAGGTCTTGGAATACAATGTTCTGTCCTCTCCATAAGGAAGAATTGTTTATGTGCAATGGGATGCTGCTCAAAGGAAAATTTCAGCTGGAATATTTTCTCTTGAAGTGCTTCAGAATTGCTCGAAGACAAAACGATAAGGAAGCCCAAATAAAATATTAGCTTAAAGCAGAAACAAGTGACTGCTATGAATTATTTGAAATATTTGAATATATGAATTATTTGAAATATTTCTGAAATTCACTTCTTATAAGGCAGCATCTGGAACTCTGATATGGCAGTAATTAAAGGGAACAGATTCATTGTTTGTTATTATTGCTGTGTATATTCTTCATGTCGATGTCTAAGCTTTGGGTAGCGTTTTGTGTACGAGTTCGGTGGCAGCCTTCAGTTCTTTGTGTTGGTTCTTCTTTGCTGTGTCAGTGCAGGGGAGGGAGGGGGGTGTCTCTGCAGCCTGGGCTTGTACAGAGTATTTTGTAGCCATGCAGGAGTCATCAGTGCTCAATAGAATGAATCAGATCTTTTTTTTCGATCAGCTACAACAAAACCATGCCAAAGGAAGTGCAGGTCATGGGACTGGTTTTCAGAAACGTGTGTGGTCGGAGGGTTTTATTGTCATGCTAATTTATCAGAGATGTAACTGGCTGATGATGCTGTTGCCTTTACTCCAAATCATTGAGCTCTTTGTTTTTTTAATTTATATTGTGAAATTGCTCCTAAATATATACCTGTTTAACTCATTGCTGCTTCTTAGTTTCAGCCTGCCTCTAAGACAGAGACCTCAAAGCCTTATCCAGGCAAATATCTAGTGACTGATCACAACATTGAGGAAAGGTGATGAGGCTACAAGGTCCTACTTTCATAAGGCAGCTATTAGCTTTGAGCTCAGACCTTCATTACAGCTGAGTAATGGGTTCTTGAAACACATTATTTGCAAGTCAAGCAGATATATGCTACTCATTAAAAAAGCAGGCAGTTAGGGTATGAAATCATACCACAGTAGACATGCTGGGAGAGAAGAGAAGAAATGGCATGTGTCTGTGCTGACCTCTGAGTAGATGCAACTTCTTGGCAGAAAGCAACTCTGGCAAAGTTACGTTGTATGGTTGGGATTTGGCATCTTAAATTACCAAATACTGTAATTACTGCTCCTTAGCTTTTCTCCCAGGAGAAATATCCCTGGTGTATCTCTTGTAGATCTTGGTATTTAAAGAAAACACTGATTGTCAGATATTCCAGACTTTATTTGGAATTTTACCTGTCTTCACCTCATTCTAATCAATGGCTTTTTCCCTACTGAAGAGAACTTACTACAATTTCCTTCCCCTGTTAGAGTAGCAGGATGAACTGATAACAGAAGTCATTGATGATTCCACTCATGCAATAAGGTGCTCTGTGCCTCAGAGACCTCTTTGATAGTACCATAGTGCTTTCTGTCTGGGATATGTTTCTTAATAGGAGTTCAGCAAGAATTGTCAGAGAGCAAAAAAATTGTCCCCTTGAATTTCATCCAAGGCACGTGGCTTGGTCCTCCAGTTCTTACGCAGCACAGTGTCACTACTCTGTTTGCTTCTCCTGTCTTCACTGCACCAGAGGTTTTTTCCTTGTGTGTTCTGTCTTTGGACCTGGATCTCAGGTTTCTTCCTCGTGTGTTCTGTCTTTGGACCTGAATCTCAGGTTTCTTCCTCGTGTGTTCTGTCTTTGGACCAAGATCTCAGTCATCATGGCATTGCCACAACCGTGATCTCTGTTTTGCCAGTGTCTGATTTCTGAGAATCTACCCACAAACTCATCTAATCAAGACAAAATCATGCCAGTTTGACTTAATGATGTTGCATTAGTTTGTCACAAGAATATTGCAAAACCAAATAGTGCCAAAACCAAAGGTAGACTTTAATGCCAATGGAAAACCATCGGTGACAGTTGTTACTGCAGTTTCCCTGTGAAGATGGGAGGCTCCTCTTGCTAAATCCCTGAAGGGGTAAAATAACTGCAACCATATGTCACCCTTAAGAAAGTGTTGTCATCCATCCAGTGTTTGTTTATAGTAGAAGTGAGAGAGGGAGCAGGATTAGAAGGGGTTTAGCCCTAACACAGCCTCTCTCCATGTGGGTGGCTTTGGTCAAATCACTTCACTCCTCTGGAATTATCTTGTGTGTCATGAGAGTCATTAGCTTAAAGTTGAAAGAGTATTAGGATGTTGACTTTATGCCAGGGAAAGGTATGCATAGGGGAACCCCAAGGGAATGGTGACTAATGAAGTCTCTGCTGGGCAGAAAAAGCAGCTTGGACATGATGTTTGTACCACTGAGGTGGTGACGCCATCATGGGAGAATGAGGAAGGGGAAAATCAGCTGTGACTTTGTACAGTGTAGAAATGGCCTTCCTAGTCCAGGGAGCTAATTGTCAGCCCTAAGACATTACAGGTGGGCTGCATTTTTGAAGCTGGGAGTGCTTAAACCAGTTGAGGAAATAAGGCTTGTTTCTTGCATTATCTTCAGGTTATGGTAGGAAGGAAAACAGCAAAAGTTTTGGTTCTTTAACTAGATGAATAGGAGCCAAAAAGGCATGGGCAAACACAGGCAGGTGAGCTCAGCCTCACCTAGAACTTTTCAGGATTTTGCCCTATGCTTGCTGCTCTTGCATAGTTTCCTTCAGTCCTAGACTGATAGTTGGTAAAAATAATAACAAGCAAGCAGCAAAGTTGGGAATTAAACCAGATACTGCAAGTCAAATGGACTTGTTAAAGGGGTTTTGGGGTAAGGTTTCTTTTCTGTTTTTTTTTTTGAGACTGGTTTAAACAAAGAAAAAAATATCAGCAGCACTGAAAGGGGTTTGTTTATAAATTGCTTGTGCGAACTCTGTTTTCACAGGGAAGTTGGAAATGAAAACTGAAGACGAGGTGGATTTTCTGAAAGATCACGACGAGAGTGCAGCCCGTGAGGAAGCGGTGAGTGCCACTTATGCATTGTCACCTTGTCTTATGCTGTGCTTTTTAAAGAAACACCACCACTGTCGTGGTGGCCACGTAACCTGCTGGTTTCCTTTCTGTAGCATTTGGTTCTCGGTAAAGCTGAATGGTGTCCATCACTGTGATGCTGGTTTAGCCTTTTAAAAATAGCTTGGGCTTTTTTAGACCTTGCTCTTTTCAACCACTGGTTTAAGCCACATTTATGTTGTCTCAGTTGGTGACATGAAGATTGACCTAAAGGTTCCTCATGAGGCAGGATTGTAGTAAGGTTTGTAAATGATTTCATGAAAGTGTTACCTCGTAATGTGGTTGGGGTGATGATGCTGCCTGGGGCCTGGCAGCACCTTTGAGGTCCCTGCACCGCTGCAATGTACGTAGTCCTGGCAGGACTCTGCATCCCCTCTCAGGCTCTGCCCCTCAAGGGAATTTCTGGCAGAGGGGACAGTGGCTGCTGTCAGTGTTGGTGCCTGCACAGACTCTGATCTCCAGAAGCATCTCTGGCTGGGAGCATTAGTGCCGTTGCTGGAAGGAAAATTAGTAATGGAATAAGTAGAGGGATCAAACGTAGGGGAAACCCCATATTCCTCATGTCTGTGTAACAATATGGAAGGTCATGCCAGGGATCAGTAATCAGTTGGTATTGTTTTTCTGTTACTTATATGTTGCCACATTAAACAATTTGCTATGGTTATAAAAAAAAACCTAAGTATTGTGCTTGACATTGTAATTTTTAAAGCACCCCTAATATTCTGCTTTAGCAGGGGCTGGGTTTTTTGTTCTTACCTTTCTTAGCTGGATTTGCATTTGCTCCTATATTTTATATATCGTTTCTTGTTCCTGGAAAAGAGAGTGTTTTGTGGATGCTAAGTTGCTCCCAGCGGTGTTGGTGCACGTTGCCATTGAGCAGCTGTGTTTGTGTCTTAGTGTACCATTATCAAGCTGTTAGAAGAGAAAATATTGCAGGGGTGAGTTAACATTGCAGGGTGGAGCACCAAAAAGTTTTGCTCATCCCGCACTAAAGTTCTTTAGGCGGCAGAAGAGTTGCCAAAGCTTGTAATAAAATCATGTTTATTACATTTTTAACAAGTTAAGGCTTAATTTCTGTAGCTGTTTGCCTGGTGAGTTACCCAGGGACTTGAGCAAATAACATCCTAAGCTTAAATTTGTGCTAATTGATAAGTCAGTCTTTTGTTATTGAAATGGGTGAGTCTAAAGGTGCTGCTGGATTTTTTTTACCAATTTGCTATTATAGATAATTTTCATGACTATTACTTGAGTATCTGGTAGTAAAGTAAGATGTATTTAGAAAATGCAAATTAGAACACTCCGTTTTTCTTTCAGTCAGGGTAAAAAGAAAAGAAACATTGAGTTTGGCTTCCATTTTACATGTTTTAAAAGCATTTTGATTTTTGTGTGTGTGAGCTTTCTTCTCTTCTTTCTCTTCCCCAACACTGTCAAACACCTCTTTAGAAATCCGGCTTTTCTGCTGCAGGAATGGGAGTGCCAGGGGAATGGAAAGTTTGCTGCAGGACTGACAGGGTTTCCTGTTGCTAAGCTCAACAGAAACAAAATAACAACTGCACTATATTAAGGTCCTTTTAAAAAAAAAATCAGTGGAAGACTTATAAATAGAGCTTAATTCACACGTGTAGGTTGGGTAGAGAGCCGGCCAGTTAAAGCCATTGCCAAGTGTGCATCTCCTGCCTTATCCTGTCACTGCTTTATTTAGTGCTGACTTTTTTTGTAGCCAGAAGTCTTTCAGGTGCTCATTGCCTTCTCATTACAGAGCCATTTTGTGGTTAGTAACAGTGGTTTTCTGAACTTGTTGCAGATTTTTCTTAACTTGTTGCTTGCACCTGGTCAGGAGCCGCAGGTACGTAGCAGTCTCACTGGTGCTGGACCTTGGGAACTGCATAAACTTGTTTTATGGGTGACAATTTTGCACAGTGTTATTTATAAATACTCTATGTGAAAAACTGTTTATATACAAAGTCTATTAATAAAAAAAAATACATGTTCTGGAGCCTAAGAAGTGCCACTTCTTGTATAGTGCAGTAAGCTTGAGCACACTGGAAAGTGGAGGGGGAAAATTCATTCTTGTGAGTTGGTTTCTGAATGCTGAGAATCAGCTGGATTTGCCATTGTTACATGTATAAGATTACTTTCCCCTGCAGTTGTTTGAGAAGACTTTGCCTGAGAGAGGCTCTTGTGCGTGTCATGGAAAAGCTGCAGCTGAAAAATGTTTGGGAAAATAATGGTTTGTAGGGTTATAAGCACTGAAAAGAAAATAATGGAAAAATGATTTTTTCAATTAAATTGATTTTAAAGTGTCTCTTTCTTAAATCACTCAAAGGTTTTCTCAGAGGTTCTGTTTGTTCAGCCGTAGAAATTCTTTAACCAGTATTTCCCAAACTCCTTTCGTGTTGAGCGATGGATGCTCATCCTGTCAAAGATTCCCCTGATCCTTATCTTCCTGCTTTTTTTGGGGACCTTGAGTAGAGCTGGGACAGTAACTTAATGAGATCTATTAAAATTAGACTTTAGTATTTTTTAAATTGAATAACTTTAGATTCTTAACTCTGATGAGAAATCTGGTTTAACTTCTGGATATTATGATATTAAAATAATTGAGAAATGGCACCTGGTGGCTCCAGCATTATGAAAGTAAAGTGGCAGTTTGAATTGAACCATACCCCAATATGCTTCCCTTCTTCTGTTGGTCTCAGAAATCGATTATAATCCGTTGTTTGCTGAATCTCTGTCTTCATGTGGCAGGGTGGATAAGGTTGCACTGCTGGGTTCATCCAGCGGCTTTGGTTGTCTAAGTCTGTGACTGACAAATTGTAGCTGCTTGACCCCAGAAAGAGTTCACCAGGAAACAGCCTCTCATTGTATTTATTAATTTCATTAGTTAGTTTCTAATGTATTTAATGCATCCTACCTTTACCACATGAGTTAATTTTTTCTTATTGTCTGTATTTTCAGAAGTTGTAGCCACCATGCAAACACGGCATTTCTAAATATCTTTACATAGAATGAGGCTTGGTAAAGATTTGCAGTTTCATCTCTCCACTGATCCAAGCGCT
The DNA here is from genome assembly GCA_033558185.1 of Dromococcyx pavoninus. Classification (NCBI taxonomy): domain Eukaryota; kingdom Metazoa; phylum Chordata; class Aves; order Cuculiformes; family Neomorphidae; genus Dromococcyx; species Dromococcyx pavoninus. The sequence continues at coordinate 2,643,327 of JAUMJL010000491.1, forward strand.
GTAGTAATGGGTGATATTTCAGCATGAGCACTTTCTGGGGGAAGACTTGCAGTATTTTCAATCATGAGTTGGAAGATGGGAGTATGTTTATTGCACTTTCAGATGACATCAGTTTGGGAGGGGTTGCAGGCACTTGAGAGAACAGGGTCAGGGTTTAGAGCGACCTTAAGAAATGGGAGAGTGCATCCAGATAAGAGATAAAGACAGACACAGAGTGCTTCATTTGCAAAGAAGAAATCAAAATGCACATTTATGAAGTCAGGATTACTGAGCTGGGGAGGGATGGATAGAAAAAGATTGAAGATTTTTAGTGGACCAGAAAGGAATCATCAGTGAGAGGCTATTGCGAAAGGAACAAATCTTGGATTGGGTTCTATCAGAAGACTGTCTTCTGTAAGGTGTGGGAGGTGTCTTACACACGTGTGGCACTGCAGAGGCATCATCACTGTCACTGAATGCAGTTTTGAGTGTCCTGAAGAGGACACAGGCATACTGGAAAGTGTCCAGAAGGAAATAATGCAAAGAGATTAAGAAACGTAAGAAGAGGTTGAAAGAAGTAATTTTTTTCATCAAAAAGACAACTATTGTGCAACCTAGCAGCCTGCCAGCTTTCAATAGTGGTTATTAAAGTCCCAGATTTCTGTGGCAGCTTAATTTACTGATGTGCTAATTTGGCAGGATGGTTTAAGCTGGATATTGAGAAAACATCCTGTTATCATCATGAAATTGTCTCAAGACCACCTAGGGAGGCTAGGAAACCGCCTTCTCTGGGAGTTGTTACAGATAAGATAGATGATGCTCTGTCAGGGCAGAACCCCAGGTCTGTTGTTGCCCATTGCTTTTGGTTTGTAGACCCCCAGGTTTGTGCTTTGCTAAACAGGGAGCAGAAGCTACTTGGCCAGAGTCTGGCAGGGGGTGTGCAGAGGAGCCGGCAGGGATGGTAGAACCACAGGGAGATGGAGGTCAGAAGAGGGGTGGGCTGGACTAAGTGGAAAAAGACTTGTGGGAGAGTGGAGAGTTCCAGACAGCAGTGAGATATATATTGGGATGGTCAATAGGTATGAATGATCTGGAGATTTGTCCTCCCTTTGATCGTAATCTTCCATGTTTCTCTTCCATGGAGTCAGCAGATAAATGGAGAAAGTTCTGGTCAAGGTGTACAGTGTCACCCCCCTCTAGTGGCTGGTTCTTAGGAGGAGGGCCTGGTGCTGCTGCTCCTCGTTGGTCTAGTCAAGTACTAGAGTGATGCTTCATAGCTCAAAACTGCTGAACCTCATCAGTGTCTCAAGGAAAGGGATGATCACAGTTATCCAGGCTCCAATTAGTTTTTCTAGGAAATAACTTCTGTAATGAACCATTCACCCTGAGGACATGCTGAAATTCAGGTTGCTCTGTGTGTTTATACATACATACTGTGGAATGATGATTGTACATCCCTGTTTTCCAAAGGGCCTGCAGAACAGTGTGGGAAGCTTCCCAACAGCATGGGCAATTTCAGAGCAAGTGGCTGAAGTGTTAGTAACAAATCAGAGTGGGGTCCAACAGTGGAAGTGCAGCTTTAATAATAGACTGCAGCCTTGCCCTGCCTCTTAGAAATCACTTTGTCTTTGTAAACGTCTTGTAACTAGAGTAAACATGGAAAAACCCAAGCAAAAAGAGCCTGCCCTAAGCGTGGTATTACTGCTGGATGGTGACACACACGTACCCACCGGGTCAAGGCTTTGGGCTAGTTGTCCACGAGGCCCTTTCTCACACCCACCAGCATCCTGTGTCTGCCCCGGATGCTGAAAGCTGAGGATTGAGAGGTCTAGGAGGAAATTGTGTCAGACTGTCAGCCCCTGAGTAAATTCATTGCCGTGCAGAACAGATCGCCCTGGGTTTCTCTGTTCTGTTCACTGCACAAGCCGTTGAGTCCACAGTATATGCAACAGGGAGTTGGGAAAAAAAAGAGAAAAAGAAATTCAAACTAGGCTGGGATTCTTGTTTTACTATTACTCATGCTTTGAAATCTGTAGCAGGAAGATGTTTATACAACCATTGTGGGTTTTTTTGTCCTATGCTTAATTTCTCTGGGTGCTGCAGTTCCGATGCCTTTTTTCTCCCTGAGCACTGCTAATCCTCAGCCCGAGATAGTCGTTTCCAAGCTCAGTCACAGGATTCACGGATGTTAGAGAGAGAAGCAGGAACGTGGATGCTGAGCCAAATCCTCAACTCGGCGCAAAGATGCTGCTCCCAGGTTTGGCTCGGCACGAGCCTGCAGCAGGATGGGTCAGATGAAGGTGCCCACACCATCCCCACGGCTTACTGTGGCCCCGGGGCTTGTGCTAACCCTCACTGATCTCTAGAGATGGTGAGTTACTTCTCCTCTATGCCTTCCCTCTTAACATTTTCTAGAGGCAAAGTTTGCTGTGTGTAGTCCTGATACTGTTTTTTCATCATTTCTGAATTTCCTATAATAAAACATCTGGCTCTTCCATCCTCCTCCCAGTATCAGTTGCGAAGAAGCTTATCCCTCAGGTTTTTTTGTACTCATTTAAAAAGCATCAGGAGTTACCTGGAATTTTATTTACCATCTGTAAATACTGTTGCCTCAAAGGCAAAGCTGTGTATATGTTCTCCCTGTAGTATTGAGATGGATGCAGATCAAAGGCAACTGTTAAGAGTATTATGAATCTTCTGCCATACTTTGTTCTGATTTGCTTGTTTTCACAAGTTTGTAAAACAAAGAGCTAAAGTATTTCCAGTATAGAAAATCCCAGTTTTGGTGTTCTCTCCCAATGTCTAGAAACATTAAATTTTTTATACATAGTCATGAAAGTATGGATTTCTAAAATAATGGATATATAAGACTTACTGTGGCAAAGAAATGATGGCAATGAGTATTGTACCTTGAGAAGGAAAATACTGTTCTGTTTTCAAATTGTTCAATCTCCTGTATCATATGGATTCTTTTATTTGTCTTTGAAATCTCTTGAAGTTTTGTGGTGAAACTGTTGCATGGTAGGCATGGTTACTGCACACTGAACTCCTGGTCTAAATATAGAGGAAATTAAGATGATAGCATGGGAGACCAAACGTGGACTTTTAGATGGAGACTGCGTTTTTTGTGACAAATGGATACTTTGGTAAATCACATCACTGGTTTTTTTTTGTCCTTCTGAAGCAGCCTATCTAGCTCCACTCTGATATTTTGGAAGCTAAGGTTGGCATCCTGCAATGTAGAGAAGCCAGCATTTACATTTTTCTGTAGACCTATGCTTTTTTTCCCCCAGTTCATTGGTAGTTACACTGCCTTAGAGGAAAACCTCATCAATTCAAGGAATAGGTTTTTAATTGTATTACCATGCATTTGTTCCAGAGTTTTGTGAGGACTTGTGGACTGATGCTTTAGTTCCCTTGATATCTTTCACTAATTGCTATCCTACGTGTCAGGGTTTATAAACTACAGTTTTTCAGGATCTGGGAAAGGTTTTGGGGACAATTTGTGCCAAATCCAGAAGGTCTTCTGGAAGGTGAACCACAGCAAGAGTGGCATATGAGATAAAAGCCAGGATGATAACTGTTTGCCTTTCCAAGCAGCATCCTTGCTCACGTTGAGCAGATTGACTGCTCTCTGCTTTTGTCAGGGGCCTCTTTGCTGCTGCTTTCTGCCTGGTCTGCACGTATGGGACAGTTTGGTGATAATGGAGAGGGTTTTAAGCCTGGGACTGCAAAACAAGAATAGAAGGTTAGCGTTGCAGTGGATGATTAAAATATCTTAGGTCTGTAACAAAGGACTGACTGATCTGGTGTCCAAGCATATGATACCTGAAATCAAAGCACTTGACCAACAGGGAAGGGATTGGTTTGGCTGAGCAGAAGCAGCGACAAGTCAGAATTTAACACCCCAAGTATAAAGCAAAGGGCTGGTGTTGTGTTTGGCTGTGGTCAGCCATAGCTGTCCTTACTGTCACGGCAGCAAATTCATCAAAACTTTCAAGGAAAGGAAAGTTCTGAATTTCAGTAGAAGACTTGTATTAGCCATCGGCCACACCAAAGGAGAGGCGATGTCTCCAAATGCAGATCCTGTAAAAGGCATGGACAGTAGTGGCTTTTTTTGTTGGGACCCCAGAGCAGGAGGGCGTAAGGGATAAGGAGGGAGTTTCTTTTCGCTGCTGCTTACCTCCTTCCATTGCCAGTTTGTTGTTTTCACTCCTGTGGTCTGTGTTTTGGACTTCTGCTTTGGAATAACCCCAACGTGGAGGCTGTAACAAGAATGTGACAGAGTTTTGCAATAGTTTAATAAAATATACTTGATCAGCTGTATAGGAATTAAAAAATGCGAGCAAATTCGAAACCAGGCTTTCTTTGCCCTTGGTGTCTTGCAGCTGACAAGGTTCTTCCACTTTCTCCTTCTGCATTAAATTTATGCCTAAATAAGCATGTATTTGATGTAGCTAACTTTCTGATTTTCTCTTAAGCAGTGGTGAACTTAGCTGCTCCCTTCCTTCTTGCTTATTGTGTTTGTCATCTTATGCCAGCGATATACTCGGCAAAAATGACGGTAGTGGCTGTTCCCAAGAGGCTGGTCCAAAAGATAGAGCTGATATTTCTGGGTTATCTCATTTGCTTTCTCTTGTCTGAGTAGCTTGAGTCAGTGGAACTGTTGTTTGCCTGTGTTTAACTGGAGTTACACTGCTCTCCTTTCAGATCTGTGAAAGGACTGATGCTTGGCTTGTGATTTTCTCGGCCTAGTTAGACGTTACTTCTCCCCAAAGACTTTGCCTTGATTTACACCCTGCTACCATTACTTCCATGATAAATAGTAGTTTCACCTTATTTATGCAGTGATTTGGGGGCATATTTTTACCTGCAGGAGGTACAGCATCTTTTTAAAATACCGCGTGCCTCCCTGTCCTGAAGCATTTGCATCTTCCCTACTGCAAACACTAACACTGTGTTTGCAAGTCCCGTGGTGCTGGGTCTGCCTGTCTCATTTACCAACTGAATATCTTCTCCCTTCTTATATGTTGTCCTTCCAGCTGGTGAGATAACAGGCAGGAACGTGAAGCCTCGCCCTCACTAACTCATTAGTCTGAGCCCTGGTACTGAGTCTGCTTAGCATCAAGTGACTTGTTTTTCTTCTGTCTGAGACTGTGCTTACCTCCATAAATCACAAGAAGATCATAATCCTGACTTACTTGACACTGAACTTTTCCTTGGTTTCTTAACACAGCTGCACACACTAAATGCTTAAAAGTAGTTGAGGGGGATATGATTGCCAAAATACACATTTTCAAAGGCTGGAGGTGCAGTTCTCTGCAACATTGGTTTCGATCTGAGGTCTTGTGCTTGGATGGGCAAGTTTCTTCTGCCCCTCCAAAATGTCACACTGCAGATTGCATTGATTCTTAAAAAAGCCCTGGACATGGGTGGGCTGTTCAAGCCTGCTGAGATTGAAGAAGTGTTTCTTGGTGTTTTGTTCCACGATTATTTTTAGGTTTGACTCACTATCCATGACAAGGTAAGCGAATGCGTACTACCTGCTTGCCCAGGAATAGATAGACAAGCCTTAGCTTCGATGCCTGCATGTGAGGGGTGAAAAGAGGGCAATAATTGTACCTTTTTGAAACTTTAAAAAGAGAAATATGATTGCTTACACCATTTCCAAATATTTCCCCTGCAGATGCCCAAAGGGAGACATTGACTGTAAAGATTGGGGTCCTACGGTGTTAAAACGTGAAGGGGAGAGAAGACTCCTTTGCTCCCTTTGCGTGGGCTGAGATGGGGCTTAGGACAATTTGCAAATTCTAGTTTTAATTGTGTTTTGGCAAGACGTGGAGAGAAACCTCTAAGGCTTTTTTTGGTAATAGCTGGGTATTTGAGGGACAGCATTCAATCTCTTGTCAAGGCTGGTATATTATTTGTTTTCTGTCTTTGGAGAAGCTGGGGTAAGTTTACTTCTTATACTGTAAACAATGCAAAAGGCACACAGAAGAGTGGAGATGAATCCTCTGCCTTTGTTATAAATCTAAGTATATAGACTAAATAAATAACTTCTTTCTGGGCTTAAAATCCTTACAGTGCACCAGACAACAAAAATTTGCGTCTTGGAGTAGCTCCTAGGATTCTTTAACTGTGAAATGTCTCCTCTGCTTGCAAACCTGGGTCTCTCCCTCTTTTAGATAAGTGGTTTCTGTTTGAACTGGCTTTTCTACAACTGTTGGTTTGGGCAAGGGTTGGCACGCTTCAGTCAATACCGATGGTGACATTAGGAGTGCGTGGCAGGGAAATAAGAAGTTTTGAAGGTAAGATTAAACAAGTCCTCTCTGTTAAAAAGAGCAAGGGGGAAAAAAACCCCTGTGGTTGCTGTATTGCCTTTCTCTGGCTTTCGACAATTCGAATGTACACTGAGAGAATGATTTTTAGAGCATTTTAAAAGCTTTCTAAGTTGTTTTCTTCTATTTCAAGTAAACAGAGCTTATATAGAAACATTGCTTCAAATAGCAGTGGAATTAAATGTTTAAAAATAGAATATTTTGGTTGAATTTGTAGTGTTGCTTAGGTAAGCATTAATCTCCCAAGAAAAGCATGTTCTGGTTTTGTGCATGTCTTATTATGAGCGATTCATGTTAAGTAGTGCTGTCTGGCGCGTAGAATACCTTTTGGCAGGTTGGCTCTCTGTATTGTGGGTTATCTTTTACGGAGGATGTCAGCAGATGTCTGGAATCCTGGCAATGGAATAGCAGGAGGGGAGGCAAGACAAACCTGGGGGTTATTGTGGAGCACTGTTGGAAGTGGAAAGGGAAGCCAAGAAGATGGGTAGTGGAGCATGCGGTGGGCGAGCGGTTTAATTCCTTTGTGCAGGGCAGAAAGCAGCTACAGGAGGGGATATTTTTAGGCAGTATTTAGGTGAATAATTAAGATAACATAGGCGCCCATTTGGAAGCTGAATTTCCTTTATTTCTTGGCTAAAGCTGGTGTCAAGACCAGACTTGGGGGACATTCAGACTTTTTTTTCCTAGCTCCCAGGGCAGGGGAGGGGACGGGGAGCTGCCTGCAGCCGCTGAAGAGAGACCAAAGTCAGGGAAGGAGCCCAACTAATATTTTCTTCCAGTCTTACTGATTGACCTAGCCAAAAAAAGCATAAAATAACAACAGCTGTTGAAAAAAAGTCTAAATCTGTACCAACAGATGTTTCCATAAGACATTGATTTTTACCTTGTCCCAGCTTAAATACAGTACAGGGTGAAAAGGGTCAAAAGGGTAAAATATATCTAGGAGAGATTTCTCTGCTTAGGAGAACTTTATAAGCTGTCAGTGAAGCTGTAAACAAAGTTACACCAAAATATATGGTGGCTTTTAGTCTAAATTGTGTCTTTTTGATTGTTACTGGCTGCTTGCTTTAACAAAGAAAATATTTTTCTTTCAATAGCTTTCAGATCTTTTGCTCAGTATTTTTTCTTATGCGTCTGCATTAAATAAGCCCATTTAACAAAACCTGATCCCTCTTATAAACATGGAATAATGACAGTATCCCACATATGGATTTCATTAATTTTTGCATGTTTTGAAGTTTCCTTTTTTTCTCTGAAAGGCTAACTTCAGAAACAGCAGAAATTAATGCTACGTAACAGCCAAAATGACTGGCTGAGCAGCCAGCAATTGTAAGTTAGGATAGAAGGAGTTTCTCATTAAAATATTTAACTGTTGCATAACTAAAAGGATATATTTTTTTCCTGTACAGAATGATGCTGCATGATCTGCACTCCTCCCAGTTGCTGTTACTGGTTTGCTTTGATTGAACTGCTGATTATCTGCAAGCTTTCTTGCTTCTGAGTTTTGTAAATGTTTTGGGTTTCAGCCTGGAGAGACAGCTTGAGAACATTTCCCGCTTTCTTCCTAAGAAAACAAACCCAACCTTTTCCTTGTAGTCACTAAGCAAGAAGTTTCAGGTGCTCCATTTTCCTTATCTGCAACGCAGTGATCTTTGCAGCTCCTGGGATACTCCTAATCTGTTGGATAATTCAGGGAAACTGCAAGGCATCCAGGTGGAATAAATGATGGGTTTTGACGTTTTTGACCGCAGTCATCATTGTCAATGGGCTTAAATTTGCTTATTTATCTATTGAGTAAAACTCTTAAATGTATGGAAAGACAGCAGCTGTGACAGGTGGGCAATGAGAAAGGGCAACACAAAAACCCAGCACCTAAAGCCTTCCTAAAACACTCGTATTGGCCTGGAATTCCTGGTGTTCACAGGGACATTCCCTACTTCTAACTAAGAGGAGAGGAACAGTAACTGTTTGGCTCCATGTGTCATTTTCATATTGTCTATTAATGTTGCTCACTGATACCATACGTTATTTTTGTTGGGCTTTGTCTGCCAATTCATCTGCTATCATGTCTCTGTTATAAATTATCCTTGAAACAACAAATGTTACTGTAAGGGCTCTTTGAAAACCTGGTAGAGGAGAAGTAGCATATGTTAGTTTGCAACCTTATAAATAAATATCATTTTTCTGGACCGGTGTCAACAGTTGAGAAAATTCCACACTAATGACGATGCTTCCACGTATCTGGCTGTGAATTATACATATGTTTTATGTCCTGAAATTCCTGTAGGAATATTTTCTAAAACTGGGCTGAAGAGGAGAACATATTTAGCATGTGTTGGTATAGCAGTCCATAGTGATGGCTTTGTGGACTCAATGAATCCTTACCCTTGCATATACATCTTTAGACCAGAGGGGTAAAAGTGAGGTAAAAATTGGTAAAACCAGGTTTCTTATGCAGGATCAACATTCTTTCCTGGGCTCTTGAGCTGTAAAGACATGTTTGTTTAATATTCTTTACAGAGGACTACCAGGGAAACGGATAAAACAGTCCGCAAATGAATACTCATGTGGTCCTAAAGCAGACCTCCCAGGCAGGAGCTGGAATCCAAAAGCCTCGTCTCAAAGTTTGCATTGGATTTTATTTCGAGTTTCCAAATGCATGTAGAGAGGGCATAAAAATATTGGTTGGATGGGAGTGGAGGTAGGAGGGTGAGCTGGAGTGTCTGTTATTGCTGGGGAGAGGGGGTTTGGCTACACTCAAGAGCATCTCAGTTAACAGTTGGGTCTGAAATCCTCCTCCCCACAAAGCAAACAGAGGAATCAGAAGGGTAAAACTAATGGCACAGTGTCTTCAATCCCCTGCCTTCATTAGCAGCCAAGCAAAAAAAAAAAATTGACCTGGAAATGTGATGGGTACCTTTGTACAGTGCTTTGCTTTCCCACCACTTGCCCTCCCAGATTTTTCCAGTTACAAGATGGAAGAAGAGATAACTTTTTTTTCCCTTATGACAAAGTGCCTCCAGGACAATACGTGGTTGTGTGGGCTTCCCAAGGGCAGAGTCTTAAGGACTTCAAAGGGCGGGGAAAGGAGGGAAGCTGAATCATTTTTCTGGCATGATTTATTCATTGAATGACCCTTCTCTCTTATTCAGTTAGATGACAGTGCCTTAAACTGGAGGCATAAAAGAATGGCAGAAGTTGAATAATTTCCTTGGCTCGAGATGTGTCATTATTATATTGTCTATTAATTTTGCTTACTGATAACCATACGTCAGTTCTGTTGGGCTTTATCCACTAATTTATCTATGGAATCTGCTCTCCTGTCTCTGTTTTTAGCTAAATACATAGTTGTCCAGCAGGCATATCCTGGAACCAATTGGTCACCATGGCAAGGCATTCTGGAGTGGCTCAGGCAATGTCTGTCAGCTCCTGTGCCATGCCTGCAGCAATGGGTATCGTGCCATTATTTTGGAAGACAATGAAACATTTCCTGCACTCCACAAACGCAAGGTGGTTTGTTTTTCTGCACAAAAAAAGTCATTCTAATTTTTAACCTCATACCTTGCACTGCAAGGCTTTAATATTTTCAGAATTCGTTACTATGGAATAATGGAACAAATGTTTTTATTTGCATAGAGCAGTGCTTTCTTATCTTTCTTATCTTTCTATCCCAGTGATATCAGAAAATGCTTTTTTTATTATGCATTGTATAAAAATGAAAAAATCCTTCAGTCTTTGCATTTGTGAACTTTATATTATAGATAATGAAACTCCTTTTGCTTGTTTTTGAGACAAATGTGATGATCTCCTTAATGCTTCTGCAGGATGAGTTTGTAGACACTGCTTGTTTGGGTATCGTGTGGATTGAGCAGGCTTCAAATATTTGGTGGATCGCCTGTGCGAACCAGTTTCAAGTGACTTGCATAATGTTTACAATGGTTTGAAAACTCCTATAAATACACTTCACTGTTTTGAATACTTTTATTTATATTGTTATCTTTCCCGATTCCAGAAATTATAATCCTGTGTTTAGAGTAGGAGGGTTTGAATCACCATAATTAACAAAGTTTATTGCTTATTGCGTGGATGTGAAATTCAAATGTCCACTACCAGCAACTGAAAAACACGAAGGGAAATTTAAGGTAAACTAATGTGACCAGCTTTAGTGCTGGATGAGGTCAAAGTGAATGTCATTTCTGACAATCCCCTTCAGCAGCAGCTTCAGGCTGGGCTCCACCAGCCGTGGAGCCAAAGCATTATCTCCTATTCACAAGTCTTGGTTGAAAACTGTGTTATTCTTTACAAAAGACCGTTTTATTTTTGTGTTTTACCCAATCTTTAACCAGTCATTAGACCCCATGCCCTAGTGGGAAGAGCCTGAGTGCCGGAGGAGCCAGCATCCCAAAGGATGCAGGGGATGTACAGTGCAAGTTGTTTCTAGGAGACTGGCCTGCTTCTGCAGCTCGTGGCTCAGATGCTCCTTGATAGCCTCTTCTGGGGACTCTTTCTGCTTTATTCACTTGTGGTTTCCCCTCCCTGTTTTCAAAATGCTGGAATCCACAGGGCGAAACAACATGTCCAGTGTTTGATAGGGAGCAGTATTTCTCTCAACTCCCATGACAAGCTAAATAAATATCTGTGTCCTGGTCCAAGATCCCACAGCACTTCAGCCAGCCAGACGTCTTGATTTGCAGTTATTTTGGGTAAAGGCAGAACTAGATGTTGCAAACTGATGTAAAGTCAGCTGAGGGGTTGCTAATCTCTTGCGTGGGATGTGTTTCTCCTGTAGCCATGTGGGAGCAGTAAGATGGGCAGTTGACTTCCTCTGGAAGGATGTTCAGGCATGCTCTGTGGCAGACAAAAGCTTCAGCATTTTTCTGAAGGTTATGGGGACAATAGAAATTCCTGAGAAATGTGCACTAAACCTCTGAGAAATATTAGAAAAGGGAAGGTCAGGAAATGGCTGAAAGTCTCTCAAGGTGTTTTTGTATTTTCTCAAAACACACGTTCCATGTATCCGTGTGTTTGACAGCTTCCCAGGCCCTCCTTATTCCTCCTTTGTGATTCTTAAGCTGTGTATTAGATGGTTGCATCTTCGAGTTCAAATGCAGGCTGCAGCTGTACAGTGGTTTGTTTGGATATAAAATTCAGCTTGGTCATGTCATCCCAAAGTATGGTATCACTCTGTGAGGAAACATCTCCCTCCAGACATCTGTGTGAAGATCTCAGTGATTTAAATAGGGAAGTTTTAGGAGAGTGGGGCTGCCTAGGCTGGAGAATAAAACTTACATTGGAACCATGGATGATTTGCCCAGAGGATTAAGTTAGGCTGGTGAATGTCAAAGTGCTTTAGGATCAAAATAGTGAAAGGTTTGTTGCCTGCGTTGCTTACAGCAGAACAACACCTGCCAGGGATGGCATCCTTCTGGCATCTGATCACAGGAGACTCTCCATGTCCCTCTCCTGGCTCCTCTTCTTTCCGTGCCCTACCTTGTAGGGGAACCCAAAATCATGACCAGCCTTTTGGGGCCACCTTCTTGGTGATTCTTGGCTCGTGCCATGACTGAAGGGATGTGGCCCCGAACCAAACTGCTACCGCAGGGATGCAGATGGACAGGCAGGGTGGGAACAAGTCAGTCACAAAACTCCTCTCAGTCTTACAGTGCTCCTGCAAAAATGAGAAATGCTTTATCTAACATCAAGGGCTCTTTACCAATGTCTGTGGTGTGAATATTCACTAGCATTCAGTAACTGCTTGGTCTTCTTCAAAACCCACATTCAAGCATCCGTCTCAGTCTCTTCTCACACAGGTGCTGACCTGCCTCCCAGCAGACACGATGAATGTGTGCTCCTTCCCAGATTGGATGCTCTCCTCTTACAGGATTTGCAGTATTAGAGTGCAGATTTCCTTTGCCTTATTTAGAGTTGTAGAAAAAAAGAACTTTGTTTTGTCTATCCTTGCGAGTGCCAGAAACATAAAATTTTCAAGACCCTTTCGAGAAAGTTGATTTCTTTTAAGAAAATAGCAATTGAAATTATAATTCTTCTCTCTTTCTCTCTGATGAATTTATTATCTCTTATGTTTTGTTCGCAAAAGTGGGTTTTGACTTGCTTAAAACAGGGAGAATTTTTTCCTTTCATCTACTGTTCCATTAGTTCCTATCAGAGCCGCAGTTAAAAAAGTTAATGTGCCTGAGTGTTTCTGCAGATTGCATCATTTTCAGTGTTTCATAACGATATGGCAAAAGTAATTTGAAACAGATAACAATAGTGCAGTCTGTTTCAGAATAACCATGATTTCCCTGTCATTAAGAGGTCTGTTAGCGGGTAGAGGAGGAGTTTTATCTGGATGAGTTACAGATCACATGGTGCAATTGAGTGCCTTTTTCCCCCCCCCTCTTTTCCTTCCCTTGAAATCCGCAGTGCTGGACTTTGGTTTGGATATGAAATGATTGGATAGTTTCAAACTCATGTCTGCACAAAGCGGTTCAGCGCTTCCAGATGTTTTCAATAAGGAGTGCAGAACTGTCGCATCAGCAGCCGGTGGCCCAGGCTGCTGCTCGTGTCTCCGCTCCATTTTGAGCAACTTGCTGGAAAAAAAAGAGAATTATTGCTCATTGGAGTAGAGGTTTTTGTTTTTTTAATTTAATATCCATCCTCTGATTGTTTGGTGCATTGTGTTTCTGCGCATAAATACTATATTCTGTGTAAACATGCATATGGCATTCAAGGGACTGCCTTAAATAGATGGATGGACAAAGGAGACTGGAAACCTTTGTTCTGCTTTGTTCTGAGTCTTGTCTTCTGTGTCTGCTCAACGTGCCTGTGTGTATATAAGGCTGTGTGCAAGGCAAGACTTGTAGCCTGAAACAATGCAGCAAAAGCCCTGCCTAATGTGGGAAGAGAGTGATGGACTCCCAAGGGGGAGCGTGTCTGGCACATTATCTTCTATTTGTTTATATTGCATTTCATCCCTCCCCTCTCCCCCCTTCAACAGTCAAGTCTGGAAATGAAGATGCGATGGACTTGTGTCTGTAGTCATCACAGGCCTCCTGGTCTTGGCTGTGAGTCAGGAACACAACCATAGAAAAACTCTTGGAACAAATTAGGGATTTGGAAGCTTAAATTGGAAAAGCAAAAGAGAAGGGGGATGTTGTTTGTTTGTTTGTTTGTTTGTGTTGATTATTTCCCTCTGTGGCCGAAGGTGTGGAGGAGCCCAAAGGGCTCAGTTGGCAATTAGTACTTGATCAAGACACAATTATGGAGGGAGGAAGGGAGGTCATTGTCTTGATTCACAGGTAGAACATGGACATGTTTTGACTCCTGGGACACATCCTGTGCCCAGACTCATCCTGCCTGGCCCTGGCCTGGCAGCTTCCCTGCCCAACTCTTGCCAGCTCCCTGCAACTTGCTCCTCAGCTTCATTCCCTCCTGACCCAAGAAGGCGCGCATAGGGTTATGTGTGGCTTTTAGCTACACCAAGATTTTTGTCCACAGCTCAGAAAAATTAGCCTTCTCTTTTTAATTTCCTACTATGAACGTCACAAGTCTCCCAGTGCGTTTCCCACCTCCTTTGGGAAATGTTTGTCACCTCACCTGTAGAAAGGGTGTGATAGGGTGAGCCACAAAATTCTGGGTGTTAATTAGGCTACAAGTCAGACCTATCATATCTCTACGGAAGATCCACTAGCACAGTTAGTAGGGATGCTCACAGGGCAGCATCCTCTGCAAGGTGGGCATTGCTTAAGCACTGCAGCTGAAGATCTCCTTCTGTTTGCCAGAGTGGTTCTGCGGCTCAAAGGTGAAGCACATTAAATGGAGCACTTTGACAGAGCTGTGTGGGTGTCTTTTGGGTAAATCTCAGCCTTATATACCAGCAGACATCATTAGATTGATCTGAAAACAAACTTAACTGCTCTGTTGGTTAAAAAAATACGGGTGGTCGATAACGAACCTTTAGAACATCATCAAAATACAGCAAACTGCTGCAAATTCCTTTACCTGAACTAAATTCACACGCTTTGTTTATAGATTCCTGTCTTGTAAATTTAGATTTGAGGAAATCCCTGCCTTTTATGGTAGTGTTTGAAGGGCTGGAATGCTGTCACAGCCTTTTCTGATTCCTCATCTCAACAGGCACATGATTGCTGGGATTCATTACTTGTGGAGAAAACTGGTGGCTCCAGAAAGTCCCCAAAGTACTACCACATTTCATGTGTGTCCTAATACTGAAAGCAGAAGGTCCGCTCATTGTTGAGGACGGAGTCATTGGCTGAGTTTTCGAGCCAAGGATTGTAGCTGTAAGAGAGCGTCATCGAGGAGATCCTCCTCAGTTCAGCTGGTGGTGAGATGGAGACGAAGCTTTGGGCTGTGAGGGAGAAACTGGAGCCTAATGCAAGTGAGGGGAGAATCCTCGCTTTGACTAGGTAAGAGCGTACCTGTGTCACTTACTGGGAGGAGCTGATCTGCTGCGAGTCCCCAGCCCACGCTGATGTGTTCACGGAGCAATGCCCAAAGGTGGGCCTTTGAGCTGTAGCTGGCCATCGTGCCACTGAGCCTTTTCTTAGGAAAAGAACACCCTTCTCAGCTTGCTTACTGGGTCTGCTGAGTTTAGAGGGTAATTATGCTTTTGCGTAATCTGGCTGTATGGATGTGGGGTGTCATACCCAGCAGAGCCCAAAATAGTATGTTGTGTTTCTGTGAACTCCCGTTTTTCTGTTTCACCAAATAGGCCCTGAGGGGAATCAATTCCTGTATTACTCACAGGCAGGCTGCTGGTGCAGTATTTTTGGGTGGCCAGAAGACTCTGTAGCGCTGTAAAGAGTAGCTGGAGTACCCACTCACAGCAGATGGGTTTAGACTTCCTTTGGAAGTCTCTTCTTGCATTCAGGTGCCAAACCCCTCACTTTTTATTTGTTTCAGCAGGCTGCAGGATTTGAGTTACCTTTGCCAGAGCTTGAACTGGTGGCTACAAAGCACATTTTACAACCAGGGGACCACGGCCACCTGTGGGTCTGGATGAAAAGACCTACAAAGGCTTAACTAAGCTGCAGGAGTGGAGTGAATCCCAGCAGCAGGAGGTGGGCTAGTGCACCCAGCACTATGGAGGTTGGCTTTTGGAGATCTGCAATTAAACACTGGGTTGATAAGCGCCGTTTCCGATGTCTGCGTTTCCTGCTTTGCAACACGAGACTAACAATTCCTGCATTTCCAGCTTTTCTGCCCAGAAAAGCAGCAAGTTCTGCTCACTGCAAACTCCCAGCCACAGAAAACCTCCCTTCCCCTTTTTTCTTCTCTTCTTCTTTTTTTTTTTTAATTCTTTTAAACCGCCCCCGTTCCCTTTTGAATCGGTGAATGAGAGAATGTCTAAAGCCAGGGAAGTATGGAAAGATTTCATCCCTCGAGAGGTCAGGGTGGGGTGGAAAGCAGAGGGGGCTGCAAGGGGGCAGTTTAAAAACAGGAAACCATGTGGCAGTGTGCACGCAGGGCCCAGCTGATGTGAATGAGCTATTGAGAGGGGAGAGACGCTCCGACTGCCCCGGCATGAGAAAGATGAAAGAACTTTGAGGGTTTTTTTAGAAAGAAAAAGAGCTCTGCATTAGAATAAATGAGGAAAAATTGCATTTTGTGGAGAGCAAGTTGCTGAAATCTTTTGCTCTGTGTTGCAAACTAAAAACAAAGTAAATGTCTGATTTCCTTTTTTTTGCATGCATGCATGTGTGCACCGATTAAATCATAAGTTTCCATTCCTGCTTTGGGGAAGCCTTAAGCCTGAAACTGTCTTTCATTCACCTGGCCTGGGGGCAGAAGGTTGAGTCTTTTTATCTCTCTGAAAAGACGTCCCTTTACTTCTCAGTCTCATTTTGGAGCAAGCAAAAACTCTGAGTGCCTGCAGCCGGAGGTGGAAGAAGCTGGCGAAGAAAAGCTGCTGCTGTTTCTTCCCCTCACCCCTCCTCTTTTTTTTTTTTCCCCTCCCTCTGAAGAGATGAATCATTCTCCCACAACTGCAAAGAAATTTTGAAAGCTGGGAGAACACTGGTGCAGGACTAAAAAGGCAAGTAGTGACGTCCCAGCCCAAATCAGGAGGGAGTGGCTTTATTTCATTATTTTCTTTCCTTTTGCCCTGTGCTGTCATTAGAAATTTAAACTTAACGCAAAACCCAGCCCTTCTGTCTGGTGAGCAGCAAACCGTCTCAGGAGGAGGAAAGTACCTTTTTTATTGTTTCTTTCAGTGCATCAAGGTGTGAAGAAAAAGCACCTCTTTGACAGTATTTACGTTGGATACGGTGATTGGCTTTTTTTTTTTTCCTTTTTCTTTTTTTCCCTGAGTTAGACCCAGCGTGCCTGAGCCTACCTTCTGCCTTCCCTCTCGGAGCGTCAGGTTTCCTGCTGCACACATCTGGTTTTTCTTCTCTTTTTGGGCAGGATTTTCATTCTGGTGCTTTTTTGGATATCAAAGTTGTCTGGAAAACATTTTTTTTTATTATTGTTATTATTATTGCTATAACAGGAAGGCTGATACCATTCTTAGCAGTCACAAAAAAAATAATCCTGTATGTATAAAGCTCTCTTCAAATACCTTTTGTTTGCTATAAGTTCCTGCATTGCCTGTATAAGCAAATCTGTTCTGAGAAGACTTTATCAGCTGGTCGCAGCTCTGGGATTTTCTTTTTCCTGTTAAGAGGCTTGGACAGGCTGGTGTGCTGAGACACAAGGACTCCCCTGAGCACGGCCACGGTCAGCCCAGGGTTCATGGTGGGCTCTGCTCCTCCACTCCTGGCTCTTTGGACAAAATGTACGAACGCCACAAGAGGCGATACAGCCTGTGCGACATTTCCAAGGTGGACAGGACTGTGGATGTTGTGTTGTTAAAGGTATGATGTTTGTGTACACTTATTTATGGGTTCCTTTCCCCACCTCTAACGGGTCTGACTGTTCATTGCTATACTTGTCCCCCCAGCTGAACGGTGCAGAGAAGGCGAGCAGGTGGAAGACCTCTTGCCCTTTCAGCATGGAGATGTCTTTGAGTGCTGTCACACCATTTCATGCCAGATATGATTATCCCTGCAACCAGATAATCTCTTATTGCAGGCAATCGGATACCCTTTTTGGGAATGCTCTCTGGCCATCTTCCATGTCCTCAGCTGTTCAATTGTCCCCTCCTGTTTTGCAACCTTCACCGCTTGCGGTGGGTTTTCTGCATAAGGAGCCGTTCAGCAGAGGGATTTCATTTTCAGTGGTCACTTTTAGAGTTGAAATGCACGTGTGCCCTGAAAGATGTATTCTGCCAAAAAAGACAAGGTGGATCCTCCTTTCGCTCTGTTTTTTGTTTGTGTTTGAAAGGTGTTGATGTCAGTCTTATTGTTTGGGTGTGAGTTTTGTCTGAAGATGGGTTGGAGCAATATCCAGGAGTGGCTCTTGGCTAATTGTCCCAGTGAGTTCCTCCTCTAATCTAAAATTAGCAAGTGCTCCACCAAATGGCACAGTGGCAGTCTGGGAATGTCCTGTCTCCATAACAGCTTTTTGGAGGTTCAGCAGTTTCCTGGCGAAGTGGATGGAAATCGGAAAGCGGCCAGAAGGACTGCAAAACACAGCCCAACTTAGTGATCTGAACCTCCTGGAAGAATATTTTATTTCCTTCTCCCTTTTCTCTCTTCTCTTTTCCTAGCTAAGGCACTGGGTTTCTGTGTGCTCATGTGGCTTCCTTTTTTACGATTTTTACTTCATACCCTTGTTTCAGAGTCAAGAATGTAGAAAAATTTTATTTTCAAATTAAGTTCGTTCTACTTCATCTGCACTAAAATAGACCCAGCCCTTGTTAACTTGCACTGTTTAGGAGTAAAAATATGTTCCTTGAATTCAATATATGCTTTGTTTTTTAGTGACACAAATAACCATAACTTGTTTTCTCTACCAACTCAGTTATATTTTTGAACTCTCATGCTTGTTGAATATTGAATACCATGGTATTGTATCTCTAAATACACTATGGGTCATTTAAAAATGTAGACATATTGTGCACACACTACTTGGGTGAGATGACTGCTTAATAATTCTTGGGAGAAGACCTGGTACCCCTGGTATCCTTGGTCACTAATACAAAAAACACAATGTTTTTTCTTTAAGAAAAGTGTCTGCATGCCTGGGTTGAAATGTAATTCACTCTAATTGTCCGACTTCAATATTTCTGATGTCATCAGTTTCTGAAATTAGTTTTTGTTCAGCAAAGCATAGCTTTATAACAAAATATGGCTCTTGTTAGTTCCCACTAGTATTTTCCTAATTGAGTTTCAGAACTGTGGGTTATACTGTCTGTTCCTGCAAATGACTCAGTGTCCATGTATGTGTGCATGCGCTGCTGCTCCGAATGGGCTGCAAATGTTTAAAATAGGAGGGTGCTGGTGACAGCTATAGTTACAATCAACTTTAGCTTGATTTTTCAGTCATTCTTCGTGTTTTAGCTGGTTCCTATAACATAACCAGTACATTAAATTGAATTTTGATCATCTAGGGATCCAAACCAGCACAAGAGTGCGTCAGTGGCAGATCATCTCTTGACGTTAATGGGAGTTGGATCAGACCATTAATGAGAGAGCTGGGGGGTGGGTGTTTTTGTTGGGTTTGTTTTTAATTAAAATACTTAACTAAAACTGCACTTTATCTAGGCCATCGTATTTTGGTGAGTTAGGAGGACGGGGTTTCTTAAGTGTCAAGGATATTTACTTGCTTTTCAATACTTAACAAGAAAAGCAAACCCAATTAAGATCCATTAAGAGTGTTTAATCTGAATGAAGTTTTGACAAGATACCTGCAAAGCACAACACGGGTTTCAGTTTGGCCTACAGGTTGACTTGGGCAAGCTGTCTTTTCTTTGAGTGGTAGATGAATATGTTCTTTGCTTTGTTTTAAGACAGGGAACTGGGTAATCATGACATAGGAAAAACAGCTGGTGGAGGAGGACGACTGGAACAAATTGTGAACAAAGGAGATCTTGTGTCATTTCAGTTGCTAAATGTTTATAGATGGGATTATATTTGCATTGATTGCAACCATTCTTAGCTACAGTCGTGAAATATTTTTGGTTCTTACCAACTGTTTTGCAATGCACGTGTCTTCTGAAGGGTCAGTGTGTTGGGGCTTGAATTTTCCGTGTTTAGACTTTGCCTGAAACAGTGGCTTGTGGAGTTACGAAAAATCTCACCCTCAGCAATTTTTGGGGTTGATTTTTAGCTTTAACATTTTTTCTTCCTCATCCCCAAATATGAAAAAGCAAGAGGCAGCCAGTAAATTGGTGTCCCAACTACTGTGTCAGAGCTAGGACTTTATCTTTGCTGCGGCTCTTCTCGCGGCTGCGGCAGTGCAAACGTGATGAACTTGGTTACTCGTAGTGATTTGCCAGTGTACAGGGAGCCTGAGTGATACAGAAACGGCATAAAAATTTGCCATCACCTTTCCTGCTTGGATTGTATGGAAGCAGATGAGGGAGAAGGTTCGGGGCAAGTGGGATATCTGCTTGTCTGAAGTTTAATGAGCTCTGAGCAGCTATGTGCAAGATAAAGCAGTCTGCACTATGTTATTCCAAGACCCAAAATTGGAAATCTCAGTGTGTCCATGTGTGAGTTGGCAGCCCTGTCTCATTTTTATGTTGTGCCTGCTACCACAAATATAACTATGTAGGGGCAGAACATGGATACCACACTGACTGGCACCTTGCAGAGACATGTGAAGTTAGGCAAGCGTTCAAGCCTGGATGAACAGGCTGCGCTTTGCAGAGTTAGAAAATAAGAAATAGGCTTGCTTTGAGAATGGGAGACTGAGCAATTGCAACTGGAAAAGTTTTACAATTGCTCATTGCCTATATCTAAATTTCAGCTTTGTACATGAATGCTCACACTGTTATGTGTAGGCAGAAGTTTTTAACTGGGGAAATGAGGTTTGGTTTAGCTGCTCTCCGGATGAACAGATCCCATTCAGCTTCCAGTTGAAGATCAGAACGGTATTAATGAAATTAAAACCAGCCTAATGTTATAAAAGTAGTTAAGGCATTTTGAAATTAAGGAGGCAGAGTTATCAATTAGTTACTCTGCTCCCTGGCAAAACATTGCTCTGGTAGCTCTACTGCAGCGCTGGAGCAGATCCTCTGGGATGAACCCTGCCACCTAAGGCAAAGTGCAATTTGCAGCACCCTGAGCTAAAAGTGGAGAAAGTCTCTAAATTAACTGAGGCTGAGGTTTCTTCCATTGTATGTTATCATACTTCTAGAGCTTTTCTTTTTTTTACATTTTTGGTTATTTGATGCATAAGCCTGTTCATTCCTTCTTTGGGGTGGTTCTTATGAGGGAAATACCATCCTCAGATGATGGGTATGCAGTGTCTCATCAAACTTTGTGGCCTTAAAGTGACTATGAACTTTAATCCTGCGTCTATCCACACTGATTTGTTTATTTAAGGGGCATCAGGGGAGAAGTGAGGATGTGGACAATTTGTGAGATTATCTGCTTGTATTTCATGTAGAGTTAGAACTTCATCCTTAAATGAAATTAACATGTTTTCACTTTAAGCACATAAATGTTTGTGAGAATTTTTTCTCTCATTTTAGTCAAGAGATGAGATTTATGCAAAGACATTGCTGTTATTTTTAAAGCTCAATTAAAGTTTCTTGTTATAAGGACTCTTAATTCTGCTGGTGGAGGACATCCCAATGCCAAGGGCTGGAATATGTTCTTGGGGTACATGCTCCTTTCCCTGGTTGGGACATTGTCAGGGGGAAGAGTGTACTCTAGGAACACTGTATTGCTCTTAGACCACAAAGTGCTAACTCATTCAGAAGTTTAAAGTGTCCTGTGATTGTAGAAGCCTGTTCTGCTGTAATCCCTTAGTGTAGTTCTGTGTAATCCCTTACAGTGCAGTTCTCTATAGCATTGTCTCTACATCTTGGTGCTGTGAGCAAGGTCACTTTGCACCTCCTTGAAGAATTGTTCTCCTGATACGATGTCAGCAGTTCTTTAAAGGTAAAAAGCCTTGATGTAGCATACAAGAGCTAGAAGATAAATCTCTTTGAAATCATTGCAGGAATGTAATGCTGTCTTGTTGTCCCTTTTGACATGTGTTGGAGAATGGTCTCTGTATTCCTTGTGCACATTGTAAAACCTTCCCCTAAACTTTAAGCCAAGAAAATACACATTTTCTGCCTTCATTTAAAAAATTCAGAATTTGTAAGCAATTTGATATCCCTCCTCTGTCGAGCAAGGTGATTGTCAAAGCAGTGACTTTTGCTGTTAATGTGACTTTTGTGTATATGGAGTTTGTTTGCATCAACAGATGTTGAAGGAAAATGATGAAAATTCATTCCCCAGGTGCCCCATCCCTGATACTCCTTTAGAAAGAGGTTTGGAGGATCTCGAAAGGTGTTTTTTTTGTGAAGGCAATGAATTAACTGGCACTGCAGTTCAGGAATTAAAGGAGACAACCTTCCATTATAAATGCCTATTGAAACATTGAATCTATGTGTGTAGATTTCTTATTCTGCAGGAAAATTCCAGGAACAGGTAGAACCTAGAGAAGAATTAAGACTTGCATTAAAATTTAAAAAATAAATCATTGTACCATTAAACAAATGCTATAATTGCATTTAAAGTATTGCATGTTTTCTGCTATTTTTGTTCTTCAATTGATATATCAAGTCTTTCCTTGTGTCAGTTATTGCTCTGTATGGTGTATAAGTACTTAATGAAGTACCAAGCAAGCGAGAATTACTATACTAAATATTTTCCTATGTGCAGTGGTATCTGGTTTTTTGCTGCAAGATAGAACTTAGTCTGGAAGCTGGGGAAAAAAAAAAAGAGAGAGAAATGGAAACTGGTAAATTTAGGAGAAAGTTAAAACAATATGGAGGGAAGAAGAATCTCTAGAGGTTTGCTAGGAAATGAAAGTTAAAATCATCTGGTTCCTTCTGCTCTAGATACGTTGATTTATATTGCTGCCAGTGAGGTTGACAGGTGCAGACTTTTAAAATAGCAGATTTCCTGAGAGGTCAGTGTGTTTTCTTTATTGTGAGGTGGAAGGTGAGAAGAGTTAAAGTAAAACCAGAAGGAGAGAAAAGGGACTTTTCCATGCTGGCAAGGTTGGAGAGGTGCATGGAAGCCAGGTGGTGATTGGCCTCCAAGGCAAGTGTTTTCTAGCAAACCGTCTGCCAGAAACAGACATTTTTAAAATGTCTTGGGAGAAGGAGGTGTTGATTCTGGTTCATGGACAGCGAGTGCTGGAGGGGGTTAGATAACTCCTTGGCCAAAGCTGTCATGCAAGGGAAGAGGAAGGAGAAGGCTGGGGTCGCTCATCATTCCCATGTGATGAGGGTCATTTGTCTCGCAGGTTGTCCAGTGCTGTCCTTTTTTTGTGCAAAGAGGTTTCTGCATTAAATCACATCAACTTTCAAATTCAATGTCTGCAGGAAGACATCTCTGAGAGTCAGGAAATGCGTGCGTGTGTGCCCAGAAAGAGCAATGAAAGCATCTGCTACTGGATGTCCAGCTGGTGTCCTAAAGCCCACTGTGGACATCTAGTCTGCTAGTGTTTCACAGGCAAAGAGAAAATCCTTTGGGATTCAGTTCGTGGTGCCTGGGGATGTGTTTCCATGATTCATTCTGGGTCTGAGCTGCTGATAAACACATTCGGGCTTCTGCGTGGAAAAATAGCAGGTTCTTTCCTGGAATTTTTTTCAAAAGCTTCGTATTGAAACTCTGTTCCCAGAGGCTGTTTCGTATTCCCTTCTGCCATCGGAACACTGCCGCATCTCTGCTCTCACCACAAAGACTTGGGGTGCCCCAAATCGATGGACTATCATCAGTGTGGGCAAAGTGGAAAGTGTGTGAAGGTTTTATCAACTGTGGTCCTGTCATTGGGCTTCTCTTAGCAAAACAGACTAGGGGAAGAAGGGAGGAATAGTTTTGTTTAATATAATGCATATGTTCACAAAATGTGCATAGGAAGGACATGGATCTGTTAGAGGCAAGTCCAGAGGAAGGCCACGAAGATGATTGGAGGGCTGGAACACCTCTGCTGTGAGGACAGGCTGAGAGAGTTGGGGTTATTCAACCTGGAGAGGAGAAGGCTCTGGGGAGACCTTAGAGAGCAGTCTTCTGGTACTTAAAGGGGACCTACAAGAAAGCTGGGGAGGGGCTCTTTATCAGGGATTGCAGTTATAGGACAAGGGGTAGCGGTTTTAAGATGAAAGAATGGAGATTTAGATTAGATATTAGGAAGAATTTTATTACTGTGAGGGTGGTGAAGCACTGGCACAGATTGCCCAGAGAGGCCATGGATGCCCCATCCCTGGAGATGTTCAAAGCCAAGTCGGATTGGGCTTTGTGCAACCTTATTCAGTGAGAGGTGTCCCTGCCCATGGCAGAGGGTTGGAACTTGGATGATCTTTAAGGTCCCTTCTGACCCAAGCCATTCTATGTTCTTATGATTCTAAAATCCCATTACAACCTTATTTCAGGTTTCTTCATACTGATGCATTCACCAACCCCTGGCATTCAGGTGCTTCTTTAATGGTATTTTCTCTACAGCCCTTAAGTGTCTGGACCTGCAGTCACTACTCCTAAGTAAATAAAAGCAGAATTTGGCTGTTGAGAAGGGATTCCAGTACTCAGTCTTGGGCTATGGATAGTGGGTTTGTGTTTTGAGTGTCTGTGGACCACCCAGTTTCCTGAGAGCATGCAGTAAACCTTCCTTAAATTCTGTCTGGGCTCATTTTGGCATAGGGAATACTCGTATATAGTCGTGGTTTCCTTTGTTTATATTTTGATGAAGATGATTCTTGTTCCTGAATTAGGGCTACTGAAATGAATACTTAGTTCCAAACGTTTTATTTTATATATAACCAGGTATATCTGAAGCAGCATCTTGAACATCAGTGTTAATCTGTCGTTACTTTTTTTAGTAGAAAAAAACCCAGACGTTTTCAGTACTTGGCAGAGGAGAGAGCTGGCTGGGTAATGGGAAAAATACTCAAATCTTTTTTGAAAACATGCCAATGTCTATAATGCATTTTCAGTGAATGACTCAATTGGTTCTATTAAAGGAAAAAATATAACGTTAATTCAGCCTAATATAGTTTGTTCTATTACCAATCAACTGATAGGCTTGAATCTCCTCATATTTTGCCTTCTTACTGCTAATTATTGAACAGGATGTTTGATTATCAGGTTCCAATGGTGGATATCAGGATAAATCAGGATTAGTTCTCTTAAATTTCATGGAGATACATTGGTTTAAGAATAAGGACCATCAGGCTCAATATGAGGAACGAGTTGGTTGCAAGTCAGAAGGAGGCAGAATTTGATTTTATATCCGAAATGGCTCATTTCTTTTATTTGTGTGCATGTTTACCTTTGGCCTATGGATGCTCAGGCTCAACTTCTAGATTTGCCTTTAATGCAGTGTAAGATAGTGTGCTCCAGAGCTGCTTTGTTTGTAGAGAAAAGAATATTAACATGATACTTACTGACTTTACGGCTTTTTTAAGACTAAGAAAGTACGTATAAATTCTGCAGGGAAGTTTAATTGCTGAGGTTAGATAACCCTCAGCCTCACTGAGAACAGTGTCCATGCAACAACTAAATTTCAACCTCTTTATGACACTTGGAAAAACAAAAAAAAATTGGTTTGAGTATTTGCTTACAAAAGCCTTTCTCAGACTTCAGACTCCCCTCTCTTTCTCTCTCCACCTCTCATTTAATCCATATGTAATATATGTAAAAGGGAGAAGATGGGTGTACAGGTGTGTTGTGTACGTGTGTTGAGCAGAGGTGCAGGGAAGGAAGGGATCTTAGATGTGTGTACATCATGCATACGTATGAGCACAGGCAGCAGGCAACTGGTAAGACATGTACATCATATCCAAGAGTAGTAGTCTGCCCCGAGGCGGGGAGGGACATCCCGGTGGGATGTGCACAGAGGTCACTCTGTGCTGGTAGACCATGAGGTCTCCTTTGCCTCTCCTGGGAGACTGACTTATTTTTCCCCTCTCAGATCTTGTCTGCTCCTTCCTTGTCTCCAAGAACTGCTGACAGGGGAAGGTCATGGCATCCTCTCTGCGAGAGGATTTTAAGGACATGTTGGATTAAGACCTCTAAGATTATAGTTGGGCCTGACTTGGAGCACCAGAATGGGACTAGCTGACCTGTCAAAGGCCATTCCAACCTCATTTTGTTATCACAGAAGCATGGAGGAGGACAAAACCTAAGGAAGAAAAATGTGCTGTGGAAAGTAGCTGACAGGACTAGGGGAGTGGAGTGTGGGCTCTGGTGTGGTGAGTAGGAGGTGAGCAGAGGTGCTGCGAGGAGACCCTTTGGTGAAGGGCAGGGGGAAGAAGCCAGACCGGAGAGGAGCACCAGCCAATGATGGAAATAACAAGTTCCATGATCTCGGCGATAAAGTAAAGAACGTGGGTCATTAGTCAAAGCAGCAAGTCAGGTCAAGGGTAGGAGAGTATTGGTCTGTCTTCATTTAAAAAAAATAATAAAAAGTAAAAAGCAGTGCATTTCATAATGTGGCAGAGAGAAAAACATCAAGGGGATAAGAATCCAGCAAGCAAAAGGGAACAGAATCATCGAGGAAATTTGAAGATAGGTCAGAGTCAAAAAGTAAACAGTAAAAATTATCTATTTGACAGAAAGAGGGAAAAGGAAATCATTTCAGGAGAGAAAAGGAAAAATGGAGAGAGGATGGGATAAATTGCTTGCATATAAAATCAGACATCATCAATTTCAGGAGCATTCTTTTAGCTGCAAGATAACATGCAAAATCTTGTGTGTTGAGGCAAGTCAAAAGAGGAGACAGCCTGTGGATTTGGTCACCTAGGACGTGTGATGGTCCAGGCCAGATTTGCTTGCATTTGACAAATGAAGGCTTTTAGCTAGAAGAAACAGCAGAACTGCTGAAGTGGAGAGTGCAAAGGGGCTTCCAGAGTCTTCTGGCTGTAGACAAAAGCAATGGGAAGCATGTGTCGGGTGAGCCAAGGGTTGTGGATTGTCCAGTAGACATCAGAATCAAAATGTTGGACAACACAATCCAAGTGAAGAAGAATAAAGCAGAGGCAGATGGGGGCAGACTGTGAATAGATCAGTCATCCTTGCTGACAGACTTGAAGTCGTGGAAGGGTGAGGGGCAGGGTGAGATGATAAGGGCTGATGTTGAAATAAACCATGTGAATGTGTCTTAGTGTTAAAATGGGGGTTTCTAATATCATCGTCATTTCAGTTAATGCAAACACAAAGTGCTGCTGGTTCTCGTTAAGACCTGGAACTTCCTTATCTTTCATTTCCACATTATCAGAGCACCTTACTATCTTTAAGGTGATTATCTTTAAAGTAATATGGGTGGTAAGGAATTGCTGTTCTGAAGATAGTGAAACGAGGCATAAAGCAGAGGAATATCTCGCACGCAGTCCCGCTACAAATGGAAGTGAGAACTGAAGCCAGGTTTCTTCCCAACTAATAGCTTCAACCCTGGCTCATCCTCCCTCTGAACTCCTGCCTGGAGTGGGAGCCACCTTGAAGTCATACTTTCCATAGAGAAATAAAGGTTTTTTTGAATATTTTAATAGTTTGTTAAGTGATGCTAAAAAGGAAAGTTATGAGTTACTTTTGAGGTTTTTATTATTGTTGGGACAAAATTAAGCCATATCTATATATCTGCTGGTTGATGAAGGGTGACCTTGCAGAAGAGCTAACAGGGATGTCAGTGACAGTGCCTTTCTTTGATTTGCTCTGGTCTGTTTTGCAGATAAACCGCGAAAGCTGGTGTTCGCTGGAGCCATGTCCTGATTCCTCCCTGCTGGAACGCAAGCGTACACAGGAGTCTCCAGGTGAGCAGTGCACTGGTGGGGGCTCTGGATGAGAAGCCCTGCGGTTCTCCTCACCTTTTCTTTCCTTTCTTTTCTTCTAATTTTTGACATCCTTGTCTAGACGGGTAAAATACATAAACCAAAGAAAATGTGTGATCAATCTGCCGTGAGTCATTGTTAGCACATGGTTGTAGCACTTGACTTGCAGTGAGCTGTGTGGTGTGTCATCTTCTTAAGTAATTTCACATTTGAAGTACTTCAGTGTTCTGGTTTTTATTTTTGCAATAAACTTGAAAGGTGTGATGGGGGACACAGACATGGTTTCTGGCCAAAATGATGATACGATCTGAGATTTGAACTCCTGAATCCGTATTTAGACCCAAATCAGTGGCTTGATGTTGTGTTTTTTTTCGCTGAAAGTTGCCATGATTTCTAGACTTCAGGAAGCAGGAAGGCTGTTCAGAGCCATCGTTCCCACACCCTGCCCACCAGCCATTTCGAGCTCCCAGCCCTGTGTGCTGGCTGATGCTTTCTGGCTCTTCCACTGGAACAGAAAATCTTGTCTGGGCAAGTTTCAAAGAGGGGTTGGTGTCCAAGATAAGAAGAAAGCTTTTCCTTTCATTGAATTATGTATGTTCAAAACAAATGGAGAAATTTATCAGGGCCCTGAATAGTGACTTTGCTTGAACTGTTCACAGAGAGGACATTACTTGCCTTGCTGTCATTACGAGCTGGGGTCTTCCCTGGGTCTTCTCTCATTTAACTGAGAGACTTGAAGAAAAGCAAGGATTGAATCACTGAATGAGGACGTGAAATTCAAACCCAGTCTTTTCAGAGTGTAGGCTAAGAAGGGATAATTTGGGTGAATGACTTGAGGGGTTTATTCTAGGTAGAATTTCTAGCTCCCAACCAAGTTAAATAAGTACTTTTTAATTTAAAAAAAAAAGTCTTGTCTTTAGAATAGTCATGAAAAGTGAATAGCTGTTTTGATAGTGTTTTACAGGAGAATCTGTGATATTACCGTGCTGCTTCTTTCCTAATGGGGTGCCCAAGTCCCTTGCCTCTTGGTATGATATTTTTATGCTTCAGGAAATAATTATTTTGCTCCATTTGTCTGCAAAACGATGTGTGGTTATTTGGCATGCCAGATCTATAATCGTGTGTTCATATGGATCGATATTAATTAAGTACTTATTGATTATCTAATACAAGATCATACCATAGAAATAGTGTTAATTATGTAATCAGTCATATATACAAATACATATTAACAGCTATAGTAATATGTGTCTAACAGAAGCACAAAGAGGCAAGGTTTTAAGTTAATATGCTCACAGACTGAAGCAGCAGGAAGATATCAGGCTCTGCAGGTTCTGACCTTTCTAGAAATGACATTGTCACTGCACACACATCTCTCCAGCAGCAGTGTGGAGAGGGCAAGAAAAACCTGGCAGCACCTAACAGCTATGAACTCAGTAGCTGTCGTAATGCAGCTAACTTGAAAATACACCACAGGATAGGGAATTAGACCTTTTTCATCCACTGAATAATCCTGCTGAAATGGCTTGTAAGGACAGAGTCCTCAAATCTTAGAAGGTAACTCCAGAAACCATAGCTTGTCATTTTTTCTCAGCGGTTTTGAAAGGAAGTGCTTGGAGGTGTGTGGCAAATGCGCAGCCACCAGCATGGAATTAGAGAGCTCAGCCCTGTCTTGGAGGATACAAGGCTTTGGAAAATACACATAAAAGAGTTGCTTGGAAATTTTCTTCTGAGGGCTTTTTACTATGTTATTTTTTATGCCTCTGTTATGTGCAGAAGTGTGCTACCATCATCGTTGTATTTTTTGCCTGCACCTCCTCAGTGGTTGCACTGTCAATCCAGTGTAGGCAGCAAGCAGGGGATGGATGTGTGATGGGAATCACAGTCCCCATGTGTCACAAGTGGATTTTTAAGATAAAACTCATATTTAATTAAAAATGTGACTTAATAGAATTTGATGATAAGGTCATGTTATTAGTTACAGCATGGAGGAAATACATGTCAGAAAATTGGGTTGTATATGTTTATGGCCAAAGAATTATATGTGCTTATAGCCAAAGATTATTTGTGCACACCTGGTTCGCTGTGTCACTTAGCTAAGATTTCGAAGTTTCATCATGTTTATCCCCAATTCACTTACATTCCCATCTGGGTGTCTGGCGTGAGTTTCCTCCAGAGTTCAAATCCAAGGGTTTGCTAAGCAGACTCTCAGGAATCATATCCTTCTGTCTGGATGTCCGGCATTAGTTCATGCCAAAGTTGGAATCTGAGGTTTTGCAAAACAGACTCTCAGGCATCAGATTTTATAAAGTAAATAATTTAATAGAGAGATACAGTAGCATGGTTGACTCTCTTGAAGAGAGGCTGACATGAACCAAGAAATCCCTGGACAATTACAGCCTCACAGACGATTTACCCACCCCTCACAGGATGGTTCGGCCCAGTTCATATTTGGGTCTGGAGGCTTCTCCTTCCTATTGGATTCCTTTGCAGTCTTTCAGACAGGTTGTTACCTTGTCTTGGTGCAGCTCGTGTGGATGTTCTGTGTCCTTGCAGCCTCTGTATTTTCCTGGTTTTCACCGAGTCTGGAGGCCCCGTTCTGACTGAACAGGTTGTACACACTGGGAAAGTTTTTAACTTGAAATTCCCACCGTGTGACCTGGTGCTTCAGAGCAAGGCTGGCTCCTTGTGCTAAGCAGACCAAGCAAACAGATACCAAATGACACAAATATTGTAACTCTAACTGCTTTATCATATTTAAAGTGTCACTTAGGCTAAACAGCTAATCTTTGTTAAAGAGGAGAGTTGCCAGGTCGTGCAGTCCAGCTGCCATCCAGGGAGGATTCAAATGGGGCTCACCAGAGACCTGTGGTTGGTAAAAGATCTCCTTGCTTCGATGGGCACCGTTGAGAGGGTCCTACTGTGAGGGGAGAGCATTGCCACCCAGCCACACTGCCCAGGAGGGAGAGTACAAAGGGGGCTTGCTTAGGCTGTCATATTTATGGGATAGAAGAGGTTGACTCGGAGTCAAATTGCAGCTGAGACTTGTTATCAGTGTTCACTGTGTTGCTCTTGTTCCTTATGGGTTTCCCAGAGGAGTTCTTGGCCTGGCAGCTCACCAGTGTGCAAGACCAGAGCTCACTGTTGAGCCAGGCCTGTAGAGTTTAATTTAAGGAAACAAACCCAGTGAGCTGACTGACAAAAGGGGAGGGGGAGGGAGATACCCCTCAAAACAACCAAAAATAAAGAGGAAGGTAGGGAAGAGGGAGTCTGGGCTGTGTCATCACTCTGCTCCTCATCATCCCTCCACAACCCTCCTGTCCTCTGTTCCTCGGAGGCTCCTGTAGAGCCTTTCACTGCCTCTTGTGATTTATTGTCAGAGCGAGGTATCATCCCGTGGTGCCTCTGAACTGACCTGCTGATTTTCCACTGGAACATGGCTCGGGCCCCTTTGTTTTTCAGTCTGGGCTGTGGACTTGCTGTGCCGGCTGCCAGCTGGCCGGCGGGCCCCCTGGCCTGCTCCCTCTCAGCCTCTCTGTCTTTTTTTTTAGCTTTTCACTTCTTTTTTTTATTATTTATTTTTTTTCCCCTCTCTCCTTCTCTTCCCCCTCCCTTCTCTCCCTCGGTGATGGAAAAGAAGTTCAGATTTTCCAGGTTTACTGAAAGGGGAACAGGGCTGGGGAGCAGCCACGCTGCCTTCAATAAGTGCTTTTGCAATTCTCCACGGTGTGGAAACTCCTCTGCAGGGTAATGGGGTTTCCAATTGGCTTCGGTTCCCCTAAAAGGGGGCAGCTGTGCTGTCATCAGTAAATTAACACTATTTCCTCTGACAGTCCAGTCGTTCCCATCAGCTGGGCTGTGGCCAGTGTGTTTGTGGCCTGTGCTGTCAGGCACAGGTTAAGGATGAGGAAGGGAAAAATGTGGCTTTGAGCTACCCAAACCTGTCTTCACTGGGCTGATGTGTAAGCTTGATGTAGCCAAGGATGGAGTTCAGATGTAATTTAAGAGTGAACCAACATTTTATTGGCCTGGCTCCTCTCCAGGGAGCTAAATATGTTTTAGATCTGTTCAGTTATAGCAGGTTACAAAATAACACCTTTCTTTTTTTTTAAAAATACTAATAATCAGAAAATATTTTGAGCTGGGAGAAAAGAATGTTCAGTTATTGCCAAAACTGTTATTAATACCTTTGCCTGAAGGCAAACATCTGAAATGATATACAGGCATTTTTTGTGCAAATACATGTCTGTTAAGGTTTTTGGTAAGGAAGGGCTTTCTTGGTGACTGTTGTCTGTTTCTGCGCTGCTGATTACCCCAATACAAATGGCTGGAAGCATTTTAGGAAAAAAAAAGATGCAATATGCTA
The DNA here is from genome assembly GCA_033558185.1 of Dromococcyx pavoninus. Lineage (NCBI taxonomy): Eukaryota > Metazoa > Chordata > Aves > Cuculiformes > Neomorphidae > Dromococcyx > Dromococcyx pavoninus. The sequence continues at coordinate 2,674,900 of JAUMJL010000491.1, forward strand.
AGATTTCAATGTCAAGAGTTATGAAAGCTTGAGAATTTAAAAAAACTCTTAGTTTTTGAATGTTAAAAAAGTAAAGCTCGTCATCGAAGTCGTACTGTTGTATTTTCAGTGAGAAGTATAAAAGGAGAAATAATGACCCCTCTCTAAATGGGCATTTCTTTCTCAATTATGTCCATTTAGAGAGAATTTGTTGGTTTATTTGAGAAAGAAAGCAAATAATGCCAAGTTATATTTCTACATTTATTGAATATGAATCTAATTTTGCCACAGTTGTGGCAGTGGGTGGGAAACATCCTGTTATGCTCAGTGTGGTGTACCTGCTATATAGCATATTTATCAGCACCCCAGTCTACGAACATATATGGCTTTTTCATGTAGAATTTCTGTTTGCACTGTGTACTTTGATAAATTAAAAAGGAGTTTTGAAATTTAAACACATTCTTTGAAAATTTTTGGGCACTGTTTTGGGGAGTTAGCACGGTTTATAATGCTGTGTTTATTGTTGTTTTTAAATCCTTGAATTTACTGAGTGTATGTGAGTTGGATGTATGGATGCTACAGAAAGCATCAGTTTGTAACTCCTTCTGCTTTGCTTCTGTAGAATGTGAGAACTTCTTGGAGGATGGGCTGAGTAGCGTCTGCGCGTCGGCACAGGGTGTCCTTAAAAGAGAGTCTGGGAGTGAGTCTGACCTCTTTCCCTTGTCTGGTGATGGGATGGAAGACCTTGTCTTTGGAAAGGTAAGAAAGCCTAATTGGGACATGATTAAAAAATCTGTGAGTTCTGATTTGATAAACCCGTACTGTAAATGCAGATCATCGTCATTTCACTGGTGAGTTAGAAACCTGGAAGCAATTATCCTGGAACAGAATAAATGGAAAGGATCTGGTCCTCCCTTCAGATGCAGCAACATGAGGGATGTATTTACTTGCAGCAGAATTCCAAAAACCATTGCAGCCCCTGATGTTAAAAGGATGAAGGCAATTTTAACTGTCTAAAACTAAATCAGACACTGGAGGAACAGTGGAAAAAGTGGATTTTCTTGTAAGGTCTTTAGCACTTGCACATATGGTCTGAAAACCATCTTTAACCAATGTAACAAAGAGCTTTTGTCCAGCACATGGTGACCTCTGCACTGACACCTTCAGAACCATACACTGTAATTCCCAGAGGAACCAGTGTTTTTCTGTAAATTCAGTGTGACTCCCTGGATAGGAAGGAAGCACTCACTCTAAATATTAAGTCCAATTCCAGTGAGTAGTTTTGTTGCCTAGGTAACATACCTCTAATGCCTTTTTGCATGCAAGTAGAAGGAAAATGTTTTCAGGTTTGTTTAAAATCAACAGCAGAAGTCATTACTGACCTTAGTCATCCCTGTGCTCTTTGTGTCACTCCTGGCTGAGAAGGGGAAGGAGTAGTGAGTGAGACCTGAGACACAGAGTCAGCCTCTCGAGCAGAGGATGCCTCCCTTTAGCATTGGTATATTGTTGTCTGTATCAGAGCAGCCTGGATTTATTCAGAGGGTGATTAGATTCTGGTTTTTAAGAATCATCTTGCTGGTAATTTATATTCTTCTTGGCACAAGTGGGTGATGAAAATGTACCCAGAAAGCATGTAGTGATGCAGAATTAGAGACCTTCTCTAGAGTAACCATCACATTGGTCTCAGCTTCATGAAATCAGATACTTAGGTTCAGCTGAAAAACTAAACTTTTGGAGTAGGTTTCACACTTGCTTTCAGAGAAATACGTTTAATGAAACAAAACTCTGTTTGCTTAAATCAAATCAGATGATGGTGAATATTTTCCAGTGGGATGGGAAACACCACAGCCCAGGCTAAGTGATCTCATGTGCTATAAATGAACAGTAAAGTCATCCTTAATGCATGTAGTAGGGCACAGAGCTCACCAGCCTCACCCTTTCCCATCTCGTCCTCAAAGTGGTGTGGGACGCTCGTTTATAAGAATATCAGGCTTGGAAGAGCAGAAAACTGTCTTTAATTGTCTTGTGTAGAGTGGCACAAATTATGACAATCAGCTACCATTTGACCCTGATTTAATACTTATGGGGATGCATGGGACAAGAGTGCTGTGGGAACACAGTACAATTTATATTGTACAGAATTTTAGCTTTTTCACTTTCTTATGTGGAAAATCTGTTTCTCCAAATACAAGAAACAAAAACTAAAGCCTAAAAAGAATAGGTAGTGCAATGTGGTAGGGATGCTGCAGGGAAAAGGAGGAGATGGTGGGCAAAGCAGATCTTTAGTTCCTAGTGGAGAGCGAGCAGAGGGAGGAAATTCTTTGTAGAAAGGGATTTTCTTGATCTGGCAGCCTTAGCATTGTTCTTATTTTGTGGTGGATTGCAGACTGTGTCTGCAAATGGATTCAGAAGGTTCCTGAGTTGAGTTTAGGAAGTTATTCAGAGCTAATCTCATCCTCAGTTGCTTTTTGTGTCTCTGCTTTGCTGACTAACTGAAATCCTTGTCCCCTTGCTCAGAATTTATCTGAGTACCTTTTCTACAGTTGCTACAGTTCCAAAGACCCTAGTTTAGAGTTTGTGAGTTTGTTCCTTACTTCACTTTGTTTGGTTTTATTTTAGACTCCTGAGCCCAGCTGGGAAGTTTTAAATATTTTAGCCACTAAAATAAATGCTGTATTTAATATTTCTTCTGAAAAATAAGACACGTATTGGTTGTAGTTATTGGTTATAAACCTATTCAACAGTGCAGTTTCCATGTCAAATTGGGGAGAGAACATGTTTATGAACAAAAAGAGGATCTCAAACCTTTCAGTGTCATGATGATTGTTGTTATTACTAACTAGTCCTGTTCTTTTTTCCTCTTTGTGTGGAGCAAGAGTTGAAGTCTTGTCTATTAGAGTTGTTTTTCATTGTATAAATCACTCCTCTTCAGTTAACTGCTTAATACTTTAAAAGAAATTTTGGGAAGAACAAGCCATTTTCTGTCCAGGGTCTTTGGGTGCTTCTGTAGATATCACTTGAAATTCATAGATCTTAAGCACTGGTTCTATCTCCAGACCATGAAAAATTGGGGTCTGTGGGGTCACAAAATCTGCAGGTACCTTAAACTGTCCCTGATGTTTGGCGCACGCTCTCTTTGCCGTCTCCTGTGCTTGTGTCTTTTTTTTTTGCTCAGAAGGACATATTCTGAGCTGTGTAACATGAGCTGCCAGATTCAGAGAGCTTCAGCACTAAAAACCTGACTTGTTTCTTTCAGACTGTCGTTGAAATCCAGAAATTGTCTCCAATGTGAGGTCTAAAGCTTCAGCAAATTGTTTTCTTTTTTTTGCGTCAGCATTTCATTCCCATGTCCTCGTCATCCTTTTCCTTCTCTGTCTCAGCCATCTGGGCAGGCTTCACAGCACCCTCCTTGAATGATTAATGCTGCATAAGGTCATTTCTCACAATCATCTAGGGACATACTAGGGCATAGTCCATATGCTTTGCTCATCTTAACTTTTAACCTGCCACCAAGATTCAGTTTTACTGGGAAGTTTATTAATGTGCCTCTTGGGAAGTGATTCAAACAAAAGGCCCTTGGGAAGTCAGGAGCCCACAGATCATTGTCAAAGGAAGGGCTTGCAACTCAGCCCCTTGAATCTTGTTTAATTTCTGCCTTTGTTTTGGTTTGCTCAAGGAAATACACAAATACATAAATATTTTGTGTTTATTTTTTAGAATTGTTGTTTCTCTTAAAAAGAACCCACACAACAAAACCACAAAAAAACCCCAACAACCAAGCAAAAAAACCCAAAGCTGAAAGAATAGAAGAGAGAGGCTTTCACCAGGGGAAGACTCCTCCACTCCAAATCATAAAAATCATGATAATTAATTAATAGGAGGCCAATATTGAGGTTAATTTTAGAGAGCCTGGAGCCATGGGCAAATAAAAAAATGAATCTGCTAGATTATATATCAAGCCAAAAGGTATTCAGTCCCTTGGTGTAAAAGTATGCCAAATAAACTTCAGCATACCAGAGTTTGAGTTTTTTCTTATACTTTGGGTGTGTGTTTTTTCTTTAATACCATAACATCATTAATGTCTTTGTCACATGGAACGTCAAGGATCAGAGTAAGATTGTACCTTGGCATTTTACTGGTTGACATCATGGAAATGATTGAAAGAACATTTAATTTTAGTCTGAAGAAGAGGAGGCTCAGGGGAGACCTCATTGCTCTCTACAACTACCTAAAAGGAGGTTGTAGTCAGGCAGGGGTTGGTCTCTTCTCTCAGGTGACCAGTGACAGAACCAGAGGGCATGGACTCAAGCTTTGCCAGGGGAGGTTTGGGCTTGATCTTAGGGAAAAGTTCTTCACTGAAAGGGTGATTGGCCATTGGAATGCGCTGCCCAGGGAGGGGGGGGAGTCGCCAACCCTGGAGGTGTTTAAGGGGATGAGGCACTGAGTGCCATGGTCTAGATGATGGGTTGGTGTTAGTGTTGGGTTATAGGTTGGACTTGATGATCTCAGAGGTCCTTTCCAACCTTGTGATACTGTGATACTGTGTGATAATGCCAGTTATCAAGAACATCTACAGATGGAAGGATTTGGTTGAAGTAGTTATCTTATACCACCACCATCCTAGTGATTTCTCTTACCCCAGTTCATGAAGTACATACATTCCTTCTCAGAAAACTCACTTTTTGTGCCTTATCTCATTTTTCCTCACTAGCTCCTCACCAAGTACTGTTTCTGAGAACAGAGGAGATCACAGTATCACAATGCCCATTACTGAATGATTGCAGAGGCTTTTTTCAGCCGTGAGTTCTATGGTTGCAGTTAAGGGTTGAATTCATTGAGGTGCAATGCAGCAAGCCTAACTTGAAGAAAATTAGTACTTCTTGAATGTTTCATTTTTCCTGTATGAAAAGAACATATTAGCAAACCATTTCTGTTCTGCAAATAGGGTGTTTTCTTAATCAAATGGGATTAAACAGCAGTACATATTTACTGGCACTTGACCAGATAGCTAATTTTTTGCAGAGGTGGCTGCACAAGAGACATTTTACATATGCAAGCCACACTTAGCATTTTGCAAACAGAGTCCTGGTCTTTCATATTAACACTTCTCCTTTAAAAAAAAAAGTCAAAAGAAGACAGCCTGTTTTTAGAGGAATAAGCATGGGCCACGAGTTCAAGGGAGTTGTTTATTGTGCTCTGTACTCAGTTTGATGGTCAAGGTAAAAGCTGAAACAGAACAAACGTATTTCACATTTTTCCAATAACTCTTTGAACTGCACTTTTACAGTAGAAACCCTAGATCTTCTCTGCTAGGAAAGTGGGGTTTGTTCTGTGTTTTAATTGGGAGCAACATTCACATCTGGGAAATAAAAATTCCTTTTTACTCCAATTTCTCCTTATATAATTTGATCTACAGTCTTGTTGCTAGATTTGCATCCAAATTTAATGTTTCCAAACTGCCCCATCCTCCCATAGTACAGCTGGTGGACAGTCCTCTCTCCTCCTGTTGTGCTGCCCTGATGTCTAACAGTGTTTTCCTGTGTCTCAGAAAAGCAAAGCAGATTGTTTCCTCTACTGAAGAAGTATTATCCACATAATGACTACTTAATTTGTCTGGATTTAAGCAATTCAGTCAGCTCTCATTATGAACTCACACAAATATCAGATTATCTTGACTAACACCAAACATTGTCAAAACTTAACAGGGCATCCTCTCTTGTTTTAACCTACTCTTATTTAATATGTGTCAAATCCAATACCTGAGAATTACAGTATAAGTTTACTATTAAAGTATTTATACAAATTCACCATTAATATTGACGTTCCTTAACGTGAAATGAATGCTTTCTGAGGAATATATTCTTAGAGCATTTTCTAATATTTTGTGTTTAAAAGCTGTATTGTACTTCAGTATTGTGTTGTGGGTGCTGGCTTTTTTATTTTCTTTTTTTCTTTGATGGATGGGAGAGAGAAAATCATGTGACAGCATTTATTTCAACCACCTCAGGGACATAATTTTGTACCTGTTAAATCTAAATAATAATGGGAAAGAGCTAAACGTGAAATAGAGCTTCCCCATAAATTGTGAAATGGATGAAGGTGACAGGAGGGCTGAAACACCTCCCATGTATGAGAGAGTTGGAGTTGTTCAGCCTGGAAAACAAAAGGCTTTGAGGAGACCTTAGAGCAGCTTCCCAGTACTGAAAGGGGGGCCTACAGGAAAGATGGGAAGGGACTCTTTTTCAGGGAATGTAGGGAAAGGGGGGGAGTGGTTTTAAGTTGAAAGAGAGGAGATTTAAATTAGCTATTAGGAAGAAATTTTTTCCTGTGAGGGTGGAGAGGCCCTGGCCCAGGTTGCCCAGAAAAGTTGTGACCGTCCCATCCCTGCAAGGTGTGCAAGGCCAAGTGGAGCACCCCGATCCAGTGAGAGGTATCCCTGCCCATGGCAGAGGGGGTGGAACTGGATGGTCTTTAAGGTCCCTTCCAACCCAAACCATTCTATAATTCTATGACTATGAAAATGTGTGCCCATCAAAAAAAAGCACAGAAAAGCAAAGTGTCTGGAACATTTAACACTGCTGGGCTTGAAAGAAGTGAGGGCAGTGAGATCTGAGCACTGCCGTGGGCATTTCCACTCCCATTCACCCAACGCTGTGTGGATTTTGATGCCCCTCTTTCCCTTCTGAGAGAGGGATTTTGTAACTCGCTGTCTTCTGCTAAATGAGAGCTGACAGCCCACAGCTCCTTGAGCACTCAGCTTCTGCTAAGACCCACCGAGCCTGCTATTTGAAGGCAATTAACGGCTGTGGCTTTGCTGAATGGTCTATTATAGATGATCTGACAGATCATTCTGCCTGTTATTATTTTAAATGATACAGTGCAGGACTCTGCAGAAGAATAAATCGAAACTTCCCACGTCAGTCCCTCAGGGCAAACACCATTTCAGACCGAAGGTGATGTCAGAGAGATGCTTGTGTTTCTGTTGGCCACAGGGAACACAGAACACGCAGAGGCTCTTTTCGGGCTGTATGGTCAGCATGTGTCCTTTTGCCAAAGAGAACCAGTTTGGCTTTCACTTACTGCTTTTGGAGCAAGCTAAACCAAAAAATTGCAGTATGACTCAAGGCCTGTAATACAGGGTGGCTGATCCTGTGGACAATATTTTTCCATTACAGTTGGATTTGAAAAGTGCTGCAAACCCTGGCATTGACTTTCTGCTTAATGGAAAGTAGTGGGGGACATGGATTTAAGTTTTATTTGCTCTGTCTGTTTTCTGCTACTGAATGATTGTCCCTTTTGTGCTGTATGATGCAGTGGAACAGTACGCTGCCCTTGAGCTCTTGTGTCTGAGAGCTGCAAACACACCCCAGGTTCCACAGGAGAGGCTGGAGTTTGTCAGGAGTCACGATGACCTATTTCCCCATTAATCAGTCTCCATCATTAACACTCAGCGAACCATTGGCGGTTTTATGGCACCTTGACTGATAAAAGGTTCAGGCAGAAACGATGAGAGAAGCAGAATTTGCTGTGCAGGAAATCTGGAATTGGAGAGAGGAAAGCAAGCAGAAGACCCAAGCTGGGAGCCTGGGTTTATGGTAACCAGGGACTTGTGCGTCGAAGAGATTGTTCTGCAGAGCATTTCAACCTATTTTGAAACCAAAGCAAAAAGAGTTGCTTCTGTGAAGGTTAATTTGCCTTGTGCTATCAACTAGGAAATTTCTCAGGTCATGTGAAATATAAAATGTTTGGATTTAATTAAAATGTTAAACATATGCACTTCATTGTAAGTGTTCAAGGTCAGGGTGGATGGGGCTTTGAGCAACCTGATCTAGTGAACAATGTCCCTCTCCATGGCGTGGGTTGGACTAGATGATCTTTAAATGTCCCTTCCAACCCAAACCACTTTGTGATTCTACTTTAATACATTTTTAACTTCTCTTATCCACAGCAGCCTGAAGAGGAGCAGTCTGCATGTGATGTCACCAGCTCCAGTTCTTCCGCAGATGACACCATGTCCCTGGAGAGGAACTCATCCCTGGGTAGCGACACATCCCTTCCTTTCCCACCACCGGTGAACTTCATCCAGCCCAAGGACAGGCACAGCCTGGATGGCAGCTGCACCAACATGGTGGCCACAGAGGGAGGAGAGAAGGAGGAGGAGCTGGACAGTATAACGGATGTGCCTACTCATTCCTCCGTCTTGCGGAACTCCATGCGACCGCTCTCACCTTTCCGTCGGCACAGTTGGGGACCAGGGAAGAACGCCAGCAATGAAGCAGAAATAAATCAGAGGAGGTGAGTGAAAAGCTGCTTTGATTTAATTTGCACCCACTCACGCACGTTTATCTCAATCCTGAAAGTTAATTGTTACTTAATATCGACAGTACACTTGAAGTTTCCAAAGGGAATGGAAATACCTTGGGACAGGACTTTCGTTTGAACTGTCACCACCCCTTTATATATAAAAGGCTTTGTTAAAGGAATTATTGGAGTGTTAAATCTCTTTGACCACAAAATAAACACATCCATTATTGCTCTGATTGTATTAAGAGACAACACAGGCACCACGGTTTTAAAAGAAAAGGTGTGGAGATTCCTCATTTAGCACAGTGGTGAGATGGGTAGTCCTTGTTTCATGGAATTGGTTCCACCTCAGTATCTCATGGACAGTTAGTCCTACCTAACTCACCACCGATGTCCCCGTGAGGCCTGGGAAGTTTAAAAAGGGAAGTTTTCCCATTTGTTCTTTCAGAAGATATAAGAGGGAGAAGTGTAATAGCTACATGAGTGTGAAAATGCTGGTGTCAAGTGCCTGTGGAAAGAAAAAGGTGTTCAGCCCCCCATCTGAGTGAGGAGAAAGATGAAGTGAAGGAAGATGCACACCAATAAAGTAGTTGGTGTTATGTTCCCCACCATGCTCTGTACTGTTCATCATTTAGGCTGCTGGGTCAAACCTTGCCTTTCTAAAACCAGTGGAGCTTTAGCAAGTGTTTTTCCTGTGTTTTAATGCTTTCAGAGCAGCAATAGCCAGTTGTTTGAGCAGGACCAGGGTGCCATATCCTCCTGTCCCTCTGGTGTACACCTGTAACTTACAGAAGCTACAAGCCCAGACGTGGGCTGCCTGCTGCCATCTTCAGGGCCATGGGTCTGCTTTTAAGATAAACAGAGGTGTTGCATTTGGTGATACCATTAAAATAAAAATAGATATTGACAATGGATTCCTGGTAAATTGTTACTGGCCTATTAGGATAACACAGTGAGAGGCAGCAGCCTCCCATCAGAAATGTATGCATCCTTTACCCTTCAGGAATTATGGGTATTACTGAAGGTTTTTAAAGCCAGCATTGAAGAACAGTCAGAACCCTGTAAGTAATGTAAAGTGACACATGGTGATGATAATTATTATTATTTTTTTATTTATTTACCACTTACACCTATTTTTGGCTTCGTTCCTGGTCCCCTGGTGTTATTTAAATGAATTAGATAATACCTGTCTTTTTAAAGCTACCAAAGATAGCAGATTTATGAAAGAATGAGTCTGTAAGCTCTTAGACTCATTTAGAGAGATTTATTTTTAAGTGTAGGCCTTGTAATGTATGGATTTCTGAGGGTAGCAAAGTACATAGCTGGCAATTACTGCTAACACTTAACAGATGGGGTTAAATTCTCCTGCTTCAGACTTTGGAAGCTGTTTCTGATATGGGAAAATACATTCACTGTAAATGTAAGAAAATTTGAGTTAAAGGAACAGTAATTATTTTCATATGTTCTTAGATGCAGCTGCTGCTGCATAAGGATAGCTGTCACATAGGTTAATTAAAAAAGAAAAGCTGGGTGGGTCTTAGCTGCTGATTTGGTTCCTGTTTGGTTTTATGTTTCTACTACAAAAGAATTTGGAATATTTGGTGGTTTTGTTGCGTTTATTTTGGTTTTTTTTTCTTTGTTTCATACATGGCTGTCGTGATGTTGAGATTCCGGTTGCTTAGCGAGCAACAACAAATACCAAGGAAATGAAGCCCAAACAAGGGATTTTCTTGGAAATCAGTTAAATTTGGGGTGTTTTTTTATTCATTTATTTCATGTGGAGCCGATACTTTTCCATTGAAGAGGGAAAAGCCCTTATTGTAGCTTGACTTTTACAAATCTTTGAAGTGGAGTAACACGGAGCACGGAGCCATGGCTAAGGTCTGTCGTGCCGATGGGCAGGACCTGTGCTGCTCACACTGCCCCTGTCCATGCTCCATCTCCTCTTCTGGACACCTGCAGTACTCATTAAATGAGCAGATAACGAACCAAATAAAGAGTAATTGCCACCAAAACCAACCCAAGGAGTAGAACTGGACTGTTCTGAATGGGGTGACAGCTGCATGATCAGCTACCTGTCTCAGCACAGGGCTCGCACCCTGGTCCAGCCTCCATCCACACCAAAAATAGTCTTTTCCCTTACGGCAGAAGTAGTAAATTCAAGCTTAAATAGAGCTGCTGATACAGGACCCAAGGAGCCTAGAGGAAAAAGATAATCAGTGTTTTGTAGGATTTGGTCTTTTCCAGCCTTACATGTCTTCTGTTTATAATAGGGATAAGCATATTTTTTTTCCTCACAGAAGAGATCAGAAAAATTGTAATTGTCTTTAAAAAATGTGAAAACTTGCTCAGTTCCCCTCTTCTCAAACAGACTTCATGGATAATCCTCATGTCTACATTTTGCTATTAAAAATACAAAGAAGACTAACAAGGCTGCCACAAAAGGATGTTCATCCTTGAGTTAATTCCTGACATTCATAGCGGATTTGAAATGCCTGTCTTTCAACAATGATGCAGTGTTTTTAACGTTTGGGTCCGAGGAGAGGAATGCCAACGTTTTTCACTGATGGATTAAGCTCTGCAAAACTGGAGCTGGTGTTAATCACAGTTGCTAACAGCTTCTGTCAAATAGTTTGTTCTTATCTAAACTTTAAACTGACTCGGCTTTGGCAGCTAAGCTGCAATGTGGTCAATACCTGAGAAGCCTTCTTTCTGTACAAAAGCACCCCACCAAAAAAACAGATTTATTTGTAAAAAAGGAAGAGAGGAGGAAGAGAGAGACTAATTACTGCCTTTATTATTTAGTTTGTGTTTTCTCTGTGTGTCCATTCCCTCTGTTGTTCATATGTTGGGGATTATTATTCCTCCAGCTGCCACTTGTTCATTTTTTTCCTTTCAAGCTGCTGACCACTCTCCATGATTCATTTTCAGTTCAATGCGAGTTCTGGGGGATGGTATAAAGAAGCCTCCCATTCATAGGAGAAGGTACAAAGCCAACTAACAGTGACTAACTGTTTTGCATTTGAATGTCTACTAACTCCATGCTGTCATGTTAGTAAACCTGTAGTACCTCTCGAAGCTTCAGAGCTGTGCATCCTGCTTGGCTGCTTCCCCTCTCCAAAAACTGACCCAGGGCGGTTTTTCTGATCCGCGGAGCACATGCTCAAGCCATTTTCCCCAGGACAATGTCTTAATAACTTGGAGAAATCTCAGATATCATTTGGTTGGTGTTTTTTTCCAACTTTGGAGTTGTATTGAAGTAATTGTTTATCTGAGAGCGTGTGCATAATCTGGATGTAAAGGGCATCAAAGACTCCTGCCAAGACTTGCAGGAGGGGGGCACCTGGGGAGGGGATGCATCAGACACGGTCTCAGAGTTGGAGAATACTCTGCAGGTGGTTCAGTTAAATAGCTTTAATTTTGCCCTTTTGCTGTTCCTTAAAACCATCTTCCTAAAAAATAGAAAATAAGTATTTTTCTTTACTTCCATGTGTATTTTTTTCTCTGTGTAGCAAACTTTCAGTTCCTTATCCATAATGCAGACATGCATTTTCACTCATGTAACCTTTTGCCCTCTCTATTAACATATAAAATAGGATGCTTAAGTTTTGACACAGCAGACTTAGGCATTTAGACACTTAGACACTGTCCATCCTTAGACATTTTTAGGCTATCAAGAGAGAAGTTTAACATTTCACCTTTAGTGGCTCAATGTCATCTCCCACAACCTCCTAGCTCTCCTCTTGTGGCAGGTTAACTCAGGATATCTCTCCCCTTGAAATGGATGGGGTTACATCTGTGTAAAATATGGAAAATACCATATTTTCACGTATGGAAAATGTTACCTTGATGTTATTACAAAAAAAATCACCATGCCTTGCCATGCATCAGAATCAATGAAGCCATATGAGCAGTGCTGTACAATTCACGAGAGGGCTGTTGAAAAGAATTATTTTAAGGACATGCTTTTTTTATGTCTACAAAACCACTTCATTTGCATCACTCTGCTCTGGAGGAAGAAGTTCCGTTCTTGTCTTCTCAGCTCAAGCAAACGAACATTTTTTATTAGTTATCTGTTAGACTCCTTTGTAGGATATACTGTGTTAGTATTTAGTCATAATATCCTGAAACATCTTACATGAAGAATGAAGAAACATCTCAAATAGGCAACCTAAAATACCTGGTCATATCTGAAAAGTGGGGTAGTTTTTTCACAAGCATTCTCTCTTTTTTTTTCCTGACCTTCCAACCGTTCTGGTAACATCCTCTCAAACTCCAGTTGCAGAACAGCAGCCTGAAACTCATTCCAACAGTTTATGCTTTCCCACAAGGCTGACGTATATAATAGCTCATCCCCCCTCCCCAAATCATCTTCTGTTAAAGGATTTTGTATGCTCTGCATTGATCTTGTTCAGTTTTTATGGTGTTGCCAACAGATCGTGGGTGGCTCCCCAGCAGGATTGTAATTCTGCAAGACTGCTTTCCACAGCCCTTGCCAAAAGGTCTTTTTCATTCTCTGAGACCTTCCACCACTTCCAGGTTTCCTCCTGCATATATGTGTGGCTCCTCTCCTTCCTTCCATCCACTCTTCTGCTTCCCTTCCCTGCAGATTTAGCGTTCGGGATTGTCGCTGTAACATGGCAATGGTCAGGAGCAGCACTGGGTAGTGTAAATCATAGAATCATCACTTTAAGGAGCAAAATCCTCCCTCCTTCAGTTGAAAGAGACCACCCTACAATTACTGAGTTTTGCAAACAAGTCAACATAAGCATAGCTCCAAGGTTCCACCAAGCCCAGTAGTCTTGGGGCCACAAGCAGATGGCTGGGGGAAGCAAGGAGTAGGGGAATCATGTAGGATATTTTCCTTGGGATCCCTTCTCAGCCTCCATCTGGTTTCTGCTGGGCAGGTTTTACTGACCTGCTGGGAGGCTGAACTCATGCCTGAGAGCACAGACTCTGATGTATGATGGAGACAGGTTTACTGTGGCCAGGATTTGGTTCTTTTATGATCTCAAAGAAGTATTTAGTCCTCCCATCCATCCCTCACTAATACCTACATCTACTAGCATGGTTTAGTTGGGTGATGATGAAGTACTTGGAAATATTGGCATGCTATGGGAAGGTATGTCTTCATGAAGACTGTTTATGGTTCTGTGCTGAGACCTACTGGTGAAGCACACCTGGAGCTTTCAGGTGCAAAGCACAGGTACTTCAGGTGTGACTTCACCCAATTAACATCCTTCATAAGACAAGTAGTAATTATCTGAATTCCACCCTTGTACATCAACCATCAAACCGTTTGTGAATGCTTCCAGTGTTGTACTGTGTATGGAAACTGTATGAGGACTTGGCATGGGATGGCGCAGCCAGTGGCTTTAAACATCCCTCTTTGACCTCTGAGGTTTCTGTCTCTCACAAATTGTGGCCCAGGGACGCTTAGACTTCTTCTGCCCTTTTCATAGGTTCCTGGCGTAGAGCAAAGCGTGGTCTGGCCATGTCCTCTCCTGTGTGGATCACAGGCCTGAGGCTGGGAGAAGGACTTTTGCAGTACTGCTCTGGCAGAGCTGTGCTGTTGCAAAATTCCCTTCAGACGATGTATGTTTCCTGGACAGCTTTTCCAGAATTTAGGGGTCTTTTATATGCCATAGCTGACAAGAAGATTGATTTTTCTGTGTCTGCAAAAACTGCAGTTGGGCTATGAGCTGACAGAGAAAAAATAACAAAGGCATTATTTAAAGGCACAAGCAAAATATTTGCATTCTGTATTTGCATTTCTATGTCTTGGGACTCTTTGGGGTATGGGAATTAGAAGGTTTTTAGTCAAAGTACTATTTGAAGGACTCTGATTTAATCTGAAGTTAATAGTAAGGCAAACCTGTTTTTTTTTTCCTCCACCCTCTTTCATTGATTTGCTGTGCAGCATTAAAGAATGTAACTCCCCTCTTATTTTTCCCAAGTGTAGCCTGGGGTTATTAATACTTGTATGGAGGAGATTTAAACAGTTGAATATCTTTAAGGAATTCTTTTACAGATCTTGGAATGAGAGGTTCCAGAAAAATACTAATCATTACTAACACAGCAGCTGTGTGTGATTACTTATGCAAAACTGGCTTTGGTGTGTTTCAGCTTTGTTTTCCCCTCCTCAGGAGGAGGAGTTTCTCCAGTACATTGTATACTCACTGATGGGATCAGTTTGGGGGAAGCATGAGCTGTCCTGCTACCCATTCAGTGGTACCCTTGGTCACTTGAGGCACTCTGGTGTGTTCTGGCAGCCAGGAATATGTATTTAGTTAATGCATTATTTCTGGGTGAGTTTGGGTTTTTTTAAGCTATGCAAGAGTGAGAGTCTTTTAACATTCCCGTGTTCCGTAACAATCCAATAATCACAGGCCTTTTCCTTTCTTTGCCTTTCCTGATGTTCCTAGTTTGAGCTGGTGTCCCTCTGGCGTACAGTTCATTGCCATGCGTCCTGACTTTACTTGTAGAAGGTACGGTATAAATAAATGTGCAGCAGCAGCGAAGGAGCGCTGCAAACACCCTGTCGTCAGCTTTTTGTGCGTCGCCCTTTCCGCTGCTGCTCTGGCTGAAACGTGCACGTTTTTGTTTGCTTCATCTGCTTTTTCAGCAGTCAGTCTTGGGAATGGGTCTTCTCAACTGGGGTGCAGATGAAGGTGGTGGCTGCTTTTCATTGGCCTTGAGCGTTAAAGAAGCTGCACTGTTGGTTCAAGCTGCTCTATTCTGTGGTGGTTTTAAGACGTGATTTTCCACAGCAATGATCATAACATAATAATAATTGTAACAGCCAAAGAATGAGAACTAGATTTAATGTGATTCAGCACTGCTTTGTTCTGGATGGATCTCATGAAGGATTTAAGTTCATACAGACTTGCTGATTGTAAATTGAAAGATCTATTTTTTTTCTTCAAAGAGACTAATCATGTAAAACTTTCTATGAAAAACCAATCTAATAATCTCAGATGAAAAATTCCCAGGCTCTTAAAGCTCGCATCTTCTGGAGAGAGTCCCAGAGCTGAGATTGATGCTTGCAGGTCAGACCTTTACCTGATGTTGCCTGGAAGCCAGTCTCCTATGTTTTATAACTTTCCTCTGGTAGTTCTTGCTGGTTGAAGACTATATTTTGAGGAAAAAGTTCATCTGTCCTTCCTGTTACATATTTAATTACCTTTGGTCTTTATAACCTGACCAACAAATTACATGACCATTATCGCCCACTTATTACTGTTTTATGGGCTAATATTTGCTGGTTTGAGCTGTTTATATCACAGCAAATAAGATTCTTTTTTCTGTACTATATAACATCATTGTTACCACCTTGGGATGCAAGAAAAAGAAATATACTTCTGCCCTAAATGATGAGTAGGAATGGGACTGATTTCTCTTGATGGTGTTTTAGAATAAATTTGAAAATTCCTGCTATTGATATATATTGTTGAGTCAAAATCTTCCAAAAGCAGATTAAATTGTAAATGCCTCAACCAGTCTTCTTTCTCATTAACTACCATGAAAGAAAAGTCTTTAAAAATTACTAAATCTTCTTATTCAAGGTTCATTGTGCACGTCTTGCTTTGAAGATGCATATTTATCAGCTACTTAGTGCTTCCAAAGGAATGCAGAACATTAATCATTACTATGCAAGTCTACTTGAATTTAAAGCTCCTCTGATTGTTTAAATAATCTCTACAGTCTATAGTGTGTTTTACCTTTCATTTGTTTATATGTTAGCTTGTTGGCTACTTAGATGTCGTGATTAATCTCGGGTTGGGATACACACCCAGGGTAGGCCTTGCTTCAAACTAGTAGGGCTTTGTGAGGATCGAATCAAAAATCAGCCACAGAGTTGTGCAGGTGTACTGGGAACTGAATTTGTAAAGATTGCATATTAACCCAAACTGGCATTGCAGGGGGTTTATCAGTGCTTGGGTATGAGGAGCAGGAGGGTCAGAAGCAGAATATTAGGACCAAGATATATCAGATGGAAATAGTCACGTGAAAGACAGGATGTTTTGTGTAGGTGAGAAGAGAATATTAGTGTATTTCTGTAGAGATCACTTGTCTATCAGCACCTGTCTCTACAGAGGTTGGCCAATCCTTTTCTTACTACTGATTCTGCAAGCAAAAGTTTGATATTTTATTTAGCTCTGAGTAATTAAGTCTTGCTCTATTGGTGAAGACAGCTTCCTCAGCAAATGATAAAATAGGATTGATTGGCTGATGCAGACAGCATTTATTCAATTAAAAAGAAATTAAAAAGAGAGAAAAGGATCGTTATCAGTGCCAAAGCTTTATGCAGTGGCAAGTGATAGATCCAGAGGCTGTGTATACAGAGATGAACATTACAGGCAGCCCAGAGCTGCTTTTGTGGCTGCTGGGAGGGGTGTTTGTCCAGGACAGGCAGTACTATGCTGTACAAGGTACTTTAATTTGAGTCACTTTATTCAGAGCTTAATAAAAAGCTAGCAAAGATAATATGTGGAAATAGCAAAATCTTTAGAGGGGATGTTTCTAGATTTTCCTGTGTACCATTCAAGAAGAAGGAAAAAAAACAGTAGGAAAGGCTATTGACAAAGAGTTTGAATAGTTGTTTGAGCAACTACCGTGTCTCATTGGAGGCACAAAGATGTTCCATTCGTTCTGATGAGAACAGAAACCCCTCCACTGCTATCTGCACTTGCTCACGGAGAAGAAACATGCTGAGGAATAACATCAGCATTTCCCTGCACAGCTCAGTAGCTGCCTTGTGTTTTACGCCTGACATCTAACTGCTGTGGTTTCTCTTCAGTTACAGCCTAGAAGGCCTTACTGGAGACTCTAGTGAGAACAAGAAGGCCTCTACAAACTTGGAGGCTTCTTCTCTAAGCTCCAAAGACCTCAGACGGAGTTCACTTGCCAGCAATCAGTGCGGGTCCCTGGTCTTGCTCACCGAAGAGCTCGAGCAAGGAGAAATCAGAGACTACGATCACCAGGTAAACCTGTCCAGCTCCTGTAAGATGTCTAGAAAATGCTACATCAATGTTTTTAAAGTGATTTTCCCAGTCTCACTGTGAAGCCTTCTGCCCTATATATATAATATTATTAAAATTTTCCATCTTTAACATCAAGGAATTTCCTCTGTGTTAAATTTGCTACTTGGTTCTTTGGGGAAATGACCAAATGGTTAATGACCAAAGTCTTAGAGTGAGAACAAGAAACTTCCTAGTTTTCTTTCACTGATTATGTGAGTAATTATGGGAAAGTTACTTACATTTTAGCAGGGATATAGTGA
This sequence comes from Dromococcyx pavoninus, assembly GCA_033558185.1. Taxonomy (NCBI): domain Eukaryota; kingdom Metazoa; phylum Chordata; class Aves; order Cuculiformes; family Neomorphidae; genus Dromococcyx; species Dromococcyx pavoninus. The sequence continues at coordinate 2,692,466 of JAUMJL010000491.1, forward strand.
TACTATCAATTGCAGGTGTTGAAAAGCTTCCACGATTAATGCTTACGCTGTCTTTTGCAGTCCTGAAATGCACACAAGTATTAATTTATGTGTTAAAATTTTCAGGTTTATTTTCATACCATAAAGGGAAAATAAAGATTTTTTTTTTCTTTCATAAGGACAACCAGGATCTTAAAGCCATTATCGTAAGCAACAGTTAAGCAAATTATTAATTGAATATTTAGAAAACTTAGAGCGATCTCTCTGGAGTGGAAGCCTATGATAGGACAGATGGGCCACAATATTATGAGAATCTCTGCTTATTTTTATTAAAGAAGCAATTAGAGTCTTAAATACTATAAATGTCTTGCCTTTCTCAGTTTGATGTTTCAGCCATAGTGTTTTCTAGGTTTATGCCAGAATCATTGACCATCCGGTCTGTTTACCTTGTACAGTCACTGCCGTACTTCAGGGCAGTAAAATGGATCTTTTGAGATCTGGCCTGTAAGAGCTGTTTTGCCAAGATTTTGATGTCTTTTCTTGCTTTGAGGAATGGCATTTTTGGGGAACACACTGCTAAGCATCAGATTTTTTTTACTGTTTTGTACCACAGTCCAGTTATGCTTAGAAGTTGAAATCACAGCAGTAATTTCAATGACTATCAGATGATTAATAATATCCATCTTCTAATATCTTGCCAGAAGATCAAGCAACCAGAGTCTCTCTGTTTGTTGCATAATTAGTTGTTTTCTACTTAAAAGACAAAACAAGATGTTGTTTTACCTGTGTGACCCTTTTTTGTGATCCTTGCATTTTTCACTTATTAACTTTTCACTATTTGAAAGTGAGAATGCTGAACTGTGATCTGAAGTTAGGATAGTGCTTTTGTGCCTGATATATTTGCTCAGTGTGGTTATTTTCTGTTCTGCAGATGCATCAAACATCGCAGCCACAAGGATTTAATTTCTGTTCTTCCGCTGTTTCATCTCCACTGACCAAATCTATGTCTCTAATGTCAATTAGTAAACCAGTGCTGGACAGTGAGTAATGCAATTTTCCCTTATGCTTATCCATTTTGTCATCCATATTATTAAGTGTAGCTTACTACCTTTCCAAGGCAGAATTTGCTAGTATCTGCTCCTGCTTTCCTTTAAATATATGTTTCACTGCTGCATGGAATTTTGGGTGGAAAGGCAGAAGTCATTCAATTTAGATCCATATTTTGTGCTTCCTAAGGTATCCCTGGTATTTCCGGTTCTGTTTATTTTCTTTTGTTCTTGTTGGCTTTTTTTTCCTTAGGTAGACTATTCATATGAAAACTATGATTTATTTGGTTTCTTATTTTAAAAAACTATTCAACTTTTACATCCTTTTGGGATTTCTTTCTTTGGTAAATTCCACTTCAGAGCTTATTTTCCTACTTCTAGATTTTTTGAAAAGCTGATACATGGGAACATGGAAATCCATGTTTTGGTCTCCTTCAGGGAGTTTGTTTATGTTTATTTTGAGCTAACTGTTTTGGGGCATTTGAGTGTAATTTATTGAATCTCTTTCATGAAGAAAATAATAAAAGCTGATTAGGTGAAATTTTTCAGTTTGGTTTAATTGAAGCGATAACAAGCACTTAATTTTGCAACTTGACTGAATTGACTCTTTCAGCTGAAAAAGTTGTTCAAAAGGCTGCAGCTGGATGTGCTTAGGAAGGGCCATGTTACACATGTTCTCATTTTATTAATTGCCAGCCAGAAACTGTATTGGCATTTTAGATCACATCTTGTCAATCTGATATCTCTAATCTTTTCCTCTTTATTAACATGCTTCTTCCTTTCAAAGCTGAACGAGGGAAAAGTGCTTTTACAAAAGCTGGTTTATTCATTTAGGATGCTTGCTAGAGGATGGTCACAGAGATTGTGCTTTGTTGGAGGCATTTTTAAATTTTTCACCATCATTACTTGGTGATTAATAAGCTTGTGGCCTAATGGCTGGGTCCCCCAGCAGTGGTAACCAAAACTCTAGCACATCTGTCCTGTGAAGAGCCCAGCTTTTGCTCTGGGTAATGTCTCACCCTCTGTCCCCCTTGGCATTTTTTTTGAAGCAACTAATTTATGGACATTGCATCCAGTTGCTGACCAAGCACCATAAATAACTAATTCCCAGAAAACATGTTCTTGGTGGCTGAGAGAGCCCAGCCAGCTGGGGCTCATCTCCCTCTCTCTTGAGACTTTCCTTCAGGCCCGTGGAGGGAGGTTACAACAGTGGAGGGTTTGTGCCCTTGTCTTGGAATCACACAACTTGCCACTTTCCCAGTCTTCTCTGGTTTATAACCCATGTTAAAAATGCTGTCGAGGCCTGAGCTGGTTGTAGACAGGTTTGATGATCCCATCTTTTAGAGTCAGCCTAGCCATGAGAAGGAAAAGTGAAGACATAGTAAGCTATCCAGAAGGGCTATGGAAGAAATAGCATGATTGGTCTTCTGCTTCGAGTTGGATGTCTGTGAATTTTGGACATTGAAATTAAAAATGACTAATGCTTCCATGAGCTTTATTTTCTTAGTAATTTATGACGGCTCAGAAGGGTCACATTTTTATAGGAAGATGGTTTCTGAAAATTGGTGCATTTGAGGTGATTGATGTGAGCATCCAAAAGGCTTAGTCACCTTGAAAATTCAGGTTACAGATTCCCCTCCCAAATCTGTTGCTTTCTTGACTTTGGAAATTAAGTAAATTACTTCATTCTTCCTCATTCTCTTTGAAAGAGGAAGAGCGTTAATTGAATTGTGACCATAAGTACATGTGAAATAGCTTGGTGTCTCTTACAAGAAGGTCTCAGAATATAAACTCCCATGTATCACCTCGGTTTGACATCCGTGTTGTTGCAGCAGGATACTTCAGAGCTAAGCAAGAGTAAAACCTTGATTTCATGGAGGTGAACTCTAGGAAGACTTCAATTCTTTATTCCACTTGCATTATTTTTTAGTAGTTATTTAAAAACAATCTCTGAACCCTTCAAATGTGTCTGGATGGGAAGGAAGCAACATGTTTTGCACAAAATCTTCAGAAACAAAATTCAAATTAATAAAACAGATAGGATTTTCTCTTATTTTTCCTGTTTATTGTCGTATGTACTAAGCAGGAGCAATTTCCAAGGCTGAGCTTCTAACCCCCACTCCATGTGATGTCTCAGAGGTTCCAAGAACTGCTGTGGTCAGTCACAACTGTTAATCCTTCAACATTTTATAGAGGGAGGTCACAAGAGCTGCTGGCTGGAGTGCTCGGAAGACTGCTTTGGGCTGTGGAACAGCAAATTTCCAGTGTGGAGCATTGTTGTAAAGCCAGGAACTCCTATAAATAAAACCACTGAAATGGAAGTTAAATTGAACTGTGTTGGAGGAGGTGGTTCTATTTACAGTAAAGTATTATTGTTCATCTTGACTTTTCATCTAAATAGACAGTAGACTGCAGAAGAAAGAAAGCGGTGTTGCCTAGTCATGTTCTTCAAGTCTGGGACACCGGAAGATCTCCTTTGAAAGGCAGTCTAAACAAAATTAATGCATGAATCTTGCTAAGAATTCATCAATTTAAATGTCTTTCATAGGGTCCCTCTAGGGTTGTTCTGCTTACATTGGAAAAGTGTGCACATAATTTTAGTCAAATCGCCTCTAGGCAGTTGTCGTTTATAACTAATGGCTGAAGGAAAATTTCAAGGGAGTTTGCTTTGCGTTGCTTGCATTGCATTGGATGTTCCTCAGATAATGTTTTTATATTCTGAATTAAGTTTGGAGGCATTATATCAGCAATACAAAAGATTCTCTTTGTATGTTGTTGAATGGACATGTTTTATTCAAAAAGAATAATAATTGTGACTTCTTTCTCTTGGAAGCTTAACACTGGTGAAGTCTTTTGCTTCTTTTCCCTGTTGTACAAGCAAATTGATTTATCCATGCCATGACATGGCTTAAAAGTGCCTGACTATATGCACTGAAGATGTTTAGTGTAGACTCTTAATGTAGGACCTGTTTTCCCAAGCCCTGTCCCAGTCATCTTTACTGAGGACACACCGGTATACTTTGTGAGTGATGGGTATCCAGACATTGGTCAGATCACAGCTCCCTATGCTTGTGTGATGAGAAGGTTTGGGAAATAGAGCTCGTGGGCACCTCCCTAAGAGGCTGTGGGGCAATTTGTCCCCCACAGTAGACTCCTAGGGAAGCTGTCAGCCCGTGGCTTAGATGGGAGCACTCTGTGCTGGGTTAGGAATTGGCTGGATGGCCGAGCCCAGAGAGTGGTGGTGAACGGTGTCTCATCCAGTTGGCGGCCGGTCACCAGTGGTGTCCCCCAGGGATCGGTGTTGGGTCCGGTCCTGTTTAATATCTTTATTGATGATCTCGATGAGGGGATTGAGTCCATCATCAGCAAGTTTGCTGATGATACCAAACTGGGAAGAAGGGTTGATCTGTTAGAGGGTAGGATGGCCCTGCAGAGAGACCTGGACAGATTGGAGAGATGGGCTGATTCCAATGGGATGATGTTTAATAAGTCCAAATGTCGGGTACTTCATTTTGGACACAACAATCCCATGCAGAGCTACAGACTGGGGACAGAGTGGCTGGAGAGTAGTGAGGCAGAAAGGGACCTGGGAGTGCTGGTTGACAGGAAGCTCAACATGAGCCAGCAGTGTGCCCAGGTGGCCAAGAAGGCCAATGGCATTCTGGCCTGCATCAGGAATAGTGTGGTGAGCAGAACCAGAGAAGTTATCGTCCCCCTGTACTCGGCACTAGTCAGACCTCATCTGGAATACTGTGTACAGTTCTGGGCCCCCCAGTTTGGGAAAGATGTCAGGATACTGGAATGTGTTCAGAGGAGGGCAACGAAGATGGTAAAGGGGCTGGAGCATAAGCCCTATGAGGAGCGACTGAGGGAGTTGGGGCTGTTTAGTCTAAAGAAGAGGAGGCTCAGGGGAGACCTCATTGCTCTCTACAGCTACCTGAAAGGAGGTTGTAGTCGGTCAGGGGTTGGTCTCTTCTCTCAGGTGACCAGTGACAGAACTAGAGGGCATGGACTCAAGCTACGTCAGGGAAAGTTTAGGCTTGATGTGAGGAAGAAGTTCTTTACTGAAAGGGTGATTGGCCATTGGAATGCGCTGCCCAGGGAGGTGGTGGAGTCGCCGACCCTGGAGGTGTTTAAGGGGAGATTGGATGTGGCACTGAGTGCCATGGTTTAGATGATGGTTGGTGATAGTGTTGGGTTATAGGTTGGACTTGATGATCTCAGAGGTCCTTTCCAACCTTGTCATACTGTGATACTGTGATACTGTGAATTTCAGTTAAGAGTGGTTAACTGGGTCCTGTGTCTCTTTTCAGAGAAGATTGTACTTACAAAGAATTGTTCCAAAGTTTGTGGGCAAGGGCATGAACCAGTAGCAGGGATTCCTGGAAAAGTGCATAGTGCTGGAAAATAAATGTAATTTCACAAATTGAAGTGAGCAGAAGGCAGAGCAGTAACATGTCTGGGAAAAGATGATTGAACTTGTCATTATCCCAGGGATAATGGGAGAGTTGATGTCACAGACTGATTGCCGAGTTCGGCACTGTATTTGGTAGATATCTTCCAGGCAAGGAAAGGAGAGGATGCAGAAGGACTTTTCTCATGGTTAGACAGATTCTTTAAAACAAGGACTGTGAGTTTTAGAAGACAGAAGAAGAAATGCTTGTTTTTTCTGTTTTATTTTGGAAGAAAAAGAATGAAATTTAGGTGTATCCTTTTTAAATCTGGAAACTTTGAAGACCATTACATTATCAAAATGTTTTGGGGATTTTGAGAGTCAGAAGTGGCAAGAACTGCCCCAGGTAGATTAAGTTAATGCTTCAGATAAAGTATTCTTGCTATACCCAGCAGCTTTGATGTCACTTAAGTGCAAAAAGCACCGTTAAACAAAAATCTTGAGTTGTAGTTTGATTTCTGGGCAGTTATTTCAGTGAAGCAGATGCCCGTTGTCCGGAGATCCACTAAGCTGTTCGTACTCTGTTTGGGAAAATAACTGTTCAGATATAAGTGTTAGTTAAGAGTTCCTAGAAAAAGATTACAGCAAAGATAAGAAAGCCTTGAACCTTGACTTATGCATGCAGTAATACTTGCATCCTCTGAACTTTGCATGTTCTCAGTTCTTTGTTTCTTGTGCCCATTCTGAAACCAGCTGCTTCCTTTGCTTTGGTTTTAGTTTGCTTTGGCCACTACCCTCTTCTTTTTATTATCAAATGCATTTTCAAGCATGCTCTAATGTCTGCTGTTAACCCACTTCTCAGCCCAGGGCCGGACTCGACCATCGAGACGAATCTCCTTCTCCTTCAGCATCTCTCCACTCATTCCTAAGTCTAAAACTCTCTTTTCTATTGGCTCTTCTTCCAGTGATGATGAGGAGGAGCTGGATAGTAAGTAATTGTTTTCTGTGCGTTGCAGCCATTTTGGGCGGAAACAAAGGGAAATCTGGTTTTCTGCTTTAGACCTTTAAGTTACACCTTGCAAACATTGAACTAACCTTTCCAATGCATGGTGTCTAACAGTTTTATTTTAGTATCTGAATGCTAACTAATGGCAGAATAAAAGGATTATAATCCAAAGAGTTTTGTACATCAGCACTGTCACATCTCATCTGGATAGTTTTGGTCCGTATCCGCGTGGCAAATGTCATCTGTGATCAGCAATATAGTCATTACCTTTTTATTAATACCAAAATACTTGTCTTGAGGTTGTTGCAGTGCATGGAGTTGACAGAAGAGATAGATCTTTGCCCTTCATGGGTGAGAATGAGTATATTGCTCTGTTGAAGTAGGAGGAGAGAAATCCTGATGTTAAATTCTGAAAATCTGGGATACAACTTCACAGTTGCTCTACTGAGCAAAAAACATACATTGCAGCCAGACACCTTTGATTGAAGGTGTTCATATCTTGGTCCTGATATTGCAATCAGAATAGTTTTGCTGGGAAACAGGCGAGTGTTATATGGTAGGTTTTATTCCTACTGCAAACTCCATTGCTAAGAGAAACCCAGTCTAGGCAGAAGATTGAATTAAAATAATTTAGACTGTTTTTTTAAATAGATTTATCAAAGATAATTGAAAATGCTTCCTATTTCTTACGCATGTCTTGTTAGACTGTTGAAATAAACCAGAACAGATAATTCTCTAGCTAAAGAGAAAATCCAGAGCAGCTGCATTAGTTGATTGCTAGGAAAGCAACCCACATCCCTGTGTCCATACTGGTGTGGAGGAAAGGGCTTTCGAGGCCGACAGATTTAGATTGCTTCCTGAACTGAAAAACCTCCACACCATTCACTCCAAATACCTGCTGTAGGTCTCTAATTCTCCTCCTTTCCATTCCCCATCTTCACTGTGGGCTTGTCCCTTCCTACAAGAAAATCCTGTGCTCTTCCCAAGTGTCATATACTCAATTCCATATTTAAGATCCTTCCTCCTTCCCTTTTGCTTTGTCCTTCTCTTCTGCCTTTAGCGAAACTCACAATTCATGGTCCCCACAATGCGAGCTGCAAAGACACTGCTGTGCATTGATGTCATGCTCCCATGGTAAAAAGTACTTTCAGCTAAATTTTTTGGTGGATTTGTTTTTTTGGTTGGTTTTTTCGGGCTGTTTTATTTTGGTTTTAATTTATTTTTGTTTGTTTGTTTTAAGCATCCAACCAGTTAAGTAATTCCTAATAGTCAGGTTGTGGTATAGCAATTTTTAAGGTTATTTTTGTTAGCCAGTATTTCTCTTATCTCTCTCAACAGTGCTGTTGTTAATGATGACCATTTAAAATAATGTCAGGTATTGTCTCAAACAAAAATATTGCTTTCTTTACATGTGTTTTATTCCATCATATTTAAGGATACTGTGGTGACTTTATATAAAGATTGGTTTAGCCACAGCTATTTGTAAGGCTGCTTTGACAATAAGCATTTTTCATGTAGTAACCTCAGACCAGTTTGTTTATATTTTTACATCTTCAGGGTTCATTTCTCATAAGAGGATGGACATATTAGCGTTGAGATTGCACTTGCATTTCAGTTACCACTCCTCAACCTCTCCATGACTGGTTTTCTCTAGAGGTAGATAATCAGTTGCAGTTTGGTTGATATCATGGTATATTTAAAACCCGGATTTCAGGTGGCTGGATGAGCCAGTCTGTGCATTTGAGAAAATTGTTATAAGGCCCTTGGATTTCTTGACCTGCAAAAGTTTAATTGGTTGTAGCATTAAGGAGTTGTGAGCTGGTTTCTTTTGTTTGCATCATCCTAGTCCAGTTGCTGCTTTCTGTGTAGTGAAACTTGATGAATTATTTCAAGTCCAGCTACCACATGAAATAATTTTGGTGGGTGATGCTTAAAATGTGTTCAGATAAGTAGAGCAAAATTTGGCTGCTAGCCTAGATTCATTGGACATAGACAGCAGTCCTGGCCTTTGAACAAAACTGACTTCTTTTGTAGGCTGTGAAATCAGTTTTAGCATTTCAGTTTTGAACCCAGTTATGATAAGAAATACAAAAATTGTGGAAGTAAAACTTTTTTTGCTCCCTTCTACCTCCAAAAACACTGACAGTGAGAAAATGTGTGCTTTTCTATGCTCATCTTCACAGGCTTTATAGCTTGCAGCAGAATGTTGATCATACTATGTTACAATGTGACATATTTTTGTTTGGATCTATTTTGCCTACCAGTGTCAAGAATGCCCCATTTTTAAGATAAAACACTACCGTGGCAAAAGATAAATAGTACATAATTCAATTTCCCATGCAATGTACTTTCTCAAGGTGGTGGAAAACAGTCATGAATATCAAAATATTACAGCTCTCGATTCAGACTTGAGTTGTATTTCTTATTTTAACTACAGTGAAACAAAAAGGCTTGTGAAATACTTAAATCCAGTCAAATTGATGACTCTATTAAAAGAAGGAGGGACTAAGGAGTCTTAACGCATGTTAAAAGGAAACTAGAGCTGAAACGTGGACCAGAGTCACTGGAGCATTAACCAGGGAGTTGGGGGGCTGTAAATTACTTGTGTGATCTTAGTAGGTGCTTAGGGAGTCGGTATAATATAAAATTCCAGCACAGGCAGGAAACTGAATGGTAGGCTTCATTTGATATATGTTACAGTATTACTATTTTTGCTGTATTTGGGATAGATCATTAATTTAGATGAAAGATTTTTCATGGGAGATATTAACAAGAGATCTCAAGCAGGGAATAGGTAATGGAGTATGCCTGTATTTTAGTTTCTCAATATGAAGAAGTGACATTTCTGTCTCAGGCTTGAATCAGCAGTTAGGAAAAAGTGTATTTTGGACTCATAAAGCATAATATTATATGCACAGTTTTTCCTAATGCACTTACTGCTTTTGGATAGGGGACCATCTTTGCCTCTGTTGTCAAGTGGCTCTTCTGTGTTCACCCTTAGCTTTGATATGTTAGCAGAATTTGAAGCCAATGTACTGTTTTTCTTACAATGTATATGCAGAAGCCTAGTAAGAGGATCAGCCATGCTGCTTCTTGAACTTCAGATACGACTGCAAACAGTGGTTGTATTAGGGTTTTATTTTGGGTCATGACAAGCCCAGTTACTCCAGAGAGAGCCCCCTCTCCTCTGGATCATTTCATCCTGATATTTTAGTATACTTCGACGGTTCTGGTAAATGGTATCAGTTACCACATCTGATCCAAATGCATTGTGCAAGAGTTTTCTTGTGGTATAAAGAGAATTTGTGTTGTTGGCAGGGCTTCAGCTTCATGTTCATAGTCAGACTTTCCTCAAGCACAGCGTTGTGTGACTAAGCCCTAGGCTGGTAAAGTTTTGTGGAAAACAGAATAAGGCTTCCCTTGTTTCCCTTACTTTTTATGAAGAGCTTCAGGATTTTGATGGAAAAATGAACTATAATTTTATCGAGCAGTAAAGCTTTATACATGAAACCCGGATGTGTTGTACAATAGGTTCTTTCTGGTGGCGTATAAATAAGAAGCATTGTGGATTCTTGTTTGTACCTGTTGTCATTGAAGCAGCAGTTCTGATTCAGATACCCTAATTTACCAGCAAATTTAACAGCTGCATATCCTTTGTATAATAGCTGAAGAAGGATAAAAATACTAAGTAGGCTTTGCCTCAGCATCTAATTGGAGAGCTCCTAAGGATACAGGGAAGAGGCTTTAACCAGAGCACATGAAATCTGTTCTGAACTCCTCTGGATAACACTTCCCCTCCTTTTTGAACTGTCCAAGTATGCAAGCTATGTGTTTATAATCAGTGTGCTAAGATTGCAGTCTAACATGTCACCCCCCACCCCTCCAATCTTTTCCAGGTACACAGGCGTTCGGCGGCCCCACGGGTTCCTCAGTTCAGAGGTACAGTATTTTGGGGGTACCATGTCTTTTCTGGTGGGACTCCTGCAGTGGACTCTGGTTTGGACACTTGAAAGCCTTCCTGGCACCAGTGATCTTCAACAGAAATTGCAGATGTCAGGCTTGTGACAATCAGTCCAGTATGTCTAAAGGCTGAAAAGTATTTTAGATCACAGAATATGAAAACCTTTTCTAGGTCTTATCTCTAACAAGGCTTTGTGTTTATTCATAGGTAGTATTTTATGAGATTATCTATTACTGAACAATATTAGATTGCCCTGAGTTGTACTTTCTGAGAGAAGAAGTAGTTGTTCCTCTCTTCCGTTTATTCTGTTTATATTTCTGTAACGAAGGCCAAAACGGTCACGGTTTTGTACATTACTTTTCATCCTTGCAAGCTGTAGACAGGAGATAATCTTTCTAGTGGGTACTGGCTTTAAAAGCATGTCCCTGGAGGAAGGACATTTGTGGCACCAAAGGGGCTGAGTGTCTGGTCTCTCTGTCACTCTAATAGTTTGGCTTTATTTCATGGCTAGGAGGCTCTTCACCTCTGCTCACTGCTCGTTTCTCCTCCTTGATTTCATTAGTCTTTCTGTTTTTCTGCTTTTGGTTTATGTTGTACTTCCTATTGACTGCATCCTTTTCTTTAACATAATAATAGTTTCCTCCATAATTTCTTATTCTTCCATAGAAGCTGAAGAAGTCATAAGCTTCTGCACATAAAGACTGGAAAAAATATATAGCTCCCCTCCCAGAAATGCCTAAATTAATCCAAATAAGCATTGCTTTTTATTACTTAGTATTGGTATTCTCATTTCTCAGGGGAGGCTTTTCACACAGTGTGGTTTCTCTTAAAGATGCTACCTTTTCAGAGCTCATTAGATGCCTTTCTTTGGAAACAGATCTCTCTTTAAAGGATGAATGTTTTATTACTTTCTATCTGTTCCACAAGTGAAATATTGATGATTGAGTGATGAACCTGACTGTATAACTGCAATATTTGACGTGTGGATGGGCAGGTGCTGCAAGCTGGTTAGTGGTTATTTGGCCACGAGAGCAGCAGAGGGTGCTATGGCATATTTTGAGAATGGAGATTGCTTAAAAACAAAAGTATTCCTTGAAATATATGACAAACTACTGGGTTGGAATTTATCTTTACTTTGCCTTCTCTAGCATAACACCATAAAGCAACTCATGACTAGTGGGTGCTAAGCACATTTGTCCTTTAGAAGAAGAATCTAACCATTTAATAGAAGCTTTGGGACACAAAAAAAGCAAGATTAAAGCAACCTCTTTCTTTTTTGATTTTAGCATATCTGAAGAGAGCAGCAGTGTCCCCGTTGGTAAAGGTGCAACAAAAGTCAGTCGCACCTTCAGCTACCTCAGGAATAAAATGTCCAGCAGCAAGAAGAGCAAAGTAAGTGCTTCTTGTGATTTATACAACCGTGAAATACCCATAGGTAACAGAGATGAATTCTGTATTTCAGCGTGTTTCTGGAAGGTGGTATTTTTGTCTTTGCCTGCCTTTCTTTTCTTTTGTTTTCTTTCTTCCTTTTGCAAAGGGAAGATTATCTCTGGGGTAGTAGGGAATAGCAACATGGGACATTTTAGAACCCTGAAACCGAAATGCATCTGAGGTGAGGTTTCCTGTGCGATGTTTTCTCAGAACCAAGCTTCATTTATTATAGAGAATAGATTGTACTCCAGCGTGAGTTACGGCTTTACAGTGATTGATGGGTCTAATTTTCACAGAACCCAAGAGGTACTTAATAAAATGAGGACAGGAGCTGTAAGAAGGGACTGGCTGCTGAAGGCTGTATTGTGTTCCTGTTTTTACTTTTGCCACAAAGTCCCTGTGCTCTGCTGGCAGAGTTGCTCAAACCGTGACCTTTAGTGATGACCAATGTTTATATTTTACCCCTTTTTCTGACCTTGAAACTCTAGGATTTAATTTGCTGAGGGTTAAGTGCTGTTCAGCACAGCTGAATTTCCTGGGAACAGCATTGGTTACGGAAATAATTACATTAATGCTAAATAATTCATGCATATGGGCCGTTGTTGCCTTAGGTTGTCCCTTGAAGATGAATATACCTTTGGGGGTTTTTTTTTAGCTTGTTTGGATTTTTCACTTGAATCTCACCTTGGTTTATTATGTTTCAACAGAAGCTGAAAACACCTTACCTTACAGTGGGTAATGTGTGTTACATAGTTAAGTGGCGTGTAGCAAACGTGTTGGTAAATACTATAGGAAGGCTCCTGACACATATTACAATTACATGTTCTGATAAGTGTCTGAACAGCAAACAGGAAACAAAATGTGGCATAATGAGTATTGTGCCTATTGCAGAATAAGGCTGGGCTAAGGCATATGTGTATGGGAAGGGTCACGTTTTCACCTGCACACACAAACTTGATTTTAGTCTTTCCCAGCATTAGCACTCCATGTTTCAGCCTGAGCATTCCTGTCACGTAGCTGGGGCTGTTGTAATGGCACAATGCACGTTGTGGTAGATGTCTTCGGAAGATTGCATCACCTTTCCAGTGAGGTACCAGCTGTAGTGAGATCAGTCATCCTAAGGCACAGTTCCTCTTCGTGGATCTGCCTTTGAAGATGCAAGCTGAAGGTATCAGCAGCTCAGAGCTGCTGCTGAGCAGCTTTAAGACAACGCTTTTCCCTGCTGCAAAGCACAATGTCAAATAAAGCCCCTCTGTCTACGTAGAAACCTCTGTGCAAACCACTAATAAGAAGTTGTGGAGCGAGTTGCACAGCCTGTGAACGAAACTGGAAATATGTTAACTGGTTCTTGAAGCTTGGGTGTATAATCTCTAAAGCAAGAACTGGATATATATATCTATTTAAGAGATCTGGTTGGGACAGGTAAGAAAATACAACAGAAGTGCTTTGAGACATTTGCTCTGCCTTTGCTAAATAGATGCTGTCTGATTTTACTAATTTCATGACTGTATCTTAAACTGTTGATGAAGAATTGCTCCAAAATCCCAACAATAATATAAGCCACAACTATTGCAACTTGTATCAGTTCTAATATTTTTCCTAACTAAAAAGCCATAATATCATTCATATTACAATTTTTTCTTTTCTTGTGGTGGAATGTTTGCATTACATCCATTTTTAAAACTTCAGCTGTACATTTAAATAATATGACCAAAAAGGTTTTGGGAATACTGATTTCTCAGAAGTGTTACAGCCAATGAAAACCTGTAAGAGTTAAATAGAAAAACAACAAACCTTGAAAGAGGAAGTTGGACAGGAAGAGTCGGTTTCTGCTGCTGTCTGGGCTGTCAGGAGGGAGAGAGGCTTCAATTTCTTTCCAACTTTTCTCCAAACCTTCAGTTTGTTTTCTAGGATGAATCGTAGAATAAAGCACATCTGAGCCTACTAATGACGATGACTCTTTGTGCAAATGGTGCAAACAGTTATGTAAAAAACCCTAAAATTAAAAGAGTCTTTGGAGTATTAAATGTAGGGGATACAGATAGAAGTTTGTGAATTTATCCAAGTCTGGCATATCCTGTGCTTTTCAAGGATTAGTCAGCAAATCTCTTGAAATCAGTAGCATGCACTGATTCATATTTGTGAAGTCTAAATGTGTCACGTCTCTGTCAATTAGAAAAAAACAATACTCATTTTTTTCATTTCGATAGAGAAGTTGTGGGAAATGATGATAAAAAAAAATTAGCATGAGTAATTTCTCTTTTGCCTTGACTTGCACAGTTTTTAGGCAGTGCTATACAGGCAACAGCATTTCAGTGAGTATGGGAAGAGCTGCCAGTGTTTGAAAAGGGTGGGCAGCAGGGAATATTTGTGACTTATAGAGCAGGAGGAGCACAAACACGAGAAACCTATCAGGCTGGGAAATCTGCTGTGCTTTGTTTATTCAAGTACTACATAGCAACACTGAGGTATGTTAAAATTCACTTTTTCTATATCCCAAACATCACAGAGGGTTTGTTTTACCACCTTCTGCCTTTTAATGGGTGGCCTCCTAATTGACTTGTGACTTCTAAAATATTAATCCCTTTCTTGCCTGTATTTTTTTTAGTATTTTTTTAGCTGCTGTAGGGCAAGATGAAAGCAGTAGCAAAGTAGCTAAAATCATCTTCAAGGAAGTTAGCAGCAATCATCCTGCCCTCCCCCTTTTGCTCAACTCCTTTCTTGACTGCCATCCCCCCCCGCCATCCGTGCTGGCAGCTCTTTGCCATCACCATGGGCTAAAGCTGGTGGGGAGCAGCCCTCCTGCTCCTGGGGGAAGGATGTCGATAAAATGGAATAAATTTGCTGAAGTACCTCAAATAACAGTGAAGCTGGTAGGACTTAAGCATTGGGAGGTAAGAGCTTTGTGGTTATTTCAGAGCGGGCTTTGCTGCCGCAGCGCCCGTTCTGTTACTTGGGGCCATACGAGGGAGTTGCAGTACCCGTCGTGTCTGTTGCACGTCGGTGCAGGTTCAGCTGTGAAGCTGGCAGCTCTGATAGCACAGGAAAATGGTTTTGGTTTTACAATCCTTTTATTAAATAAAAAAACCTTTCAATAACTGTCACAGTCCCCCCCCAAAAAATTCAAATTAAAATCACATTTTGAGACCTTGTATTTCAGCGGTGTGGCTGCCATCCTGTGTATCAAGTTTTCTCCTTGAAAGTGGTGCACTGTTTCCTGTTTTTCCTAGGGTCGTTCAGCTTTAATTAAAATGTTTTTTACAGTGATTTTTGTGAAAACAGGGTCTGATTCTAGACTCTAGAATTACTGGGCTTTGCGGTAAACATCAGGCACATTTAAAGTATAGGATGGCGAATCTCCTTTCAGCATTTTAAGTGTGAGAGTTGCAAGATCTGCCTTTAGTGTAGGGTGATCTTTTGTCCTGGAGCTTCATGAGACCTGACAATAGAGCAAAACTCCAGGCATTAGCTTCATACTCTCAGCCAAGGACTAAACTGCAGAGTTTTAGTTCTTGAATGCTGCCAGTCTGGACATGATTAAAGGTGGCCAGGTCAGCGGGTTGAGAACGGAGCTGTGGAGGTTTATGTGGGGTGGTGTTCTGAGCTGATGGCTCAAAGGAAGCCGAGATGTGCCGCAAAGCAGACTCTTCCTGGCAGGTTTTCTGCTTCAGACAGGATTATTCCATATGGTAATCCTCCTGGGTTTGCTTATTTGTGGAACAAAATAGCGTTTGGAGCCACTAAACAGACTTTCTGTTTATGAGGCTTTCAGGGAGAGACTCCGACACTGGCGTTTTGCCTGGGGTGCGTTGGGAGAGGGGAGATCTTAGGCTGAGTTACTCATTATTTGAGTGTGTCATCAAAGGCTCAAAAGTTTCCCTGGTGGTGACTGCAGAGCTCAATACCTCTTTTAACCGCTTCATGGCGGTTGTTCACGTGGGCTGCTCTGCAGCGTTCCGATATTCAGGCTCTGACAATATTTAGCTAAGTGCACATGGCATACAAATAATAAAATGCAAAGATAAACTTACAGAAACCTTCACCAATTTCTGGTTAAGCCTCTCTTTCAGATGTCAGGAAGTCTGCAGTAACAGTTAAAATACTGATCTGGAGCTGACTTGTATGGTAAATATTTTGAGGGGTGGTACACAGAAAGACAAGGAGTCGCTGTAACACAGCTTTGGAGTTTTCCTTTAAAAATTATTTGGGAGAATTCTAAATCTACAAAAGGCTGTAGAGAATAACGTTTCAGATTTTTAGTATTAGCATTTTCTATCTCAGGTAGCAATAGAAAGATAAACAAAAATTCTGCTAAAAGCTGACTGTGCTTGTCATCTTTCCAAAGCTGAGTTGCCCAGAGTGTGAATCGTGGCTTCCAGAAGATGAGATGATCTTTATAATCTTGCTGTAGTTTCTCAGCCTTTCTGTGGTGCTTTGTTTTGAGAGCTTGTGAAAAATCCATTTCCCCAAAAGCTTTGAATAGTTACTTAGGGTCGCATGAAACTGTTGAAAAGTGGGTAGTCAGAAGGAAAACGGATGTAGAAATGTTGTGGCAGTGATGCTCTAAAGGCACCAAGGAAGAGCTTGTGTTCTCCATTTAAAATGCCATTGCAAAGCCCCCAAGTCTTATGGAACAGCCTTAAAAATTAGCTCTGTTGAAAGGTTGATACACATTACATATGATGTTTGTATTTAACACAATTCAGTAAAAGAAGAGATTGATGAGGGCCCAGAAGAGGAAAACAGATAAGTCATTAAAGCCAACAAATAAATCACAGGTGGAAGAAAATAGCTGCCTTTCATCTCCACTGGTGAGATACCCGTGCAGAAGGCTCTGTGAGTCAATAATATGTTAATTCACAGCCATGGGGGCTGTGTGCTGCTTTTTTTTATCAGAGAGCTGTGCAGACACATGACTATTGTTAAGGTGTGCGCCAATCGATATCGTCATAGTGCCAAAGGCAAACACTGACAAATTTGTAACCAGAAGATAGACCTCTGCGAAGCAACGAGACATTTGCTCATTTTCTCTTGGCAGGAAAAAGAGAAAGATAAAGAGAAGACTAAAGAGAAGGACAAAGATTCCAAAGAGAAGGAAAAAGATAAGAAGCTGTTAAATGGACATCTCTTCACTGCAACCTCTGTTGTAGCCCAAGCAACCTGTTACCACTGTATGAAACCTTTCAACAAGGATTCGTACTACTGTGCAAGTAAGTTGGATTTTTCCCCCTTTCCTTTTGTTTTTCATTAAATCTGCCATGGGAAATGCAAACCTTGTGCTTTATTTTCCCTTTGCTTAAAGATGGGGTGTGTGGGAGACTTTGAGATAATGATTTGTGAAGCACTGGAAGCTGGGCTGAAAAGAGTCGTGGCTGCAAGGGAGGGATCCTGCAGCCTCCTTCCTAGCCTGTGCTCAGACATCACAACATCCCGTGGGGTTTTCTCCCCCTGCTTGTTGGATTGTATCAGTCAGCTGGAGGACTTTGGTTATTTCAGCTACTTGTTATGGCTTGTGGATGAGGTTTTTTGTTGAGGTGGATGAAGGACAGAGAGAGCTGTCTTGGATCATGGCTTTTATTTCCAATGGGGGAAGAAAATGTCCTGCCTACCTGTGGTGAGTTGCTGTAGTTCTCTGAAACAGTTCTTCAGTGAGCTCTCAGTGAGAACAGCATGAACAGAAAGGAAATACTAACCCTTTTCTCCCTTTATACGTGAAATTGCATCACGGGTCAAATGGCAACTACCCGTGTGCATGTGAAGTACGTGCAGTACAAAACAGGCAGTACTTGAACCACAGCACAGGGTTTCAGACTGGTGATCTTGTTCTCTTTCAGAGGGTTTCTTGTGCCTGTAGCTTGATAAGGTCAGCAGCCTTTTTGTGGTTGAGACTAGAATGGTCGCTGGTTTACGCAGCAACCCAAAGCTATTGAATATGCAGACAAGAATTGTCTTTTTCCCACTGCAGCTCAGGGCTCTCCCTTTCTTGGTATTAGTAATAATTTTTTTTATTCCACTATCCTAGACATGAGTCAAAATGTGAATAGGAATTGCTCCCAGGCTGGAGCAGGAGGCTCTGTCTCCATCTGTTCCTTCTGGTAGATGAGCAGTGTGTAAAACATCTCTGGTGAGCAGGGGAAGGAGCAGCCAGCTGAATCCCAAATGGCAGTTTTGAGTTTCCTGGAAGAGAAGAGATTTCAGCAGAGCTATTTTTTGAGACACACTCTGTGTCAGCCTGATGGGAAATAGAAAACATCAGCAATTAGAAGCTCTCAAATGCATCTTCTCCCTTCCCCCCTTGACTTTCTTAACAGCTTCTGAAGCCATTTAGAAAATCAAATACATCCCAGTGTAACTTGCTGTATCCCAATGAGTTAAAGCAGTCCAACATTGTCATATGTTCTATCTTCTTCCCTTATTTTTCAAGGAACAACAGAAAACTATTGTAAGTTTTCTGCGTTGGCCAGAAAATGAATGCCACAAGGAAAGTTTGGTCAGGGCCCGGGTTGTAAACTCACATGTGAGAGTCCTCCTTTCTTCCATTGCATCTTACAATCCACCATCAAAATGCCTTGGAAATGACTGATAACCAGCAGCAGAGGCTCTGTTGTTCCTGTGCTGTTGTAGACTGCTTTTTTCCTACAGAAGTGGCAGCACTTCACTGGTACCATCACTGCCCTCTCTCACCTATGGTTTCTTAATGCCTTTTGAAACACTGAATCAATTTAAATCAATGTCTCAACTTCTCAATGACACCCCAGGTTCCTGAAACAGCTGAAAGATTTAGCATGCTCTAAAATAAATGAGCAAGCAAAAGATCATAATTTTTAACAGCTCTCTGACTGGTCTTTTTTATTTTTTTATGATCATGACACAGAAAAGTAGCTTTCTGAGGTTTTAGTTATTAATACCAGTGATACAGATGAGTTAGAGGAACTTCCTGTCTGCTGAAGAGTTGAATTGGAGAAATAAAGTCCCTGAAACCAGATTTTCAATCTAAAAAATTGAAAATACTCTCTTGCTAAATGGAACATACTAAAGAGCTACCTTCAGGCTTCCAAGGTTTGAGCATGATTTTAATAGTCTCACTGCCTCTTTTTGCGTACAAGAAGCAGGTTCTGTCCCTCTTCCTTGTTTGATCTGAAAAAATGATACTGCTTGTGGGTTTTTGCAAGAACATGCAGGTTTCTTTCTTCTGTTTGTCTTACACAGGAAATTGTGGGACATCGACAGAATAGCAACGCCCTATGGCCTTGCATGTACCTCTCTCAATATATCAGAAGAATTACTGGCTTTTATTAAGTAGGCCCCAATGTAAGAAATGTTAGGAATGCTGAGCATATTTTGTCATTCTAGGTGGAATTTTTTCCTTTCATAATTTTTCTAGAAATAATTCAGAACTGTACATTTACAGTGTAACATACACTTAAAAGACAATTCATGGGCTATGTTAAAATGTGTTCTCATGGATGGGTGGAAATAACAGGTTTTCTCTAAGCTACTGAATCTCATCTGAGAGCATGTGAGTTGTGGTCTTTCATCTGTCAGAAGAGTTAGTACTCCAAACCCAGTTATCAATTATTATGAGAAAAAAAAGAAGCTTTAATCATCTTCAAAGACTTTGATTCCCAGAAATCTGCTGGCAGAGATCATGAGCAGACTCAGGGTATTCTGAAAAAGATATGCAGCTCTTGCTCTGACATATATGCAGCAAAGGGTGGTGTTAAAGCATTGACGCTCTTTGCATTGGTAAATGTTGTGGGTTTGGACCACAACCAGTGTCTTCAAGTTTAACTTTCAGCAGGAAGTCCTGCCCTCACGGATGCAGTCACCAGGCCAATGGTCCTGTTACTTTTTCTGATACTCCTGCAGTACAGTAGCACTTGGTTCCTGTAGGTCTCTGGTATGGGATGCCTGAGTTTATATAGATTAATTTTCCTCTCAGTTTCCTATCTCTTGAATCCTATAATCTTTGTCTTCTTAAGAACAGTGTTTATGTTTTCAGAGAAAGTATTGGCCCTACAACTGGCTTCTGTCTCCTGCTTTCCACCTTACCTTTCTTTCAGAGAAATAACTCCATCTTCTTCCTTTTTCTTTTTTTCACTTAAGACTCATTAAGACCCTGATTTCATTGATTTCTTTAAACAGAATTTCCTGTTAAATTCCATGAGGAAATCTTGCTAACAAACAAAGGGCTAATTATTTGGGACAGCAACTTGTCTCTCAGTATCTGTAGCTACTCATGTAAACCACAATGATGCCTGAAAAGTAACTCAGTTGTGCAAGAGAACGGTTCAGATAGAAAACACCAAAACCAAACCTGTTTTCTGTGTTTTTTTTATTTAATTGTTTGGGCTTTTTTTTTTTTTACTTTTGACAGACTGCAATGCAATTGTTCATAAAGGCTGTAAGGAGAGTTTTGCTTCTTGTGCAAAGGTCAAAATGAAGGTAAGAGATTTCATCTACTCTACTGAATAAATAAAACCGTTTAAACAACTTAGTATGCAGATGGAGAATATCTTCTACTGTACATCCAAAGTTTCAAGCTTGTTGGAAAGAACTTCAGTCCCTGTGCTATAGTGAATGGTTTCCCTCTCCTGAAATCCTTCAGAACCTCCTGTTAATACAGTGGTTGTCCCTAGAACTCTGTGAATGCTCCAGGTCAGTGCTAGGGTGTGTGTTGGAGGCAAATTTCCTGCGTTACACAGGGACCTTTTGGTAAGATTGTCTGTCCCGTGCACTGGGCTGTTCCCACTGATGATGTGTTGTCTTTTCTCCTTGTTGCACATCATAAAGAGAGTAGCAGGGTCTGGGAAAAAAAGTGATGACTAAAGGAACTATAATGGTATCCCAAAGCTGACACTGGATAGTCCTGGAGCAAACACTGTCTTTCTCCTTCACATTTAGAGTATATGAGCGTATGAGTAAAAAACACCTCACTGGTAAAAATCAGCGGTGCCCAGCACCCTTAAATGCCCTATCACTTAATTCTCAAATGCTGCATCATGTGTATATAATTCATAATGAAAACTATTAAATATGTGTGTTGTTTATATGAGGAATGCTCAGAATTGCTGCTTACCCTAAGTGTTAGGATCCTCTTCTGCAGTCTGGTTCTCCAAGCTAGTTAATATTTGTACAATTATGATTTTCGATTCTCTTCAATATTGGCAACACTTTCTCTTCTTATGTTCCTATTTACTGTGCATTTCTCCATCTGTTGTTTTGCCCATTGTATTGACAGCAGCTGAGAAGGGCTGGTCCATGTGTGTGTGCATATATAAGCATAAAAAGTACACACACAGCCAGGAACTGATCTGTTCTGAGAGGATTTATTTTAGTTATGTGGCATAGCCTGATGGGAAAAGGCAGGAAGAAATTACAGTGAGTGTCATTTCTCTTTCAGCCACAGAGAGGGATGCTGCAGGCACATGATACCTCTTCATTACCCACAGTAACCATGAGAAACAAAAGTAAGAGAACTTCCTTTCCCTCAGCTTTGATGATGGTCTGTTTCTGCTGTTCTTAACTGTTCTGACAACTGATGTTTGACGTTATGAAACATAAACATTTATCAAAACAGGGATGAGAACATCTTCCGTGCATGACAAGCAATGTTTGGGATGTCAGAAGATGTACTGGAGTTGCAGAGAATTCATCCACTTCTGCAGTGTTCATGTAGCTTTGAGCAAATTTAAAGTCATCTCACGTTTAGAATAACTTCTTGACTGCTGTACCTTGCTGAAGGCCTACTGCTGATAAGTCCACAAACTCTAGAAGCCACAGCCTGTGTCCATGGGTGTGTGACACTGAATAGAATCCAGCTATGAGTATTAATTGTTACGTTTACAAGAGCAGAGGATGCTTTTCAAAATATATTTTTCTAAAAAATTAAATATCTTATGCTTTGAGACAGTAAAACCACAAGGTTTAATTTTGAATATAATACTGACAAACTTCTGACTGTGCTGAGATACACACTGTGCTGCAGAGCTACCCAGAGTGAGTGAGGGCAAAGAATTGGAATGAAATAATCCACCTAGGTTTTGTAGTGCCATGATTAGATAAACCTATTTAGTGACAGCTTGGAGATCACTGTAAGGAACCACACTGTATGTTAGAGCATTTATTGTGAATTGCAGAGGTATTGCTCCCAAAGGTAAAAATGCATCTGAAAAAGGCAAAATCTGGAATTAATATGTGTGATATGTACTGATAGAGAAACCTGTCTCAAGAAGCTGGTCCAGAAGCAGGACTATGTATGTAGTTATAGGCCCTGAGAAATTAAAAAGCAACATAGTAGATTTCTACATGTGCTTATTTATCAAAGAAAAAAAATAAGTTCAGGTTCCCAAGGGAATGTTTCTGCTCTTGCAGATCTCACCCACATCTTTTCAGTGTAGTGCAATGCAGTCAGTTCTGCTGCATCTAACAGCTCTGAGATCTCCTGGTGACAACTCTAGAAAGAAAAGGAAGTGACTTGTAGAACCTGGTTTCTTTCAGCCATCATCATCACCGTTAACACCACAGCTGCATGAGCTGACTTTTCTCTGACACTTCCCTTCCAGGCTCACAACCGAAGGAGCGCCCTCGCTCTGCAATACTTGCTCCCGATGAAAACACCGTCACCTCAATATTCAATAACAGGAGATCACAACAGACTGCAGCACTTTCAAAAAGTGTGTCAATACAGAACATTGCAGGGTAAGTTTTCTCCCCTGTGTGCGAGTGTGTGTGTATTACCTGATGCTGCATCATAGAGAAATCCAGAGCTCATTAAAAATCAATTTCTGCACTGTGTTAAAGGTACAAATGAGGATCACAAAACCAGAAATACCCATATTATATATGATACCATCAGTTGTCTTCTGCACAATCAGATTATGTGGGTTAGATTAGCCATGGGATGAGTTCAGAGGCATCTGAGGCGGCCTGGTTTTTTTCAAGGCCACTTCATAGAGATGATCTGGTTCCAGGAGGAAAATCCCTCCCCTTAGTTTAGGTTCTGTGCAAGCAAACATTTGGATCTCAGTTATAGTATTGACATCTGTGTAATAGCAATAGGGTGGAGGCACAGGACTGCAGTCTTGGAGGTGTTTTAGGACTGCATTGTACATCATTAATTACAGAAGATTATAGAAGGAAATCTAATTTGTGGTTCCTACACTGCCTGCATATTAAGCAGATCCACGCACGGGGCAGCAGCATGGACTGGCGTGTTCTGGACAGTTTGTAAGCCCTGGCAAGTCACAGTGAAATTTATTTCAGTCTGTTTTTCTGGTCTTTCTTAGAGCTAGCAATAAAGCCTCTTGCTTGATAGCCTTTTGTGTTGCATTTTTGCACTGCTTGCACCAAAGATAACGCGGAAGAGAGGTGACTGTAAAATGGAGAGTAACGAAAAGGAGTTATCCAAACCATAAAACCTCAGGAGGGATTATGTATGGAAGAATCACCATCTCTCAGAACTGTAGTTCCTACAGCTTGTTGAACCCCAATGAGTAGTTGTTAGAAAACAATTAATACATTTCTGTACATAACCATTTGGTTTTCAATTCATATTTAAAATGCATTTCTTCTGTGTATTTAAAAGTACATTTGACTGGGTTTTTTGTGTCACAAACTGTATTGTGTTCTGTTTTCCTGCAGAGTTGGGAATGATGACAGCTTAATACACACTTGGAAATTTCTGTCGCAGTCAACAGACTCTTTACATAAAATCAGCCGGGTGAATGAATCCATGGAGTCACTGGTTGACGAAGGTAAGGGATCCCTGTGGCACTTATAGCAAAAGGAAAGTCTTAGTGCTGCTTTCCAGAGAAAATCCATTTGGGCCTTTCAGCAAGTGTTTTCCTTTTGAATGGACAATTAAAGTTCATTTGCTTTAGTCTTAGAATATTAGTATGATAAACTGAAACAAAGCTCCACATAGTAATTTCTTTAGCTTGTTGAAGTGTGGGAAAGCATTTAGAAGGTTTCAGTTACAGTTGAGTTACATGGAATTTAGCTCAGGGACAAACATTTCCTCTTCTGTTCTGCACTTGTGGGCCATTTACACAGCCACAGAATTTGCACTCTGTCTCCTTTTTCATGCTGATGTCTTGCGTTTTCTATTTTTCCCAGAGTGGGGAAGGAAGAAACGTATTGCTTAGTTTTGTGGGTTTGAAAGTGAAGTCAGTTAAATTAAATTCTTAAGTTGCAATATTTTTATACGGTGCTTTTTTTTAGGATATAATCAGTATTTTTACATCTTAGCCAATATTTACCTGAAAAGAGCAGAATGGTGTTAATTTATTAAGGACTATACAAGGGCCTGCTGACATTAGAAAATTTCGCAGTTCCTGTGCAAATGAGCTGGATATCTTTCTTAAAGATATATGGGTGTGTATTTAATGCATGTAGTGTTCACTTCCACCTGCATCAGTTCTGCCTTCCTAAGCTTGAAAACAGAGACTTCACATAAATCTGAGTTCCCTCCATTCAGTGATGTATGTGAAGGAAGATAAACTGGGTGTTGTGGTATCTTATTTATCTATGATGTTATTGCATTGCAGATAAAGAATTCAGTGTCTTTTATCTGAGCAGAATTTGGTCTCTGTGTGAAAATGGTGACCTAGTTTTGTGCAAATAGCCTTGAAAAGTACTTTTTACATCCTGGTCCTTCTCATCCTGATCATTCCATGTGATTATTTTTGTGTCAATAAAAGAGAATGATGTCTGTGGTATGACAGAGAAAAGCCTAAACCTAATTGAATCGACAGGAATCTCAATGAGACAGGTTACCCACATCTTAATGGCACTTCCATTTCTTTGTGAAGGTGCGGACATGAATGAAGGACAGCTGATGGGAGACCTGGAATTGGATTCCAAGCAGCTGGAGGCAGAGTCCTGGAGCCAAGTAGTGGACAGCAAGTTCCTACGGCAGCAACACAAAGATGTTGTCAAACGGCAAGATGTCATTTATGGTGAGATGCCTGCATCTTAATGTTTCACTCACCATGGATAGCTTCTTGGTATACTCACATGTGTGGATTTGGGAAGCTTTAGGTCAGTGTATAGGAACATTGACTTAGCTTTCTCAGAAGCCAAAGTTTCAATCTTGAAGTTCTTAGAAATGTAATGTGTTCTGTGAAAGCTTTCTTTCTGCATTCATGTATCTGGAAGCCATCAAAAAATGTAGAAATTGCCTCTCTTTGTTTGTCCACTGATTACTTTTCAGCTCTGTTATAGCAGAGCCACTAGCTAGGAAGTCCTCTCCTGCCAGGTGCAAAAGCCATCCTGTATGGCAAAGTGCACTACGTTGAGGCTGGCAGTGAGGTGTTAGAAAGGAGCAGATGACAGTGCTGAAGGTTCAGACCTCATCAGCAATGTGCAAAACTCTTTATTGTGGGACTCCTCTGCTCCCCTATTTCTCTCACACACGGAACTACTGCTTTATGTTTCAATGCCTGATGTGAATTTTTCTGAAGCCCCTTAGAGAAGTCAAATTATGGGGGAGCTTTCTAATGGCAGCTTTTCCTTGTGCTGTATTCCCATGTACTGTACAGTGACCTTTGTTTTGACCTTGTCCTCATCCTGTACAGAGCTAATGCAGACAGAAATGCATCATGTCCGAACCCTGAAGATCATGAATGATGTATACAGTGCAGGAATGTTAAAGGAACTGCAGTATGATCAGCAAGTCGTGGACAAGATCTTTCCCTGCCTGGAAAATTTGCTGCACATCCACAGTCACTTCTTCCAGCGGATTCTGGAAAGGAAGAAGGAGTCACTGGCAGACAAAAGTGAAAAGAACTTTGTTATCAAGAGGATAGGTGACATCCTAGTGAATCAAGTAAGCACTGGAAAATGCTTGCACTTCTGAGAGTGCAGCTGGAAATGCCCTCTTCCTTCCCTCCTGTTTATATCTCTTGGATTATCGCAGCTGATGGCACCTTCACTCTTCACATTCGTAAAATTCTCCACCTCTGCATTTTGAAGCCCTTTTTGCTCTTTCAGAGGAAGGTCCAATGATGAATAATATTTTTATTTGTTTTGTGGAAGAGAGAACATTCCCTGACAGACACAGAATGGTTTCACCATAGCCTGGAGAGTAGGCAGTAGCCCACAGAAAAATATGCCCTTTGCGTTTCTTGGCTGAGTTACTCACCTGCTATTTAACTTTGTGTGGGTCATCTTACTTTTTTTCTATATGTGCTTTCTCCTTTCTTCCTTTTGTCTGTCTTGACTTTTTTATTGTTGGCTTTTAAGCCTTGTGAGGTAGAATCCCAAACTTGGCATTGTGTGAACATAGCGAAGTCTCAAACTCAGCTCTTCACTTCCTAGAGAACTAATTGCTTGGTTTAGGATGCTTTGGACTAATTTGGTTTCATCACATTCTTTTGAGAGACTGACAGGGACTGCTGTGATATCACACCAGGTGCTCAGTGTGAATTGAACCTCTGTGTCTCATGTCTTGCAGTTCTCTGGTGAGAGTGCTGAGCGAATGAAGAAAACATACGGCAAATTCTGTGGGCATCACAATGAGGCAGTCAATAACTTCAAAGATTTGTACTCTAAGGACAAACGGTTTCAGGCATTTGTCAAGGTAGGGCCTGGTAGAACAGACACAGTCAATGGAAAAAGTCTGTCCTTTCTGCACTCTGAGTGTTTTGCTACAGAACTGAAATTTTCATCTTTGTTCTTTAGAAAAAAATGAGCAGCTCCCTGGTGAGGCGCCTTGGGATTTCTGAATGTATCTTGTTGGTAACACAGAGAATCACAAAGTACCCGGTCCTTTTACAAAGGATACTGCAGTACACCAAAGGTGGGGACCAGTTCCTCTATTCTAAGCGTGTATTTGTTCCTCCAGTGTAAATTACTTGGATCCTTTTCAGCTGAAGCAGAGTTTGTTAGAATAGACCAACTAATCGAGTCATTATTGTCTCATATCACTGTAACAAGATAACTCAGTTTTATATCCCTATTTAAGTTTAATTATTTGGGTGCCTTGATTTAGTTGCTCTAAATCTCTCTGTCTAGCTAATTATGGAGCAACATGCTTAGACTCCACAATTTCCCAGCTTACATTTTTGATAAGGGCTAAAATAGGTGATTAATTTCTGTATTTCATCTATGCTGTCCCATGTATGAAGTACATCTGTGGAGCACTGAAGGTACTTGGTCTGTTCAGCCTGGAGAAGAGGAGACTGAGAGGGGATCTCAGAGCTGTTTATTGCCTTCTCACAAGGGAGGGAGGGGAAAGAGGGGCTGATCTCTTCTCTCTGGTGACCTGTGACAGGACCAGAGGTAATGGCAGGAGGATGTGCCAGGGGAGGTTTAGATTGGATATTAGGAAGAGGTTCTTCCCCCAGCGGGTGGTGGAGCACTGGAACAGCTCCCCAGGGAAGCAGTCACAGCACCCAGTCTGCCAGCATTCCAGAAGCATCTGGACAATGTCCTCAGGCACACAGTCTGAATGTTGGTAGTGTCCTATGTAGGGACAGGAGTTGGACTCGATGATCCTTTTGGGTTTCTTTCAACTCAGGTAATACTGTGATTCCATGATTCTATACATTGGAATAGTCCCCAACCTCAAACATGTATGTGAAAGGTTTTGTGAAACTCTCCTTAAGGGGTAAAAATGCAACCTGTCTTAGGAAAGTATTAAAAAGTTATGATGCGGGAATTTGGAAGGGAGAAGAAGAAAGGAAGTAAAATCAGGAAGTTGGAGTCCACAAGGATGAAGTGAAATTGAGATGTTTGTCTTTCTATTCAAAGAAAATGAAGCAGAACACGAAGACTTGACTCAGTCATTAAACCTCGTTAAAGATGTGATTGCTGCAGTCAATAGCAAGGTCAGCAATTATGAAAAGAAAATGCGTCTTGGTGAGATTTACAACCGGACAGACAGCAAGTCCATCATGAGGATGAAGAGTGGCCAGATGTTTGCAAGAGAGGACTTGAGGCATCGGAAGCTCATCCGAGATGGGCCCGTCTCCCTGAAAAACACAGCTGGCCGGTTAAAAGGTAAGACTACCCTGCCTTCTGTTGGGGAGAATACAGCTCAGCCTCTCTGGATGACACCTCA
This sequence comes from Dromococcyx pavoninus, assembly GCA_033558185.1. Classification (NCBI taxonomy): domain Eukaryota; kingdom Metazoa; phylum Chordata; class Aves; order Cuculiformes; family Neomorphidae; genus Dromococcyx; species Dromococcyx pavoninus. Next base: position 2,720,345 of record JAUMJL010000491.1, read on the forward strand.
GATTGGTGTCTCCAGCCTTAATTTTGCTTTGAAAGATATTGGCAGCAACTTTCACTGTGCTGTACACTTGCTTCCCATGGCAGCATTTCCAATTATGTTGTTCCAGGAGGGATAGGTAGCTGCTTTACCTCCTGGTGACTCCATGCCCCGTGAAGACTTGAGTTACAGCGACACCTTGGTGCATCAGCCAAGGATCAGTCACTGGGGGATCCTGTGGGCCAGGAGAACACGAGGGGCTGCAGTTGCCCAGAGCAGTGAGTCAGAGCTCTGCACCACGATGTGCATGCGCAGCAGTTCCAGGAAGCGTGCTTGCTGCATCCGAAACCCAACCTCAGCTTCCTGGTGGCTCTGCCCACCAGCAGCACTGCCTTTCCTTTGCTTTAAGGTCTGCAGTAGGGCTGCCCAGGCCCAGTGTTACCCACTTTAACTGGCACTCCGAGATGACCCAGGCACTTGTTGCTCTTGAACCTCTTGAGCTGCTGACGCAAACTGTTCCAGAGAGGTTCTGGTGCAGCTGCTTCTTGTTTGCTCAATGTTTTCTTGAATTGTTTTTTGTTTATTATCAGGTGGAAACGGTTTTCCTAAGGTTCTGAAGCTCTCTACTGAATTACGCACTAGATCTCATGAGTAAGCCTTCAGCTGGGACCACGGTCGCAGTAAGAGCAAACATGGCTGTGTCTCAGGCTTGGCAGGAAGGCTGGACTTCCCTTCTCTTGCTTCCAGCATCAGCAGATTAAAACAGAGTACTTGAGCATGAATGAGACTGGTAGTCTGGTGCTGTGCAGGGAGGCAGTGATAACACAAAATTCCATCTTGAATATGATTTATTTTGAGGTTTTGGAAACAGGAAGTTCACAGACTGTTTCTAAGCACCCAAGATTACAATTGACTTTAGATGGTGGATGAAGCAAGTTAAGCACTGTTGTGAAATCTTGTGATAAGTACAGGCTGCATTTGCATTTCTAAGTCACAGAAATGCATAAGTGGACATCCATCTGTAGTGCAAGCTCTTAGTGAAAGCAAATCCTGAAGACGAGTTGCAGAGCCCAGGGAGAGAGAAGCTAGTTCATATATTCAGGCTGTTTTGTAGGATTTGAAAGGGAACACAGAAAAGTATAGGAAGAACTTTTCTTGGAGGTTTTTAGCATTTTCTCTCTTGCAAAGCGAGATAAAAAACAGGTGTCAAATGCCAACTTTTGCAAAGCTCCCAGAGCTTTGAGTTCATTTTGGTTAAAGTTTGATGGTTCTTTTATATGGAATGGATCCTGTTTTCCCAAAACAGAATGGAAGGAGTTACCCACGGGATGATTTAACTTTTTGGTTTGCTTCCTCTGTGTCACAAGATTTCCCAAGGACATAACACAGAAACTCTTTGTGCTGAGGGCTGAGGGTGGGGCATTATGCTTGGTAGTTGCTGTGCAACTGTGTGATATGTCATTGGGAGACTTGGAAGGCCGTACATGTACTCTGTATTCTGATTTGAAATCCTCTGCTGGCTCCACGTTGTGCTTCCTTCTCCTGTAAAAGAAAGCCAGGTCCTGCATCACATGCAGGCTCTGTTGGCGCCCCTCGGAGTCGGCAGGAGTTGTGTCTGTGAGCAGAGTTAGTGGTGCCTCCTGAAGGCAGTGTTTCCTGGGAAAGAAACCGCAGCTGACAAGTGTTGTTATTGCACGATAATTTACACTCTGCAAACCGCTCACCAAGAGAACCATAAAAGCCAGAACTTCCTGTGCAGATATCTTGCTGGAGGGCTAAAATATTGATTGTTTGAGAAAACAGCACTTCTGTTCACTAAGCTTTCACTGTTGTGCCCATGTCCTAACTGTTAGAAAGCACATAGCTGGAGGAGCACCCCTGCTCTGACAGATGAGAGAAAACCCTGCAGGTTTCCCAGGTGCTGTTGTATCCACTGTAATGCAAAGTAGGTTCAGAGCTAACCTGACCTGGCATCTCCAAGAGCTGCTCCTGCTAAGCAGGAGGGTGACCCCACTTCCAGGATGTGAAAAAACAGCCCTGCTGCTCCCGAGCACTGGTATTATTGAAAGAAATCTGTTTCAGGGTGGGTTGTGTGGTTGTACTGCATTGGTGTGCTTTTTCTTTTGCAGAAGTCCAGGCTGTTCTCCTCTCTGATATGCTCGTATTCCTTCAGGAGAAGGACCAGAAGTATGTCTTTGCTTCACTGGTAAGACTTCAACCTTTCCTTCTCCTTCCCTTTCTACGTGAGAGATCTTTGAAGTGTGTTGTGCAGCGAACCAGCCATTGCCTGCTAAACAACTTAATTTTCTGGCTTCTAACATTTTTGTTTACTGAGGAGACTCCATTATTTCTGATAGGAAAACATGTCTTCGTGCCCCACCTCCCTTTTCTGCAGTGCCTTGACACAGCTGATAATTGGCCTGGAAAAACCTGCCTGTTGCTTGATACACTTACTGCTTTTCAGTTTGTGCAGATTAAAGCAGTGATTGGGGTGGGAGGGTGCCATGAGATAATGCAAACATTGTAAAAATGAATCTTAGCAGAAGGAAATGTCCTAATATATTGGGAGCTGCTATGAGAGGCATGGCGGGGGAAATGCCACTGCAGTAAATTCAACACAGAACAACTTGAAAATAAATGTCAGAGGAATATATTTGTAACATACAACAGCAAAACCATCAGTTTTTAAATCAGCCTCATAAAAGGGCCAGGCACACCAACCTGCTAAAGGAAACCTAGTACCTAATTGAGTCTGTTGGGGCTGTACCTTGTAGGCATGGTCTAGACTGGTTAAACCTTGTGACCTTTCCACCCTTTGAACATTTTGAAAGCTGATAATTTGTTATTCCAGTTCCACCCATGGTCTGCACAGACTCAGTGCCCTACACTGGGGCAGCTGATTTGCACACAAGTCCTGCTAGTGAGCCGCTCTCAAATCTCCTCAGTTGTACATCCTGTTCAATGCACAAAGGGCCTGACTCATACGCAGATGACACAACAGCAAAGGGATGTTTCAGTCGAGCAGGCTGATGACATAGAGACCAGAGACCACAGCACACATTGAACATTGTCTCACAAGCCTCTGTCACAGGAGTCAGCTGTGAGCTTCTAAGAACAGCGGGGGTTTTGTGGGATTTGAAAACAAGAAGTGACTGCATCCTAAGGAGGGATCGTGAAGACAATGTGTGTGAAGCAGGCACTGGCAAGCTGTGCTGAGTTTAAGAAGCTGTGATACTAATGGCAGGGAGAGTGTGGGCAGGAGGAGATGAGATCAAAGGTCTGCTGGAGTTAGAACAAAATATGGTAGTGTTTACAAAACCACAAAGTCAATTTTAAATTAATTCTTTGTCAAAATAGAACAAGGTGAAATTTCTTTTCCTACAGAAATGATGGATGAAAGCAAGCCCTTCCCCGTTCTTTGATCCCATTCAAATGATTTATTTTTTTAATTAGCTAATAGGTTCACAAAATGTCTGAGAAGAGGTAGTGGTGTGGTTATCAGGACCAGTTTGCATCTGGGAACTGGTATTGTTCGCCCTCCTCACCCGTTTCTTTCCATCTGAAGGACCAGAAGTCCACTGTGATCTCTCTGAAGAAGCTGATTGTACGAGAAGTGGCTCATGAAGAGAAGGGTTTGTTCCTGATCAGTATGGGTGTAAAAGATCCTGAAATGGTGGAAGTCCATGCCAGCTCCAAAGAAGAGCGTAACGGCTGGATACAGATCATTCAAGACACAATGAACACCATGTAAGCTACCACCAAGTTGTTCTTGCAAGGCAGGTAATGAATGTGGTATTGTTCAGGTACTGATTGAGCCGTGTCTCCTGTCCAGGGACAAAGATGAGGATGAAGGAGTCCCTTGTGAGTCTGAATTTGAAAAGAAGGTGTCGGATGCAAGAGTGAGAGGACTGAAAGGTAAAATCCTGCCTGGGACAGAGCGGAGGTTTATTAAATACTTACATGAGTCATTGTCTTGGGTTTTGTGGTTGAACTATGGCTTTTTTCAAAGAGTGAGAATCCTGCATCCAGCAAATAACTGCACCTCAGTTTGCTTCCATTACATTTTTTTTCTGAGCCTGCTGGGTGCTGTTGCTGTCTGGGATTGTGCAGGGCCCAGCTGTATCGTCAGGTTCCACTAGATGGGGCCAATATCTCAGCAATCACTCAGTTTCCTTGCCAAAGTTTTTATTTTCTATCTTCGTGTCTGTTTTCCGTTCACTCCCACAGAACAACTTCAGCAGAAGGATAAGCAGATCCTCCTCTTGCTGGAGGAGAAGGCTAAGATCTTCCGGGACATGGCAGACGGTTCTGTGCAGGAGGACATGCCAGGCTCCAGGCTGCTCTTCAGAGCCAACACAGAAGAGGCACCCAAAGGAGAGGCCATAATGAAAACTGCAATAAATGAAGGTGAGCAAGTCAGGGTGACACATTAATTACACTAAATAATGGACTCACCTTCAGTGAAGCCATCAGTCCTCAAGCACCAGTTTTGCACGGGAAGCCTTTGTGCTTATATATATCCAAAGGGCGGGTGTCAGGAGAATGGGGCCAGACTCTCATCAGCAACAGGACAAGGGGCAACAGCCACAAACAGGAACACAGGGAGTTCCACCTGAACATCAGGAAAAAATTCTACTGTGAGGGAGCACTGGAATAGGCTACCTGAGAAGGCTGTGATATCTCCTTCTCTGGAGATATTCAAAACCCACCTGGACATGCTCCTGTGCAACCTGCTCGAGGTGAACCTGCTTTAGCAGGGGGCTGGATTAGATGAACTCCAGAGGTGCCTTCCAATCCCTATCATTCTGTGATTCTCTTCATCAGAATAACAACATAGAAAAGGAAATTTTGCTACAGCACAGAGAACAGCCGTGCATTGAATCTGCACTGGGATCGGGAGCAGCACAGGATTTATCCTTGGCTGAAATTTGGACCATGCAGGCTTTTGCTGTGATTCAGCCTCAGGAAGGTGTGAGAGCAGACATTTATGGTGCCTGCAAGGGACAAGGAAGTCTGTTGACAAAGGCAAGGGTAGATGGAAAGCCAGGCAACTTTCCAGTGTGATTTTTTGAGGGGCTACAAATTATTAAATGCTGTTGTCAGAGCACAGCAGAATTGCCTGGAGGAAGAGAGGGAAGTGTAAGCCTGTGCAGAGCTGCAGAAATTTGAGTTAGTGGTCAAATAGAGTGCATTTTTGCAGGGCAAATGCATACTATTCTTATCTTCATCATAGAAACACGGTTTCTTCATACAACAAAGCACGTGAATTTCTGACCTGAGCCCAGGCAGGGATGAAAATAGCTCAGAAGCCTAAGGTGGTCTTTAACAGAGATATCGTTGCTTTTTATCAGTTGAACTGCTGCAAGACCTGGTGAACAGGAGCCTGGGCACTGCCCTCGGGCAACAGGTCAGCATGGAACAAGAAGGAGGAGTTGGCCCCATCTCTCTGCCTAGAAGGGCAGAAACTTTTGGAGGATTTGACAGTCATCAGATGAACGCCTCCAAGTGTGAGTAATTGCATGTGTCCACATCAGCACTTGATAGTAGCATATGTTATCATACCCTCTTGCCTCAGAAGGACTCCTGCAGCTGGTGACTTGGGTTTCCCAGCTCCTCTCCAATAATTGTTGATGGATCAAATAACAGATTAGAAGAAAAAGCCTATATACAGGTGGAATGATGATAGCTGAGAACCCATGGCTACATGAGGATTAAACATCTGAACTTTTCACTTCACTCCTCTCTCTTTGTGCTCTCTCTAAATCATCCTTACTTTACTTACATGCCACATGAAAGCATTTGGCTTCTTAATGGATTAGTTTCTTCATGTTGCTCTTGTAATATCTGCAGCTCTGTTCTTCGTTCTTCATTTATCTTCCAGCAGGAGCCTGGTGCTGTTGCATTTGCAGATGGATAAGGATATTGCCGAATCAAGCACCTTCTCCCCTAGCTCTGCTCTCTAAGCATTTGTGCTTCCCTTACATCTACACGTGTTATTCCTGTAATTAAGTCTCTCCCAAAGAAATGTGTGAATATTTATTTCAGCCACATAGTTGGCTGCTTCCCAATGCTCTGTTTCTTTGCTCTAGTCATCAGAAACTTCCCTGTCCTCAAATTCCTTTCTCTGTGGTCTCACTCATACTCCCAATACAGCCAGTTTTGCTGTGCTAGTGTCTGTCTCAGCATTGGGGTTGTTGGACCTCATCTGACCTTCTGCATTAAAGGAGCAGTGTTAGTTCCAGACAGCCAGACACGAGAAGTATGTCGAGGTTTTCCCAGCTCTATTGGGAAGCTACAAAGCCTCCTCCAGAGGCCTTGTCATCATAATGACAAATATATTCGCAGTGGAGGGGTTTGTTTAGGGTTGTGCCTCTCTCTCTCACAGTGATGAATGGGACAACCTCAGGCTCTTCATTGCCCAGCTCTAGGTTTTCTGTAGAAATGTCCTCTTTTGAATTAGATTGTAATTCAATAGTTGTAGGTTCTTGGGAGAATTTGGGAAAAGAAAGCAGGACCTGTTTGCTCGGCTGGAGGCCGGGAGGCATGAAAGCTGCCTTTCATCTCCAGTTCTTCTGTTCACAACCTATGCAACCTTGGGCAAGGCTTCTAACCTGACTCCCCTTCGTTCTCCACTCCAGCAAAGCAGAAGGGAGGTGTTTCCTCCTGCAAAGAGGTGGAAGGTCACAGGATGTGGTGCAGGACAGAAGGTCTGTTGGGAGGACTTGAGGGTCAGCTGTTAATAGCAAAGCCTGCCTTGAGGGTGGGGAGAGGAGAGGGCCTTTGCACTAGGTATGGTGCCCTTTGTGTTGCTGCAGATGCAGGTGATGTAAGGTTGTTTGTCATTCAGAGAGTGGCAGGAGGGGAGGTTACAGGTGCAGGTGTGGGTTTTCTCCATGGGCTGCATCTCAGGGGGAGACTTGGCAAGAGCCAAAGGACCAAAGAGCCTTGCGACAGCTCCTCCACCTGCAAGGAAAAGGCCAGTGCAGGCTGGGGGCTGCAGCCCTCCTGGCTCCATGGGTCAGCTCAGTCCTGCTCCAGAGCACAGATAGGAGCCATCCAGAGGGAAGTTAGAAAGAGGAGTCCAGTGTCCCTTTGAAGATACAGGTTTCTGATAACTAAGGTTAAGGATAAATTGTTAGCATGAAATTCCACAGGATATTGTGCAGCAGTATCTGACCCAGCTGTAAATTGTGCTTGCACGAGAGAGGCCCTGAAACTATACCTGCAATAATACCTTAATGTGATACCGTTATTGTTCTCCATCTGCTCTTATTCTGCCTCCTGTCTTCTCAGCAAGTATTCTTTGGTAATAGAGAGCAGTGCAGGAGCTAAACAGAGCGAATTTATCAGCACATCTGAAACCAAAGTTAATCCTAATCTGAATTCACATCTCCTTTTTCTGATGGTGCTGACATGTTCTGTACACATAGGGAGCAAATGCATTTAGTTAAAGTGTCAAGAGTTCTGTGTCCCCATTTGTGAAACATCTGAGTTTCCTGTATTAAATTTCTCAGACATTAGCAAGTTCATCTATGGCTTTAAATGTTGGATAAAGTGTTGGTACTGGCTTCTTCCTTTAGGTGGAGCAAAAGATGAAGGTGAAGACGCTCAGGACCTTCGGAGAACAGAGTCAGACAGCATTTTAAAGAAGGTATCACTTGGTTTACTTGTCTGCTGTCACTGAGTTGAGATTTCAAAAGAATGACCAGTCTAGTCTTCAAAAATGTCTGAATTTCTTGATAATTAGATGTATCCTAATAAGTTAAAAATAAAACAAAATTGGAAGTCAAAATTGGCAGCCAAACCCACTTTGCTGTAGCTAAAATCCTGACTTGAAAAACATTGCAGATCAGTTGTGTTTCTCTGTGGCACGGGTTATCTGCCATCTGTCTGCAGATCAGCTAAAGCATGTGTTTAATTATGCATCATTACTGAAATGATAAGGTCAGCTATAACTTTGCACCTCTTCTTGCTGTGGATCAATCTATCATATAACTGCAAACTGATACCTAATTAACATTTTATTTTATACGATTTTAAGTTGCCTAAAAAACATGCATGAATTCTCCCAGAGTGGAAGATGGAGGTGGGGGTTAATGTGTCTGTCATTAGTTCAGCTTCAGAAGGCATTTGCTGTGATTTCTCATTTGTCCTCATATTAAATCTGTGATCTTTTCTTAGGGTGGAAATGCTAATCTGATGTTCATGTTGAAAAGGAATAACGAGGTAAGAACTGATTCCGTTGCTCAGCTGTTTCCTTCATTTAAGTGAATTTCTCTCAATAGGTGATAATATAGAAGGAAATACATTTCATTTGCTGAGGCACGTGCAGACTTTTAAATACATTAAGCTGAACCCACTGTGTCATTTATTTGTTTAACCTTGGATGTTCAGATAGGGAATTTGCTGATTTTCATCTGCTTGCCAGCAGATACGTGCTGATTATAGGCAGCAAGGGTTAATTACCACTAGGATGTGCAGGGCTGTATTTATTGTGCATCTGCAGACAGAGGGAGTTCAATTTTATGTTGCAGGTGCAGTGAATTGGGGCAATTAGGTTTCTATTCTCCCTTTGATACGCATTCATAACTCCCAATTATCATTAATGGCAAAATGAGAAGCAGTTCTCTTAATCCTGGCTATCACACCACTGTTGTGAATACCACAGTGCTTTTTCTTCTTCTTAAAAGTAATTGAGGGATATGAGAGATTCAGAGAAATTGTATATGGGTTAAAAATATATTTAGCAATAGGACATCACTCCAAAGTAGTTTGCTCTGTATTGGTGTGTGTTATATTCATATTTACCTGTATTTCAGAGAGCCTCCATGAACACACCTGGGTATTTGTGTGCCTGCTGTATTGAAGTTTTCTGTCTTGTATGGGTCAGAAAAGGGTGGAAGAGTACAGATAGCCCACATTCATCTTAAAATGTCTTCCTATCTCACCCTTTGAAGTTCTTTCCCTAGAATTTTTAAGTGAACTGCCAGGTTTTATCCCAGTTGCTGTACTTGTACTTGAGCAAGCTGATGCTGTGGAAAATGGTTTGCAGAGACAACCTGGGAATTCCCAGGAATCATAGAATGGTTTGGGTTGGAAGGGACCTTAAAGATCATCCAGTTCCAACCCCCCTGCCATGGGCAGGGACACCTCCCACCAGGCCATGCTGCTAAAGATTCCATCCAACCTGGCCCTGTACACCTCCAGGGAGGGGACATCCACAGCTTTCCTGGGCAACCAGTGCCAGTGTCTCACCACCCAGTCTGTGCTGGTCAGTGCTTCTGCAGACGTTCCCTCCTCTGCTGCACTGGTGGCTAGAATAGCGAGGAAGATGGTACAAGGTACCTCTGAAAGAAGTCCAAGGGATGTATTTGTGTACTGGGGGATGATGCAGTCATTGCAAGTGAAGAGTGAGGAAAACAAAGGTATGGAGAGGTGGTTGTACAGCTTGTCAGACCCACTGGTGGGTCGTAGTGGAAAAGAAGGCTGCTTTACGTGTACCCTGGCACCCAGTGAGATCTCATAGCAGTGCTTTTGTTTTCTCGCAGCAGGTCCTCCAAACCATTACCAGCCTCCATAAGCTGCTCAGTGCTTTGCAGGTAGGCTCAGCCATTCATCCTGCTTTTGCATGCTGCTTGCCTGAACTGCACATCCCACCAGGCAGTAACAGCCAGTCGTGCTTTCCCCCCCATCTCCCCTTCCCCTTTGCCTGTCACATCCCTGCATGGCTGAATACCCAGCGACCAGCTTGCAGGCAGCACGCCCGCAGGCTGTGAGAATGAGGTGCTGCCTAAAAGAACCAGTGCTCACCTGAATTTGGGAAGCAGCTGGTGGAAGATGCTCTGCCAGCATTCTCCCCTAGCCCAGCTGCAAGGGAGCAGTGCTGAGCTGCGATTTTGATGTGGGAAGAAGAGATTCAGGACAACACCCTGAGGTTTGCAGGGAAGGAAGCTCTCTCCGTGGAGAAGGGTGCTTCAGTGATCTGTGTCCCTTCTCTCCTAGGGTGTCGTGCTGCAGCAGGACACCTACATCGAGGACCAGAAGCTGGCTCTGAGCGAGAGGGCTCTGACCCGAAGCTTCTTCCGGCCAACCTCACTGCTGGAGCAGGAGAAGCAACGCAACCTGGAGAAGCAGCGCCAGGAGTTAGCCAACCTGAAGAAGCAACAGACACAGCACCAGGAGGAGAGACGGAGGAGAGAGAAGGAGTGGGAAGTCCGGGAGAAGGAGCTGGCGGAGCAGGAGGCCCACCTGGCCCAGCGAGAGGAGCAGGTCCAGAGAGGGTGGCAGGATCTCGAGCGGGAGCGAGAGGAGCTGCAGCTGAAGAAGGCGTCCTACCAGCTCGACCTGGAGAGGCTTCGTACGGCGCAGAAGCAGCTGGAGAGGGAGAGGGCACAGTTCAAGCAAGACGTGGAGCGATTAGCTCAGGTGCGGCAGGAGCCTGACCACAACCAGGTAAACGGTGCCAGAGACAGGGCTGCTGGGGGAGCTGTGCCCCACAGGGAGCTACTGACACCAGCATGGCCCTGGACGTGGGGGACCTGGTGCTCCTGGCTCACGAGGTGTAGGGCTGCATTTGTTGCACCTCCAGAGCTGTCGGGGCATTGCCAGTGCTCAGGACTGGCAGCACGTGGTTACAGCAGCCTGAACTCTCTGTGCTTTTCTGTGCCGTGGCTGGCTTGTGGAGATGCCCTAAGCAATCCCAGGAGGTCAATGTTGCCTTTGACTTTGGCCTTCACTCCGTGAGGGCTGAGCTCTGGGGAGCAGAGCAGTCAGGCAGATGAGGAGTCCTTCTCAGAAACAGCCTGAACGTTGTGGGTTATCTGCACCTTCCAGCTGTCACAAACACCACTTGTGAGTCCGATAACTGCAGGGGAGTGCTGTTTGTATGCTTACATCCATCTCCAAAAGCATTCTCAATATCTATCAAAGAGAAGGGTTTTGTTCAAAACCAGAAAGAGAAGCCCACACGCAGATCCTGCTCTGTGCATTTTTCAGCAAACCAGGGTTGGGTTTTTCTGACTGCAGCAGTCTGGCTGAGGAGAGCAAGCATCCGTTGGCAAAACACAGGCTAAATTTAATCCTTAAGCCTGTCGTTGATCATTTATTTGTTTGCAGCTTGCTAATTCTGAACGTAATTTGCTTAGAATTTGCTGTAGAAAAATTAGTTTAGAAATGTTGGTTTGTGGCATGGAAATGATTTTGGGTGCCTGAATGGACTAATTGCAGTACTCAGCAGTGAGCTCTGAAAAGCAAATCATCGGAGGAGGGCTTGCTCCCTCCCACCCTGGTTCCTGATGAGGCCAGAAATTTTCTGAGCACACACTGAAGCTGTTCCAGCATTGAGCACACACAGACACACAAGGGGCATGGGAGAGGCTGAGTGGAAAAATAACTGCAAGGCCTGAAGGATAAGGAGAAGGAAGCACCTTTTCGAGGCAGGTGTCTTACTGACATTTCAGAGTTATTAATAGAGGGTTCGGTGAGGCTTTGTTGAGCTGTTGTTTTGATCTTCCCTTTGAATGTGCAGGCTCAATTACAGCCTGAGAAGGCCGTTAGGAAAAAAAAAAATACCAGGAAAAATGTTTTTTGCTTTCATCTTTTGCTTGGGAAGGCTTCCTTTGACACATGCTGCTCCAGCGCTGTGTGCTGGCGTTCCCCTGCCGGAGAGGCACGCTTCTCCTTGGCTTTCTGCCACTGTCTGTGTGTGCAAACGATGCAGGGTGAGTCTTGGTGTTGAGATCTTAAAGAATATTTGCCCTTGGCTTGTTGATACATAGCATAGTACATGTAGGAGCGAAAGATACGGGAGCATTACCCTTTATATGTCTCGTTTCTCCGTCTTAACAGAGAGGGCTTCTCTCCATTGCTTCTCCTGGATGGGGAATGCTTTTTAGATGGTGAATAGGCTGGATTTTCACAAGAACAACCTCTGTTTCTATGAGTGGGCTTTCCTATCCAGGTTCTCTGCTAGCCTCTTTCATGCCCCAATAAAACACTTTTCCTTTATAGGTTTCAAATCTACATGAAAAACTTGCAAGAGTTTCCTCCCAGTCCAGCATCGATGACTCCTCCAAGCAGAAGAGCCCTTCCTTTCCTAAACAAGGGCACTTTGATTCAGAACTGTCTGTCTCCCCCAAAAGGAACAGTCTTTCAAGGACACACAAAGAGAAAAGCACTTTCCATTTGCTTAGCACAACGAACCAGACTAACAAGGCAGCTGAGGAACAGCCCCAGATGCCTACTCGCCTCTTCAGTTTAGCCAAACCAAAGGAGAAGAAGGAAAAGAAGAAAAAGGGCAGAGGACATCGCTCCCAACAGTCTGGTGAGTGTCGAGGGAGGTCACAGGTGTGTTTTCAGGGTTAGTGAGCTGGTTTTCCTTCCATCAGGCAAACTTGCAGAAGCCACAAAACCTAGCCTTAAGTGTGGATGGTAACACAGGAATGGAGAAGATCAGCTGTGATGAGTGGAGTTCCCAGCTTGAAGTACCCTTCTGTGGGCTTTTCTGCCTGTTCTGCAGTCCCTGGGGTTGTCAGAGGGACGCACTCTGCTCCCTGCTCCTTCCCTTCCCCATCCTTAGATGCCTTCACAAGCTGGGTTCTACCTTTATTTTTCAGCTTGCTCTGCTTCAGGGAGGAAAATGTCCTGCTTCGGTGGGTGGGCTTTTACCATGGGCTACTCGGATGCTTTGGCTGTTTTAAGCCCTGCAGTATTGCTGTTTGGTTTTGTAGTTTAGAGATGATACCCACAACACTCCTGGTAGCCTCTGCCTTCCCTTCCAGCCAGTCTATCTTGTCTCTTGATCTGGAAAATAAAACCAATTTTTTTCTCTGGTAGTTTTGCATCCCCTTAAGACTTGGTTCTGCACCTCAAACCTCTGACCCGCATGAAATTTGATCTCACGCCCTCAGATGCCCAGCTTATCCATAATAACTCACTGATGTTTTCCACCTTGTGCACAGGAAAGCTCAGTAATTGTGAGATGTAATTTCATGGTAGCTCATCAAGCAGCTGGATATCTTTTAAGGTGCCCAGTGGATCGGACACATAGCAGGGTTTCCACGTGTGTGGAGTCCCACTCTGCCTGCTGTATTCACATATTCCTGTAGTGATTTCCACCTTTTTTTTTGTGCTGCAGATTCACACTCGTCAGAAGCACCTCCAGAGGGTGAGGAGATCTTCTGCTGAGCATTGGTCACTCTCAGCATTGGTACAGTGGACATCTCCCTGCCCACTCCACAGCGTGCTGCTGGTGCCTGCATCTGCCAAGCATCCAGAGATTTAAAATAAAACACGTTATGAAGCCTGTTAAGTGGTGGGAAAGGGCCTTTCTCCTGTGGTTTGGGGTGAATTCTCACCACAGAGGCTGACTGCATGGCAAATAGTACCATATCTCTGTGCAAACCTTGGGTTAAATGGATTGGGATGGATGTTTTCTGTCTCTTCTTACTGCTAAAGGATGAGAGAACGTAGCCTTAAGGGGTCTGTGCCTTCAAGTTCCCCTTTTCTGGGAAACAGAACCAAAACCAAGCATTTAGCAAAAGATTAGGACTCTCCGGATGGTGCGTACACACTGGCATATATGGATATACTGTATATATGCATATATGTATCTATGTATCCACTGGGATGTGCTTACTGTGTACAGCCAAGCTTAGCTCAGCCCGTGGGGATAGATAATACCTGATGATTTTCAGGGAGCATGTAGATATTAAATATCTTGCCCTTACTGTCCAATTGCAATGCCATTGATTGCACGCCCCCTTTGGGCTCATGGTGTACGGACTGTTTGGTTTCAGAAAGGCACCTTCCACCAGGAAGCAGTAACAGCATTCAAAACAAAAATTCAGAGGGGAAAAAAAGAAGTTAAAGTAATGCTGAAAGATTTCCATGGGGCAGAGGATTTAAATGTCAGACTGTTTCCAGAATCAAGAAGAGTGTCTTTGGGTATATTTAAAACAATGCAGAGAAGAGAAATTCAGTAGGCTTGTAAGGCAACCCCGGGGAGCCACAACAGACAGTGTTCAAGTGGGAACAACTCTAAGCAACATTTTTTACACAGTCTTTTTGAGCTCCAGCTCTCTTCTTCCCATCCCCTAAGTAAAAATGACTTTTTTGGCCAGAATATAGTTCTCCAGTTGCATTTGACATCTCTTCATTACAAGCCCGACGGCTTACTGGAGAGATGGCTGAAAATCTGCTTTTAGGAACCTTCTTTCTGTTATTTGTACTTTTCTTCCCCCACTTTTTGTGTTACTGTCGAGTTTCTATTTCTTTGGATTTTATGAGCTTCTCTTGCTTGTTTCTAAGGCAGGATGAGACAGCAGCAATTTCAGATCACTTTGGTGAGATGTCACAGGTCAGAGGACTGAGTGCTGTGAGCAGGGCGAAAGCCAAAGAGGCAGCTCCTAGACCCTATGCCTATACCATGTACTTTTATCACATTGTGCATTTCTGGAGAGAAAATACATTCTCATGGACAAAAATGCTGTGGGACAGGCCCAGAGGTCCAGTGTCCAAGTCTGCTTCCATTGCCATGGGCTCTAGGGTGAGAGTGTCCGTGTGTCCCTGTGTCCAGCAGAAGGGGAAGGTGCGAGGGTGGCTCTTGCTGTGCAGACTGTGAGGTGTCTGTCCAGCTGGTGATGTGTTCTGGGGGGGGGGGGGGGGGAAAGAAATGCAGCAAGCCAGCCTTTTTTCCAAAATTACTGTGCTTCCAAACCTTCTCAGGGGAACTGCCTGAGTGAATTTGTAAATGGTTACACCATCAGCTTCAGATTAGCTCAAGGCTTTCCTCAGTTTGAAGCTGTCGAGTGCATTTCCTTTCCTATCGGTTTGTCTTTAAAAAAAAAACAACAACAACTTCTCTTCTTGCACTATTGTTTGATTTCAATTTTCTCTCTGGCTTCTCACAAGCTGGTGACACCCCCCCCTTCCCCAACAGTTTAAAGAGTTCAGTGCTGATGAGTATCAGCAGCATTGATGGTGAGGTGGGTGCTTAGACCGGTCTGTCTTGGTCAGTGCAGGAATCCTAAGCCTCCTGCTTGCTTTGGGAGCTCTCTAAACTATTAAGACTCAAAAAAAAACAAAAAAAGAAAGAAAGGAAAAAGGTTTGAGATTTATTTTATTTTGCTTTTTTAATATTATTTGGTGCTTGATCTTAATTGCAAGCAGGGCTTGCAAAAGATATTTATCTTTCTGTTTATTTGAAAGAGTTCTTTTTTTAAAAGAAGTTTACTTGGTTTTATTTTTTTATTTCTTTTTACTTTTGATTTTGATTTTGTTTGGGGGTTTGAGGGATGGTTTGGTTTTTTTTCTTTCCCTTATATTTTTTTTGTTTTCTTACCAAGACATTGGTAAACCAAATGTTCTTATCTTCCTGGTTCCTACAAAACCAGGGTTTGGGCAGTGCTGCTTAGCAGCCCGTGCCATGGCCAGAGTTACACAATTTCAGCTGAGAGCTTTCTTTAAAGCAGAGCATCTTTGGGCCCAAAAAAGTCTGGAAAAAGCAGCAGTGACTTAGTGACTTCAGAGAAGATTCCTCATATTGGTTTGTTTCCTTGTTTAAATATTTTGTTCAGGTTTTCTGTTACGTTTTGGAGACAAAGGAAGAAGCAAAACATGGAGCATCTTGTGAGAGTCTGATCGCTTGTCCAGGGAGATCCAAGCAGCACTTCTCTCCTGAACCAGAAATGAGATAGAGGAGGCACGTGCTGGTTTTGCAGTCTTAATATTTTCGTAAGAATACCACTGATTTCACAAAATAATTTCTGCCCTGCTATTTATGCATCTGTGAAAATGAATGTGCCAAGCTGGAATCTGTGGAATCCAAAGCAGTGGCTCAGTTACTGCTGTGTAAAAGGAGATCAGGTCGATGGTATTTCTGAAAGTTCCCCTCACTCTGTGATAGCCTTTGCCAGTATTAGAGCTTTTGTTTTCATCCCACTGTCGTTTTCCCAGTCCCAGCATATCTTGAATTCATGGCGTGGGAGTGTCGTGGCTCCAAGAAGGGCATCAAAAGGGAGACGTGTGACCCAGGGCAGCAGGGCTGAGTCTCTCTCTGGCTTGACCATCTCTTCTGACCTGTGCAAATCAGTCTGTGCCCTGTGTGAAAATCCTATTTGCCAAGTGATCTTCTAAGGTCCCCGTGGTTCCTTGTCAAAGAAACCACGAGAAATACTGCGTATCAAAGCAGTTTGTGTCTTAAATTCTGGTGGACAGACCTTTGTCCCTGGAGAATGTATGTTACTGTGTGAATCACTTTTTTGGAATGAAGCCTTTACTCCCACACTGCTTCCTCCTTCTTTCACCTTTAGGAAGGCGAGGGTTTGTTTCTATCTCTTTAGCCTTTTATTTTTCCCCTCTCAGGTTTTCTTTGGAAAGGCTTGGCATAGTTTCCCAGAGTTGGATTCCCACTCTGATCGCCGCAGGTTGTCTGCTAGAGTATAGTTCCAGCTTTACAGCACCAAAGCCTTTCCTCTTCCTGGTCTTAAAATTGTGTTTGCTCCAGTTCCACGTCTGGCATCCATCCCGCAATTATTGAAAGCATGCAATTTCTTCAGCCCTACCTGATGCTGTGTCTGGTTTCCAGAGCAGGTCCCTTGATCCCACTTGGAGCACACAAACCACTCTGTTTTGCTTTGGGTTCCAGGAACACAAAAAACAGGTTCAAAAATGTCTGTGTAAAGCCTGTATTGTTGGAAGGAGAAGAGGACCCTGCGAGGGCACTTGGAGTTTTTTGTGCTGGTGTTTTGTGGAGGGAGAGAATCAGACTTTTCTTTGCCTGGTCTTTATCACTACCCAACGGAAGGGGTTCCAATGACCAGGGAAGTGGGAGTGCAGGCTCAGGTGAAGTACAGAAGTGGTCAGTATTACCTGGGTGTGCCAGAATACCCTGGCAATAGAGAGCAGCTGTAGCAAACGGTATGAGACCCGTTGGAGATGTGTGGGCTTGGCCTTAGCTTCTTTTAAATGAAGTGATCATCTCAACTTGATGTCAGTTTGATGCCATAAAGCACTTTAAATGGAACTGGTCTTGTCCCTTTTTGTTTTGGTTACATGCAGACAATCAGCTTTGCCATTAGACCGCTCTCTGCATCCCCAGCAAAATCCGAGAAGCAAGTAGGCATATTCCTGGTTTGGTTTGACTTTACCCTGGAGGGGAGGAAGGGAAAAGCTTTTTGTGTTGTTTTTAGAGCAAAGTGGGTTTGAATCTGACTACAGTCCCACTGCAGACCACGTGAGTGGTAGGACCAGAGAACTGACTTCTTATGGCTCAGGTATATCCCCCAGGAGAGCCCATGCCGGCATCACCATCACCTTCCTCACAGCAGGTGCTACTGCCAGTAGAGAAGCTGTCCCACCAGTGGTTTGCCCTCTATCTCCTTTTCCTTGGAGAAACCCAGAGCAAAGGAGATAGAGGGAGATGCAACCAAATAAGTGAAGTGATGCTCTTTCCATGCACTAAGTTATCTCCTGTCCAGGCACCGCGCTTGGGGCAGGAGCTCTCACCACTGCTGAGGGTGGACTCTTCACTCTTGAAGTTTGATCACTGCTGAGAAGCACAGTAATGCCATTAGTTTGTGCTGCCTTTCAAAGGCAAGAGCATCCATAGAGTCTGATCATCTTTGCACCTTCCTTGAGGCACTGGGATATCTCAAGGCTGTTGCTGAAACACCCAAAACCAGTCCTTCCAAATGCCACCAAGTCAGAAAAGGTTCATCAGGTGCCAAATTCCAAGGAAGCTGTCTAGGATATCTGTGGCACAGGCAAGGGAGGGACTGGGCAGGGGGCACGAGAGAGTATATGCTAAAATCCCACAAAACATTCCTTGTTGAACAGAACTCTGGAAATTTTTCTGCCTGCTGGCCAGGTTTGGGAATTTAACATAATTTAAGATGCCCTTTGAAATAACAAACCTCCCTACTGCTCGTGACTCTTGCTTCATTTGTCAGAGGGGGCAGCAATCAGTTATTCTTGATCCAGTGATGCAGCTAAATTTTAAAGATAGGTGAGCTGAACTGGCTAAATCTCATACACCTCGTGCTCTTGAGTGGTGGGAAGCGCAACGCCCGCTCCCTTCCCACCTGCATTTTTGGGCCTCAGTGCCCTTTTTTTCCACGTGCATTTCACTGACACTGATGCTTTGCCCAAATGTATTCAGCTTCCATTGCTAGGGGGGGAGGGGGGGAACAGGATAACATTCACTGCTTTGCATACAGCTGTAAGCTTTGTATGTATTAAAGCTGTCTGTTGGTATCCATCTTTTCCGTGCTCTAAAGTATTTTACTATTTTCTTTATCAATATTAAACACTGACTCAAGAAAAAGAAATTATAAAAATCTATGTCCAGTTCAGTTCGCCTGTGGTTAAAGTTTAGCCTGGTGTTTATTTTGTACTAATATATGGAATGCACTTGAGTAATTCCCAGAGCATTGAGGTGTATTAAAATAACCTGATATACCTCTGCTTTTGGTTTGTTTCTTAAAAAAAATAAATAAATGAATAAAAATGCTTTGCATTTTCATGTTGAACCCGTAAAAAAAAAAAAGTTTTAAAAAGGTCTAAAAAAAAAAGGATTTTTAAAAAAAGAGGGTAAATCCTAATTGCTGTATGTTAATTTGTAATTATGTAAAAAGTGAGCAGGTTATTGACTGTAAAATTCTTCAGTTTTTCTGTAACTTGCAGGAACCATTAGGTTTTGTAACAAGCTTTTATTTATCTTCCTTTTTAGTTATCAGCGTCAACCTCTTGTAAAGTCATTTTTCCTCTTAATAAATTTGATTTTAAGTCTGAGTTTTCTCCCCAGTTTATTTCCACACCTTTGGTATTTCTGCTGTTGACTTTGTTGCACCGAGGCTCGATGAATAGATGGAACCCTACTGTAATCGAACGTTTGCATTGCTTTTATCATCTGGGTTGCAGCCTGTGCCCGTTGGACTCTTTATTTTCCTTCTCTTAGATCTGTATTTTGCTGAAGGACATATGGCCATGATGATGTTCACCTCTTTGGGCTTTCACACACACAAGGCTTTTCCGCTTTCTGCAAGAGAAGGGAATGTCAGGGCCATTATCTTGGCCACTTCAGCTCCAGGAGCTGAGATAAACGTCAGGGTGGTGGCTGCTTGTGCTGTCTTACGGCGCAGGCTTTCTATAACCTGATAAAACACCTCCATCTCTTTGGCAAAACCTAAACGTGGGGGGTTTATCTCATTGGTCTGAGAGAAGTGGAGACGCTGCATCTCATGGCGGGGAGGAGCGAAGAGGGGATGTTTGCACCTGCAAAGCCGTCTGTGTCTCGTATGGCCACATCCCCTGCGACGGGAGTCGGAGGCACCGCCTGGGTCATCGCTCTCCCCTGGGGAGGTGAAGGTACGTGGTGTTCCCTGTGCCCACAGGCATCCCTCAGGCAGAAGAGGCTGCCAGGAGTACAGAGCTGAAGCAGAGCTTGCTCACAGCACAATGAGAGGACACAGAGGGCCACAATGGTGGGGGTTCCTCTACCATTCTTTTTCATTTAATCTTTTCTCTGTAAAGCCAATCACAGCTGCCCCTGTACCACTGGTCCTGCCCAGGACTTGAGCATCCTCTCCCCACGCAGAAGGAGCAGGGAGACCTGCACCCTTCATTCTTGCTTATTGATTCTGAGGCAGAGGAAGCACTGAATTTCCATTTAGAATTGCATTTGTCATCAGGGGTGAGGTAGGGAAGGAGAGCAGATGCGTGAGATGAAGTAGATGCGTTGATCAAAGCCTTCGGGTCAGGGACAGGAATGTTGCTTGGGGATGTTGGGCATCAGGAAATGCCAGCCCACCCTCCTGTGCCCCGTTAGCCAGCAGTGTGCTCTGTGTATTTTTCCACCTCTTCACAGCTGTGTTGCGTGTGCTGTTCTAAAAGCCTGAATCGTGTCAACGAACCCAAACCTACGCCCTGTCACGCAGCACTTGCTGCAAGGCAGGCAGCTCCCTGGGTGTGAGGCAGGAGATGAAAGAGTTCGTTTATCTCAATAGCTGCTCAGTAGTCCTCATTTTATTTACATTCCCATCCGTCCCAGCTCACTTATTTACCAAAGTGAAAAAAAAAAAGCCTTCGCTGAACCATCAGCTCCTGTGTATGGCATTTAAAGTGTGTTTTCCTGTGGCCCTACTTGGCTTTGCAGCCTGAATGCCCAACAAAAGCACAGCTTGGGTTACCCCAAGCCCTTCATTTCTGCAGTAGGACAATGGCTGTGGCTGCTGCTGGAGTTGTGGTTTGCCAGGCTGCAGGGATATAACAAGCATTGGTCACGGGAGGAAGAAGACCCCGGATGCCGATGACAAATCACATGTAGAAAACCAAATTCTTGCTGAATCAAGCTCCTGGCAGGGAAAGGCCAGGGTGCAGAGCAAAAACAAGCAGCGTCAGCTTCTCCGGTCCTGCACAGCTCAAACAAAACCACCCCTGTTACTCTAAGCCAGAGGGGTCCTGGGCATGCAATGCACATGGCCTTTGACAGAGGAGGAAATGAAGGAGCCTTTCTCTCCAGGTTGTCTCTGTGAGGTAATTTGAATATCTAAACTTCCCTTTGCACAATTTAATCCACAATCCGTGCGCTGAGCCCTTACGGCATAGCTAAGATGATGAAATGGAGGTTCTCCCCAGACCACAAGGGTTAATTATTTTAGATGACCCCCAAGCAGTAGTGATGTGTTTCTGAGCATCACTGGTTTCGGGCCCAGACCCACCTTCTCCTTACCAGTAAAGGGCAGAGCAAAAGATCCCTGTGGGGTTATGTGGTAGATGATCGGGATGTGGTTGGCTTTTCACTAGTATCTTCACCTAAAAGAGGTCATAAAGGATCCTTATGCCTGGATGGACTCTAAAAGGAAGAATAACAGTCACAGGAGAGGCTGTTTGGAAGGACAGCTCAGTGACACCTTTAATGTGCGTTCCCCCTTTCCTGCCCTTGCTGGGTTTCAGCCCCAGCTCTGGCTCCGGGCTGAGGAATGGGAGGCCTGGAGGACACAGGTGCAGGCTGGGCTGGAGCTTCCAGACAGGCTGCTCATTCATGGAGGCTTTATTAAGAGAGGGGGAAAGGCAAAACCCTAATTAGCTCAGTCAGTGAGTGAGTGAGTTGCCTTGTGACCAGATACAAGGTGAACAGTCAAGGAATGACTTACCTTTGCCAGAGAAGGCACTTGGGTTTTGTTAATTAGTTGGGGGATGTCAAACACTGCATTGTGTTGATTTATTTGGGGGTGGGAGATGTTTAAATTAAGGGGAAAATAATATTTGACACTCGCAACTAATGTGGGAGCCCACACAAGGGAGCACCCTTGGCCTTCACAGGGAAGGGCAGACTCAGTGAATGCCCTTCATGTCCCCCCCAGAAGCTTTCTCCACCCCTCTCGAAATACCCTCTGAACAAAGCTTTGTGCCAAGAGCTTGTTCTCTGGCCCTTGGTTCCCAGGTTGCTCGGGGAAAGATGCTGCAGGATTGGGACCGGACCCCCCCTGCTCTGCTGCCTCCACAGCCATGTCCAACTCTCCCTGCATCCTGGGGCTCCTTTTGTGTGTTGATAACCTGTTCAACAAGGCTATAAATAGCAGCCTTCACTCTTGGCAGGGGGACATCCGGGTGCCTCAGCCAGGCAGCCCAGCAGGATGGAGCTGAGGTTTGTTTCCTGCTCCCTGATGGGCCCAGGCTGAGCCCTTGGAGGAGCCCCGTGGGGGAATTGTTCAAGTCCCTTTGCTCTCTCCCTTTCTTTACAGCCCATCCTTTGCACAGATGTAGTTCAGCTGGCAACTCCCAACCCCCCCAGACCTCTCGCCACAGCCTGGCGTCTTTCCCTCCGGTGCTTGGCGCCTCCAGACGCTTTCTTTTCCTTTTCCTTTCACCAAAGAGCTGCTTCTCACTGGCCACATCTTTCCAGTGAACCTAATTAGACAGGAGCCTAATTAGAGCTGAACGGGGGCAGTGAGTCATTAGCAGAGCCCTGTGGGAAGCCCCAGGGCAGTCATAAGCCTGGCGGGGTGGCAGCGTGGGCAGAGGAGGGAGCTGGGATGCAGCAGGCGCTTGGCTGGGTGCTGGGAAGGAGCTGTCAGAGGGAAGCAGCTCCTGTTTGTGTGTGCATGTGTAATTCCTCCAGACAGGGATCTAGGAATGGAGTAATGGGTGTTTACCTGCCTCCCTGCACCTGCCACAGAGCCAAGCAGCAACAAGCTGCTGGGCTCACTTCAGGGCTGGAGAGATCTGTCCATCCTACCCAGCCAGGCTTGTTAGAAACCAAAAGGGCTTTTCCTGGTGGTGCTTAAGCTTTTTTCCTCCTTGTTTTGTTGCTACTTTTAATACACAGCTATCCACACGGTGGAGTGGAGCCAGTGTCCTGGGAGCTGGATGCCTGCTGGTGGCTGTAAGGAGAAGGGTCCCTGCTGGTGGAAAAAGAGTAAGGGGAGAAGAAAAGGGCAGAATTGCAATGTTTTCTCTGGGCAGAGCCACAGAACTGGGATAAGGTGTGAAGCCAAGACTGAGAGATAGAACTTTCTATCAGTTATTAAATCACATCCTGGCGGAAGTGCCAGCAGCTTTAATCAGCACGAGTTGCACCATCCTGGCATGGCCCTGGACCATTCCTCCAGCCTCAACTGGGAAGGGAGGGCTTCCCAGGAGAGCCAGAATGGAAAAACCACAAATGATTTGATTCCTAACCTCCACGACTCCTGAGGGACGCCAGGAGGAATGAAAAGATGTTGGATAGCCAGGATCAGTCCTCTTGAAGCCTTCCACATCTTTGTTTGCAGGAGGGGCCCACAAACACAGAGGGGTCCTTGTCCGTGAAGTCTGTAGACGCAGCCATCAGTGGTGCAGCGCGCGCCGAGGAGAGGGAAGTGAGATGTCCAGGCACTGACAGCGTGAAAGCCAGGCTTTCTTCCACCTAATTGGATTTGTTATTCAGCCCAGAAGCGTTGAATGGCTTGGGTGGGCTCTGAGCTTGGGATTTCAGTGAGAAAGTCGGGACGAGGCGGTAAAGTAGGTCACACTGCTGCAAACAGCGTCGATGGTTTTGCACAACAGTCGCTGATGTTAAATAAGGAGGTGGTGAAATGGAAAGAAAAGGCAGATTGTAAGGAGAAAGAAAAAAAAATGAGCTCAGCCTCCGCTATTCAGTCCCACTGGAGTCCCAGCTTCAGGCTCCTGCCTCGGGCCCCTCCAGCCTGTACCCAGCAGGCACTGGGCTCCTGCTCCGTGCTGGAACAAGAGGGATTGGGCCCCATTTCAATTTCAAGTTGGTTGTGGGGAGCTGAGGGCAATAGTTTCTCCTGCTCTTGGAAGCATAACTTAATTTGTGAACAGCGTTTCCTGGGGTGGCAGTTTGTGAGCCTGGACCCCCTTCAGAGACTAAAATGTGTGGGGTTTACCCCAAGGGAGAGCGTGCGTGGGGAACAGGAAAACAATTTGACGTGGGCTGTATCGCAGGGAGAAGATGCAGTGCTGGGGCATTAATTAACATGCAGGAGAGGACACCAAGCCAAAGACACGCGGCTTCAGTGCTCTGTACAGATGAATTGGAAAGCATGTCAGATGGCTGGAAAAAAAACCCTCTCCAATTATGTGTCTAAAATGCCAGAGCCAGACTCTGGATGGATGTGGGGTTTCCTCAGACACCTGAGGTATTAAATCAGCAGCTACTCTGCTTTTAATTGACTGTAGTGACAAAGGGAGAGCAGCTCAGATGATAATTCCCCGTAGGGCTTCACTGCACGATTGTATTATTTCAAGGGCAGCTGAGATCTGGCTGGGAAAATGCACATTTAAAAAACAACAAGGCACTATGGGTTTCTTTAACCAAGATTTGGTTTGCTGAAGCCCTTCTGCTGTGAGGACAGGCTGAGAGCTGGACTTGTTCAGCCTGGAGAAGAGAAGGCTCCAGGGAGACCTTAGAGCAGCCTTCCAGTATCTGAAGACAGCCAAGAAGAAAGCTGGGGAGGGTCTTTTTACAAGGGCAAGGGGTGATAGGATGAGGTGGAAGGGCTTTAAATTGCACGGAGGAAAATATAGGTTAGACATTAGGAAGAAATTCTTCACAATGAGGGTGGTGAGGCACTGGCACAGGTTGCCCGGGGAAGCTGGGGATGCCCCATCCCTGGAGGTGTTCAAGGCTTTGAGCAGCCTGGTCTGGTGGGAGGTGTCCCTGTCCATGGCAGGGGGGGTGGAACTGGATGACCCTCAAGGTCCCTTCCAACCCAAACCATTCTATGATTCTAAGACATAGATGTACCAGCCTTTTGTACGGGGGAAGGTTCAGCATGGTCAGTCCCTGAGGACGGAGAACCCAAGACCTGGCCTAGGGAGAGGTCTTGTCCCACTAACCTGTCCAGTCCCACCTCCAAGCATCTCCCAAATGTGTTTTGGAGAATGAGAAGCACCCTGTACAGAGCTGGGGAACCAAAAGAGCCTGTGGGCAAGCTCCTGACTGGGGCAGAGGCTGGACTGAAAGTTGTGTCCTGTCCAAGCTCTCCCGCAGGACCAGGCCCCTGCGAAACAAGGCAGGAGTTGTTGGACAACCTGCCCTTTGGTGGCCTGTGTCTGCTGGCAGCAGTTCGCTGGATCCTTGCAAGACCCTGCACCTCTGGGTTTTCTCCTGGGTGGACAGTGTTGCAGCTCCCAGCACCCTAAGGAAGGGTCAGCTATAGCATGTGAGCAGGTTTCCCTGGAGCCTGGGAACATCCAGCCCCCCAGAACGCCTCCAGACAAGGCTCTTTCCCAAGCGCTCACTCCCAGACAAAGCTGAGCTCGACCTGCTGAGATGGTGAAAAAGCTCTTTCACAAAAGCAAAACAAACCACGTTTACATTTCTTCCTCTGTACCTCCCAGTTAAAACTCAGCCCTGCTCTGGCTGTAGCTTTATACTGACTGTTGCATCCATTTCCATCTCCCACTCCTCTTTTACTTTGTTGCTGCTAACCAAGAAACCTTTGTATTTTTGCATTGCATTTAATTCCATAGCAACAGGTTGCTGCTGTCACAGCAGCTGCTGATGGCTTTTGAATTGTCTTTCAGGCAAGCTCCAGAATAAATACAAAAGAGCAGGTCTTTTCATGGCTCATATCAAAGCTAGCCACTCGCAAACCCTCCCCAGCCAGTATTTAAAGTCCATACCAAACCTGAATCAACAGAACTGAAAGGGATTTCATTCACCCACTCCCCCTTTTTTTTCCATCCCCTGCTCATCAAACAGTAATTTCTACCCTGAATCGGCTTCCCAAAGGGGGTCTTTAATGAGGTTTTTGTCTATGGAGCCTTATGCTCATATCTGCCCAGCTCACGTCAGCTAACTCTGCTGCCCATACAGCTCCTGTGGACAAGGAGATGTGTTCCCAGTCTTCTTTACTGGTCAGAAATTCAGGCTCCAAATCCCTTACAGACTGTCCACAACACCCACAGGAAGCTTTGCTTCCAAGCCCCTGCCAGTAAGAACAGGTAAATATGAATTTGCAAGGTTGCCATGTTTTGCCTGGTGCTTGTAAGCACCACCAGCTGCTCTGAGTGATGTCCCTGAGCTCCGAGTACTGAACAAAGCCAAGCTGGAACTGCTGGTCTCATAGAAGGGGAGAGCCCAGAGCAGAGCTGGATTAGACCTCTGCTCCCCTGGGAAGGGGAAGAGATGCACACAGAGGAGAAGCATGAACAGGAGCACCAGCTGGAAAGTCCATCATCTCGCCTGTCAATGGGCCCCTTTCTTGGGAGCTGCAGCAGCCAAACGGAGGCAAATAAGGAAAACAGAACTATAAATTCTTCTTTTTTCCTTAGAAATCACTGGCTTTCCCTGCAGGAGTACAGCTGTGCCTGGGTTGTGCCCCCTCCACCTATTTGGTAGGTATTAGTGTTACAGACTTGCAAGTTCTCCTAAAATCATGGCATGGTGAGGCTGAGTGAAAACAGCAGTGAAGAAGGAGACATGTGATGTCCTCAGGACACGAGAAGCCCTAGACTTTATTCCCAGATCTACCACTAACCTTGGACAAAATAGTTGACATTGTGCCTCAGTTTCCCAAGCACTGAAGCAATAATAATTAAGCTGGGCTGGTCGCTTAGGAGGCTGTTTGTGAGCTGCCCCACCAAGTGCCAACCCTGTTATTATTCCTCAGCCCTGTTATTAGACCTAAATCCAACTTGCCTAAGAATGAAGACTCCTGTGAAAAACACACAAACCGTTTCCCAGATCATCATTTTTATTAAAGTTCACAGGCAGCTGGAGGGAAAAAAAAAAATCAACCCTAGAGAATGTAAATAAACGTCATTCAGAGCATCGCAGACTGGTGGAGCAGAGCGTGTTCTTCCCAGCAGCAAGAGGTGCTCGCTGCTCCGAGAAGACCTTTGTTGTTTGAAGCCATGTCAAGGCTTTTCATCACATTGCATCATTCAGCTGGCCAGGCTACAGCTTAACCTAATCCAGGGGCAAGCCTGGAGCATCTGCAGGACCAGATCTGCTGCAGAGGGAAGCAAGATGCTGGGATGGTGCAGGACCAGCCTTTGGTGGAGACCAGCCCTGGAAGAGGCCAGCCAGGAGCTGCATCCCTGTATCAACAACCTAAATTCACGGTGTGAATGAGTGACTCAGCCTGACAGCTCTTGCACGGATAAACCCAAATATAGTTGGCTGCCAGGGTGTGCAGATAACCTGGGGCAGCTACAGCCCAAGCGCTGGCAGGTAACACACAGCCAAAACTGCTCACATCTCTCCAAGGAGAAGGCAGTGGGAAGGAGAGGGATCCCTCCCTGGCCCACCCTGCCAGCCCTGGGATGGTGTCCCAGCCCTGGGATGCTCTCCCAACCCACTCACTTTCCCTCCAAAGCCGTTAGAGGCAAAATGCCTCCTCCCAAACTGTGAGCTTTGCCTCTCTGCACCCCTCTTTCTGCTCATTTGCTAATTACATCGTCACCCACGTGCTGTGGGGAAATTTAGAAGACCAGCTCTGAGCACGCAGAGGGTTTTATCTGGTGAATATCTCAGCAGCAGTGCTGGGGCCTTGGCACGCTAACAGAGCTGCCGTGCTCTTCCCAGCAGCTGCGCGCGGGAAGCTGCGCGGCCTCCGACCAAATCACAACCGGCTGAGGCGTGGAAAGGGGGGGAAAAATTAAAAAAGGCCCAAAGTGCAAAACAAAAGGCACCTGCCCTGTTTCACTGTGGTACCCAGCACTGCTGGCAGCTACCCCAGCTCACACACTTTAATGTTTCAGCAGCCATCACCTCCACAGAGCGGTCAAAGGATGGGGTGAGCCAGGTGCTCTCAATCCCTTTTCCCTTTAAAAAACACTTCCAAGTCACCCAAACAGAGCTGTTGCCAATGGCAAGTTCATTGCCTTTAAAAAAAAAAATTAATATCTCTTTTTCCCCTTAAATGAGCAACAAAAAGCACCGAATGGCTCCCCATCCTGTGCTGGCCAAGGGACACACTTTCCATCTCCCCGGTCCCCTTGGGCCAATGGTGCCCACGAGCTGTCCCCACGTCCCCCAGCCCACCAGCTCCTTGCCGTCCCCTCACAGCGGTCGGTGGCAGGGCTGGGTGGCCCTGGTGTCCCCATGGTGTTGTGCTGGCTGTGCCTCCTGCTCCAGGTACCAGGAAGGGATGTGAAAGGCTCCTTGGAGTCCTGTGTGGGAGGACAGGAGAGGACTCGGTCGCTGTGTTGGCTCCAGCAGCAAGACAGGGGACGTGGATGTGACTCGGGCACCTGGGGAGGGAAAGAGAAAGCTCATTAACAACCACGATGCTCAGCTCAGGCCACACAGGGGAGCACCAGAAGAGGGGTTGAACATTGGGGTAACCCCACCCGGAACCCCAGGGATGAGTGGAGGTGGAAAGTCGCTGTTGAATTTGGGGTCTGGGGTGTGCTTTCCTTTTGCAGAAGAGGGGAGAGAGAGGGTGTTCAGCTGAGGAGGGCTCAGAGCATTAGGCAGGGAGGAGGGGCCAAGAACTGGAACAGACAAAACAAAAAGATCCTTTTTCTCTTTTTCCACTGGTTCCTCCAAACCCATAGCTACAGCTGAGGTTTCCAAGGGGTTGATTAACCCAGTCTGGGGCCGAGCTCAGACTGCACATGTTTTCATCTGCCCAGGGTTAGGAAAAGCCTGATTTTCATCGACTTTCCTCCCCAGGCCAGCCACTCCCTTCCAACACTGCCTGATAAACTGGCTTCAGAGACAACCAGTCACTTGGAAAGAGCAACAGCAGCAAAAAACTGCAGGCCCTGTTTATCCAGCCTCGCTATTATCTGCATGCAAATAGGTTTCCCTAGGAGCCACTGAGAGAAACCAGCTGTGACTTTGTTCTGGCAACACCAGCAGGGCTGTAACAGGTTGCAAGCAAGCAACCCAGCAACACACAGGTGAGCATTTAGGAGCTGGGAGATTATCCTGAGTTTTTTTAAGGCTGCTGCTTGCAGGTACCTGGGCCTTTTTCAGAGGAAGACAACTCGTTGTGAGCAGGGGTCTGCAGGGGGAAGCTGGGAGCAATGCACAGCACCAGAACCTTGAAGCTTCTTGCAAGGTAAAAGCTGACCAAGCAGTGCTCCCTGTGCAACAGAAGCCAAACCAGGCAGCAGTAAATGTCTTTGCAAAAGGCTTCTTATCTAAGCTGTAACTAAATAATCAGGAAAAGTCACTGAACGGATCCGATGTTTCATGTGACCGCGGTATCAGAATACAGTTCTGGGCCTGGCAAACTGCCTAAATCCTGGCAGGAGCTTTGGGGCCAAAGTTCAGCTTTTAGGTGCCAGAGCAGCCTCAAAACCCAGCAGCCTCAGCTGCTCAGTGTCCACCCAACAGCCCGCACCAGCTGCTGGTGCCACCCCGCAGCCCTGACAGGAGCTAAGCTCACCAAGGGGCTCCTGTGGGAACCACAAAATAGGCTCTGAGCTTTCAGATGAGACCTAGGAATAAGTTCTTGAGCAGTGCCAGGCCACCAGACTCTGCTCCTTTCAGCCCAGACCACCAGGAGGGTCCTACAGGAGCCAAAAAGCACTGGGAGGGGAA
This sequence comes from Dromococcyx pavoninus, assembly GCA_033558185.1. Taxonomy (NCBI): domain Eukaryota; kingdom Metazoa; phylum Chordata; class Aves; order Cuculiformes; family Neomorphidae; genus Dromococcyx; species Dromococcyx pavoninus. Next base: position 2,749,326 of record JAUMJL010000491.1, read on the forward strand.
CCCCTGATTCCTGACTGCCATAGTGTTGGGCTCTTCCCCATTTGTTCAGAGATAGGAGTGCATTATTTGGGTTTCAGGGCTGGTATGAATGCAACCTCACCAGTTCATAGGTTTTTTTTCAGGAGTACAAAGTACCATTTTCTACTGTGTGACTGCTCAGGCCTTTCCCCATTCACAAGGCTTGCTCTGCTCTGAGAGCACCCTGTATGTTCCTTCCTAAGCCTTCTCCAGCAGAGTCAGGTTCCCATAGGATTAGCATTCCCAAAGCACGCCAGCACCTGGGCACCCGCTGGCCAACCTGCTTCTGGGTGCCCATTCTTGAAGAAGGATCCCATGGGTGGGTGTTGCACCACAGTCCTCATGGTGGGAGCTGCAAGTCAGAAGATCCCTTGGCCAGACCTCCTGTAGGACAAGGGAGTAGTCAGAGGGCCTTGTAGCCAGCTCCCCCAGCTCCCGAGCCCAGTCTTGGCACAAGGTGCAGCCAGGATGGCCAAGGCAATTGTGTGGAACTTGGCTTGTGCAGCACAGGCTACACATTCGGGTCTGACCTTCACTCACCAGTCTCAGTGCTTTCTTTAAGAAGCTGTCACAGTGGCTGAGGCCATAACAGTAACTTAATTTAAAAATAAACAAACAAAAAAACCCCTAGAAAAATTAAGTAAAGAGATAATTCTGTCTGGCAAGAACTCCTGTATATTTTAAATACTTCTTCTAATTGAAGAATGGAAGTGAAGCCAGAAGAGCACATAAAACCCTCACAGAGTGACTTTTCACCAGTTTTGCTTTCCTAGTCTTCTTGTGCTTGTGCCAGTCTCCAGATTACAGAGGGGAAAAATATCTATAAAACCCCCTACAAAGCTGTTTACTAGGCCTGAACAACCCAAATATAGTACAGAGGGAAAAAAGGTAGGGAGGAAAATAACATCTCCGTGACTTTGGAGACTACTTTTTATTCAGTGTCTGAAAAATCAACTCCTACCTCAAAATATTCCCTATTCCTACTCCCATCAGTGCAGCTGGTGTTGAGCTTTAATATTCAGGCACATCTGCTACCAGAGAAAATTAATTTTCAGCTCTAGGATGGCTCTTAGAGGGAGGCCCCATTGACCTGAGCTGAAAATGATGGAGTCCTCACACTCTCTGCTGAAATATTTAATAGCTGAGTGGCAGTTAATTAGATTACTGAGACACTGTGACAGATGCTAGGCAACGCCTGAGGAGGAGAATTTGGAAAAGCCATTATCTTCCAATGCTGGCAAAGCTCTCAGAGATGTCATTTTAACCCTTTCCACCGTGGTCCAACCCATGTTTAAACCAGGTGTTCCGCAAATCAAAGGCCAGCAGAACACTCTGGGTGTTTTTTTTCCCCCCATCTGAGGAAAGCAGGTGGTCACGTTGGGCAAACACCCAGCGGAGGTGCCAGGAGCTCCTCCTCGGTTCCCAGCTGGCATCAAAAGAGATGATCACTAGGAGATACCAGTAATTTCACCTGCTGGGTGATTCCCAGGCACACCAACCACACCAAGTGAGAAGTGGGGAAGCAAGAGGGTGTTTGAGGGTTTGGGCAGCATTCTTTCTTCCCTGTATTAAGTGAAGTGGATTTTGATGAGTTTACGGAAGAATCTCCCTCCACACACTCCCCACCTTCCAAATAAAAATGAAAGTGAAGCTTCTCAATCCCACCCCCATATGCAAGGGTTTCCCAGCTCCTTCAGCTAGCTGGGAGGCAGTCTCCAACCACCAAACCACCAACGCAGGGTGTTGTGTGTTGTCAGCACTACAAAACCTAAAGATCGAGCTAGCAGAGATGTTATGGACTTTCAGGGAAGATGATGCTTTCCAAGCGTTGCTTGTATCAGTAACTGCTTTCACAATCTGAGGTTTTTTGCCTTTGCCTGGCCAGCTACATCACAGCACAGATTGGTGAAGATGTGCAAAGCTCTGTGGAGCAAAACCAATAACAAGAATGGCAAACAAGCATCCCACTGGGCAGGAGAGAGAGAAACTTTTCCTGAGCAAGCAAGAGCCAAAGCACCAGAATGAGACAGGACATCACGCATTTCCACCAACTTTCTTATTCCCACACACCCCAAAACATTGATAAACATATTCTTCTTCTGATTACAAAACCCCTTCCCTCCCACTCAGGTCTCACACAGAAGTCTCAGAAGTTCTGATTTAATAAGCAGCAGTTTGGATGTCAAACACACACCAGGACCATCAAATGCACCATGGCTTCTAAGCTTCTGCTCCTCCTACCCACTGAAATGTAAATACAGAGCACAAAAAGAGATCCAGGATTTGCCAGCATCCCAAGGGTCACTTGCCCACATATTCATCAGCTCAGAATAAATCACCCAGATACCCAGCAAAAATATTGAACTGCTGAGACTTTTTCCAAAGCACTTGTTGCCTTATTGTCTCCCAGGGCTCACATGCAAGTGCTTTTAGAAACCATAGTAACCCCTCAGCTGCATGGAGATGGGATCTATTCTATGGTGATAGCCAAGATAGCAGGCTTGGACACATCTGCCCCCTCTACCCACCCACACACAGAAGGGTGATGCCAGCACATCCAGCTAGCTCGGAGCAGAGGCAGAGGAACTGTGGCCTGGTTGGAAGCATCTATGTAGATGTATCTCTTAAGATAGTAGATGGATCATCTGGAAACAAGAGAAACCTGGGAACTAGCTAAGACTTAGAACATGGCAGAGCTGATTACTCTTTTCTGGTCCTGCATCCCACCTCAAACCTTCTCAGAAAATATGAGCAACCTGGAACCCCTGGCTTCGGTGTGGAGTGTGGAGATGCAACTAAGGCAAGAAAGCAAGTTTCATTTTAAAAGAAGGAGACTCTTACCTTATTGACCTCCTGGACACAAGCCCCCAAGCCCCGACCCACATCATGATGGCAAGTGCTTCCAGGTGCTGACAAAAGCTGTGGGGATGAGCGAGTAAGGCACCGTCGTGATACAGTTCCACGTGTCTGACATAGGGTCGTAGCAGTCCAGGGTTTTGCACCTCTGAGTCCCAAAGTAGCCCCCCACCACATAGAGTTTATTCCCCGAGGCCAAAGCGTGGCAGGACATGCGCTTGGCTGTCATGTCCCCGATGCGTGTCCACTGGTCCGTTTCGCAGTCAAAGCGATAGGCGGAGGCTGCCGTGAACTCGGTGTCTCCTCCCATGATGAAAATCTGGCTGCCCAGGACAGCGGCTGCCGTGTAGCGCCAGGGCTGCGGGCACTCCGCTTTGATCAGCCACCGGTTCTCAGCTGGGTCATAGCACTGCACTTTGGACACCATGTCTCGGTGAATGCTGGTCCCACCAAAGACAAAAAGCTTGAGCCTGGCGCTCACCACCGCGGCGTTGCTCACTCCATCTCTCAAAGGAGCCACCATCGTCCATTTGTTGGATACGGGATCGTACTTCTCTACTTGCTTCAAGGAAACAGAAGGAGATGCAGGAAAGACTCCAGCTACCGCAGTGTGTCCACCAACCACATACAGGCAGTTCTCCAATTCAGCTGAGCCGTGCCCAAACCGAGCTATTAACATTGGGGCAGCTTTTGACCACTCCTCGTGAACGGTGTCATACACCCACACGTCTTTTGAGACCCCGTTCTCTGAGCCCCTGCCTCCAGTGATGTACACTTTGCAGCCGATGGCACAGGCACTGAACTCCTTCCGTGGACTCGGCAGGTCTGCTTTGGGGATAATTTCCTTTGCTTTGTGATCCACTTGGTAGATCTTATCACACATGAAGGTCTGTCCTCCCAGGATCAGCAAGGTGTGCCCAGCTTTGCGAGGCCTGGCACACGGACTGGTGACCACCCCATCATTCTGGAGGATCTTCTTCTTGCACTGAATAGCTTCATCCAAGACAAGCTTGTTCCTTTCATCCACCATGATCAAGTCCTCACAAGCCAAGGCTTCCTTCAGGCATTCAGAAGGAAGCAGGGCCAGACGAACATTCCTCAGTAGTTCTGGGAGATAAGCCTTACGCTCATCCAGATCGTATTTCACCCACTGGATGACAGCCTTAAAGACCTTTTCTTCATCCTCAATTTCCAGCTCATCACTGGAGATGAGGTCCAGCAGAGTGTCTTTGGAAAGATTGTTGAAATCCTCACTCTTGTGAACAGTCTCAAAGTTGACCAGGCACATCCTCCAGGAGAGCTCATAGAGCCGCCGGCACTGATGAGCATCGGAGAGCAGCATCATTCCCAGGCAGTTGGAAGGGTAGAGGTTCTTCTCCAGGAACTCAGCTGCTGCATCTCGGACATCGTGGAACTGCAGCATGTCTCCAGCCTCCAGAAGGGACTCTGCATTCTCCTCATTGATGATGATCCGAGAGGAATAAGCAAAGTCCAACAACAGCTCCAGCACCTCCGGGTGGAGGCTGTCATGGAAGTTCACCTCATCATCCAGGCTCTCCCGGAGGCCGTTGCTAAACATGGCTTCAAAGTATCTGCTGGAGGCAGCCAGCACTGCCCGATGACATGGGAACGACCTGTTTCCTGCCCAAAGGGTGACATCGGTGAACATGCAGTGCTTCCGCAGGGTGTTCAGATGGGACAAGACGCAGTCCGGGTGGGAAGCTTTGTGAAAAAGCAAGATGTTCATGGAGCCGGTGCTCGTCCGGGATTTACGGTTCTCGTGGACGCTGACTGACATGATGACAGAGCTCTTGCCTGCAGAGAAACAAACAGAAAACCCATTTTTCTCTTGTTTTTACTGATGTCAGGCAGAGAGAATGTATGTGGCACCACATTTGCTGTATGTGGTACAACTGTTAATGGATAACCCGGTACACTGTCCGTGGACCTCAAACGTGATGCACCAGCTGACACCCCGGTGCTCCTGCTCCGTGGGTGTCCCCACACCCTGTTTTGTAGAGCCTGTGCTTCCTGCACCCTCACATCCTCCAAAAATTTAACTCAGGCTGGGAAGGCAGAGGGAGATGAGGGGGGAAATTCTGCACTTTGGTTTCAGCAACAGAGCAACAAAGTGAAGCAATCAAACCCCAAACTTGACAATAAATTGTCTCAACAGCCCCTAGAGGGTATTGGCAAACCACAGACTAGTTGTTTTTCCTTAGAAAACAGCATTAAGAGAGCAGTCTATCCAGGATAAAGGGCACGAGTCTATTCTTGGCTCAGCAGAAATCAAGTTTGGCTTCTGATTTTCGCGAAGATTATTGCAGGTTTAGGAAAGGCAATTGCTCCTTGGTTTATTTATGGAATATTTAGCTGCCGGCAGAAGCCAAAGGTTTTCAACAAATTTTACCAAAACTTTTCATTGTAGATTTTCTTGATAAAAATCACATGTGACTTAAAACATTTTGCAGGATTGATTCACATCAGAGAATAAGACAAAAGAGACAGCTAAATTATGCTTTCTAACAGACAGGCAGAAGTAAACACAAAGCTTTTATTAGATACTATTATTTCATTTAAGTGCTACCTGATACCTATCTTTGCCTGTGGACGAAAAAGCCTTTGGACCAATCAAATTAATATCACTTAAATGATAAAATCCAAGACATTTGCTCCAAAGTATTTTAGCCAGCTCTATTTTGCCCCCTAAATGGGCTAAAGATGGGGGCAAGTCACAGAGCTTGCGGGGGCTAAACTCTCCCAGGAGCATTTCAGCGTTTAGGGGAAGGAACACTTAGAGAAAGGGCTCAGTTCAGATGCACAGGAGCACCAGGGGCTCAACTTTCCTGACAACACAAGGCAGCCAAACTGGCTACAAACTGGCAGAAGGGGGCTCAATTCACAGGGAAAAGAGGTTGCTTGATGAACAATATCCAGCTCTGCTATTATCTCCCCTCTCATCCAGTTTTATTTCTCTATCCCTTTTCTGCACCTTCTTCCCCAAAACACTGCAATTTTGCTTTGCAGGCTGGAGACACCAGGGCTGAGACACCATGGCATCCCCTGCCAGTCACCTAGTTGTTTAGAAATCAATAATTAGTCACACAGATAGAGCTGGGGAAGGGTTTTCGGTTGGGTTCTTTTTGTTGCTGTTGGTTGGTGGTTTCTTAACTTCCTCTTTGCAGCCTGGGGTTTCTCAAGGGTCTTTTTTTCCCTGCAAGCAGGAGGTCTATAGGTCAGCCCTGTCCTGCCCAGCTAGGCTGAGCTCACTACCGTCACCCCAGGGAATGCTGAGAGAGCGGACGCAGCGATCCCAGGCTGCTGGTGGGTCACAGCCTTGACCTGGCGGAGACCTGGAGCCACACAAACCTCCCACGCTCCACGGGTGGATGACCTCAAGCGGAGGCGGATGGGCAGATAAACTGCCTGACTCACAGTCTGCTCACGTGCTTCCTACCCCCTGCTTCTCCAGGACCTCCAAAAGAGTCCAAATTCAACAAATAGCTGTAAGCACAGCTCTCCCTCCCCACCCGCTGCCATGAATTATTGAAGCTGATCTTCCTGAGACCTCAGGGTTGTGTTGCAGTCCAGGGAAAAAGCCCCTCCAGGCTTCTCTGTCCAGAAATGATAGCTTGCCCAAGCAGCCACAACTCCTGCTTGCCCTCAGAGCTGGACAGGAGCATTGTCATGGGTATTTGGGTTGGATATGTGCATGTCCCTTGCCAAAATGCTTGCAGCTTGGGGTTGAGGCCATCAAGCTCGTTTTGCTTGGGATCGGAGGCTACGCAGAACCAAGGCTTCAAAACAGGAAAGAAATTGCCATTACAGAGCAGCCCTTTGAAGTGCATCTGAGGGAAATGGTTACCAATATCTACACCCAGCACAGGGACAACACTAATTTAAGAGGTTATATGGATTCCCGTGTCAAAGCTCTTATATGTCAAAGCGAGGAGTACAAATGAAACATTTATGAGTCTGCTAAAAGCTATTGATTTAGGTTCCTATTCCTACTACCTCAGAAACCATCCTGCCACTGCTACTGCCTTCTTTGCTTGCAGCTCAGGTCAGCTATTCAATGTTAATCTTTGATTTGCTTTAAGACAAAAAAAATAAAGCAATTTATAAAGGACAGTTATGGAAACAAACAACAAAACTGCAAGAAGGCAGCATCATTTTTTCCGACATCAAGATTAAAAAAGCCATTGTTCAAAATGGAAGGAGCAGGTCATTCCTAAATGAAAAATGTCTACATAAAAGCTGCAGCAGAGCCACTTTATATATATATATACACTCATATATATACACACACATTTATATAAAATATCTCAAGCTTCTGACATCAAACATCTTGCCCAAGGCACTGGGTAACCAAATAATATATCTATCCAATGGGTATTGAAGTGCATCCAGGGAATAAATTGGTAGGTTCCAGTCCAGTCTCCATCAGGACTGCTCTTCATATCACCTTGTCCCACTATAGGCACCAGCTGATCCCCAGTGCAGCTGCCAGCCTGAAAGCTAAAGAGGCCACAGCCACAGTCCCTTTAGTTGGCCTCTCCTGGAGCTGGGTTATGACACTGGATGTCACTGGTCACACATCAGCAGGGCTTGACAGACCATTAAACTGAAACTAAAGCAGCCTCTGAACTCAGCTGCACAGCCATCTCACCAGCAAGGCTTCCTTGTGGCTTCCAGCAACTTCCAAACAGCTTGTTTTGAGGGTTTTGTGAATCCTAGTGTAGTAGGGCACAAGCAGAAATGTGGCAGGTGCTAATTCTTCCCCTCACAAACACACCCCACTCTCTCTACCAGAGAAGCTGGCATCATCCCACCCATATCAGATGAACAGAAACTGCAGGCAGCAGCTATTTCATCTGGTGGGGTTCTTCCAAAATCTAGCAACCTTATAAGCCTCAGAAGCCAGTAACGAAGAGGATCTACACTTTTCATGACGTGCACTTCAATTTAAGCAATGTTTAACTGCAGTAATGAACAGGCTGGACCCATGACGTGCTCTTATAAGCACTTCTCAGAAGCAGATGCATGCAGAGCAGAATTTGGCTCCTACCACATTCCTCACCTCCATTATCCAGTTACTGAGCTAAACAGAAAAAACAGAACCACTCAGAATGAGGAATATTCTACACAAAGACACCTGTCAGTGGCTCCTTCCAAGTCCCACCTGCTCTGCGAGAGCTCGGGGGCTATTGGAGCTCCCAGCTGCATCTTCCATCACGCAGGAAGCTATCGCTAGCACAGATTTGTCAATGTGAATAGCAGAAGGCATTGACCTGAACAAACCAGGTCTGGGATTTCTTCATGCTACATTCATTTTTAACTTCAAAAGGTGGTTATTGAAAAAATAAATATCTGCTGCGTAGCCTTTTAGAAGGATCTTACGGCATACAGAGGCAGACGATAACCCTTCCTCCATATGGATTAGGGCAGAGGGACATCAGCTTTTTGACAAGTATCCAGCGCTGTCTGCTGGCTACAATATTCCCCCGGCTGTCTGCAGCCTTTGTACAGCAGATACAGGAAAGACAGGATTTTTCCAGCAGAGCAAGATAAAGGCGCTTTGGAAATCCTTCCACTCACCCACACAGGGCAGACAGCAACGCAGAAGAAAGGTAGGAATTGGTTCAGGGAGAAAAGACTTCTCAGACCTCAGCTCATGAGGAAAACTCCCCAGTAGTCCCTCTGGACTGAACAATGCTGGCAAAAGGAACAAAAGGAACATGTAAAACTACAGAATTGGTCAAACTTCCCCTCCAAACGACGGTCACAGTTCTCCTGTCTGAGTGCCTCTTGCTGCCTACAAACCATGCTCAGCAGAAGGGCTGTCCCTCCCAGGGTGGTAGCTCACCATGTTAGAGCCCTGCTATAGGGAGCTGGTATGTGTCACCTATTAGAACCTCAGGAAATGCTCTATTACCTCTCGAAAAAAAATCTAAGCAGCTCTTAGAAATTGGATACTTCAAAGCTGTATCGGCCTCTCCAGTCACAGAACTGCTTATGAGAGGCCAGCTCAGAAGAATTATCAATACGTGGACTATATTTAGTCAGGCTTGGGGTTCCCCACTCCATCTTAAACCACAAATCTCCAATTTAATTCACTGTGTGCAGGGAATCGCCAGCTGAGATGCTGCTTCCTTTCAAGAGGACAGTACTTGAGAGTGAATAAGATGTTCCCCTGTTGGACTTCAGGAGATCAAGAATAATTTCTGCTTAGAAGGGCAAAACTACAGGATTTATAAGTGCTCTCCCAAGACCGTAAAGGCTGGCTAAACACCAACAAAGAAACTAAATCTCATGAACCAAAGCTGGCACTTTCTGTTTGCCAATCAGACTTTTGGAGAAGCAGCAAGCAGAACATGTTTCTTTTCGTCCCACTCAACCATGAACTATTTACAGCCGTAAATAGGTAAATAGATAAGCAGTAAGGTTCCCTGCTGGCTTAGCTCAGAAGAAAAACCTGGCAGAAGCTGCTCACTCTGCAGTAGAGATTCATTCCCATAGCCAGCCATCAGGCCCTTCACGTCTGGACTGCGCTGCAACCTATAGCAACCGCTTCCAAATCAGAGCAGATCCATCTTGAGCAGCCAGCAATGACAGGTTTCACAGGGAGGCAGGCATTAAGATTCATTTTTTTTCTCTCCAGTTTCACAGTACAATTCAGCCAAAGTTCACCTTCTCTGTGGGATAAATTCTGTACCCACTAGTAATGTGCCCTCATCCCAAATATCTGCACCTTTCCAACGTCTTCACGGACTCCACTGCCTGTTGCTTAGGCCAGCAAGATCATCCCAGTACAAAATTACTGGCCCAGAACAGCCAATTCAGAGCATCAAACTAGAAACCTGGTCACCCACTGTGTTGTCTTCACAGGAAGAAGCTCCTTGCAAATCTGCTTCTGAGAAATATCAGCGTGGTAACTCACTCTCAAATACGCCCCAGATACAGCTGCGTTTCAGATGTTACTTCCCAGGGTTGGAGACCATCAAAAGGTTGAGAAGGGGAATCTATTACATGCAGGCATTCACGTACTCACAGACACAGCTCAAGCTTCAAAAGCGGAAAAAACCCAACAGAAAACAGGAAAAGATGGTGGGGGAGGGAGACAGAAAACAAGAAACGGAAAGGAACAAACGTAAAGATGTTTTCAGATGATTTTCATGTCCTTGCATAACACAGTGGACTATCAGGTGTACAGCTTGAAAGCTGCTTGAATTGTTCAATACTAATAAAGACCTTCTGTGCAGAGTGCTTGAGATGAAAGGAATTAAAATAGCACCTGGCAATTAGAGCAGCACTGCACTTGTTGAGCGTGGAGCCTGGGCTGCTGCCAGGTGTGCAGCAAAGGACCTTCACCACATTGAGACTCTGCCTCGTCCACACTCCTGCGTGCCTGGATGCAGACTTTGCTCTCTAACAAGTCAGATTCATCTCCAGTAACTCCGGTGAATGTAGTGGTTTGGCTCTGTCAGCCAAATTTGTTCTTGTCTTTTTCAGGATGACTAACACAGCAAAGATGCAACTGTGATTCTGCATGCTGGAATTCAGGCAATGTAACTCTGCCATGAATCAGAGGGTACCTGTGTGACAGCACTGGATTTGGCCTTCCTGACAAACTCTCGGTGTTTCATCATCTTTGCAAGCAGGCAAACAAAGACAGCTGACCTCATCCCCCCAAAGCAGAATTTCTGATCCTGCCCCAACCTTTGAGAATGGAAGACATCCTTATCGTTGCTTCTCATTTTCTCACTTTCTAGTCTAGCCTGTATATCCTAGACAGAAAACAGAGAGACCATGTGAAAGGCTCCTTCTGTTGTCTCAGACAGAAACTGGGAGGTTTTCCAACCCCAATTCTGTAGGCTCCAAGAGATCAGATTGTCTGGAGAAGGTCCGGGCACCTATCTAAACGTGCTTGTTAATGCTAAGCTGAGCTTAGAAACTCTGTCCATCACTGCTTCATGCCCCATTCTCAGAGCCCACCATTCCTCCCTTTAAGCATGTGCTCCACTCTGAGCCCAAAGCCACCACAAGAATCTGCTGAATGCCAGTTACTACAGAAAACAAAACCAGTATTTCCAAACTGTACCAGCTAGTGAGGTTCTTGTTCTGTCTTGCAAAGGCACTGGTAAAAGGGGCAGTAGTGCCTCAAATCTGTAAGACAGGGAGCAACTGTGTTCCATGTTCCAACCAACATAAAAATACCCACAGGAAATCCACTTTGCATGCAATACATGCAGCTTTATTTCCAAATCAGGTTATTGGACTTGCTACTCTTCAACTAAGTTACTCTATAAAACTTCTAGAGCTACCTGTGAGGCAATCAAATAAAGTTCACTTTCACCACTAAGCACATTGGCTTTGCAGTTCCTGGGAATACCACAACCTCCTACAACCACTACCCAAATTGGGATAAATAATGCTTTAAGCCACAGTTCAGGCTCCAGACAATAGCTTTTCATTGCTATGCCTTAACACCAGTGGATCTTTTCAGAGCCTGTGATTCATTTCAGAGGCTGCTGTGGGGTTTTGTCCTCCCTGCGTGCCCTCTAGCTCCACTAGTGAATAAAACCCATTCTGCTAGATCAATCACAGTCACTTTGCAAAATGAATGCAGGGCTGCAGAGGAGGCAAGCGAGTTTGCAGTCCTGTTTCCCAAATTATACTCAAAAAGTCTCCAGAATGGAAACAATCTACTTGATCTCAGTATCTACCCCAGCCCCATCTGGGTAAGAGAAAGTCCTTTTCAAGCAAGCCAACTTGACAATGTGCTGCAAAGGCAAAAGGGCCTTTCATACTTCAAATATAGAGGAGCTGAACCACATGCCACTTCCCAAGGAGATTTCAGAAGATGAGAACTGGTATATGTCAAATTAATGCCAGAATAACCACCGCAGCTGCTGACTACAGAAAGTATATTCAGATCCTCCCACTCTCTCTTTGCACACTGTGCCCAATTCCTGCTGCTGAGGTTGGCAGAGCTGATTGCTCTGATGGTCAGGCTAACCAGAAGCCCTGCTACAGACGCTCACACCAAACAGGTCTGTCTGCCTGCTGTCAGGGCAGGATTTCAATTTTGTGCCTGCCCAGTTAACCTGGGGTTTTGTTTTGTCTTCCCCGCTCCCCAGCCAGGCAGGAGATCTTGGTGCAACTGTGAGGCTCCATTTGCAGTTCTGGCTGGAGTGCAGAGCCGGGGAGATGGGAGGCCCGCATGTCTCCTGAACCAATTAGCCCTTGATGTTGATGGGAATGGAGGACAGCCTTTCCCAGCTGGATGTAAAGCACTGACAGACATTGAAGGGTCTGGGGCTGCACAACAGGGCATTGCTCATTGCCCTGTGGCTCTGGACAGAAGGAACAAATGCGACACATGCCTATGATCCTTTCATTTCAGTACTAACACGGCATAAAAACACATACCCAGCTTTTAAGTTCTGAACAAGCATGGGAGCAGTGCAGCAGCCCTGGCTTTCCCAGGCATCTGTGCATGCAAACCAGAGCAATTCCCAGTGTGCTACAGTAATAAACTTGCCTCACCACACTCTGACAGGCTATCACATAAAACTGGTAGTCTTCGCAAAGTCTAATGGTCAGCAAGCAGACGGTGGTTACAGGACATGGAACATTCCCAGGCTTGAGGGATGGAGGGAAGATAGAGCAGCCTGTACTGCTGGAGTGATACTAATAGCCACGGGGGGATATAAAGTTGATAAGCAAAGACAGAGCGACGTGATGGCGGTTAAAGGTCAGGCTGGGGGGGTCTGGGGCAGCTTGTTACAGTTAAAAGCTTCCCAGCCAGCACTCCTGCAGCCAGTGTTTTAAGCAACACCAGCTCCACTCACTGCAATTCAATTACAGTCTATAAAAGACGGGAATAAATCTACTCCTCTGTTCAAGTGCTGACACTGCTGCTTCAAACCTGCCCCTTCCACAGTCCTGGAGCGTCAGCCGCCGTCACAGCCACGGACACCCCAGGCAAGCTCTGCCCGTCCTGCTCCACTTACCCACACCCAAGCCGAGGCACTGCTCAACACCCTTTCTTTTGTAATGCTTCCCTCCCTGTCTCGCAAGGCGCTGCTCATCCTCTTCCACCTCCACAGATGGCCACATCCTGCCCTTCCTGTTTCACTCATCTAAACATTGCCTAAAACCTCCTCCGGCTGTTAGGAAGGACCTGAACTCCTGCAGACTTTGGGGAGTGGTCGGTTACCACTGTAGGGGCAAAAATGCTATCATAATTCACATAGAGCTACGTACACACTCCTCGTCCCCATCCAGGACCTTGTCCAGCACTCACTGCAGTGCTGGAGGGACTGTATTATATATCAGACACACACTAATTTTCACATGTTCAGAGCACATGTCATGCAGCGTCTTGTTCTCTGTTCCCAAGCTGTCTGCCTTCACAAATATCATTTGCCTGGTTCCTTCAGTTGAACAGTTTTCAACTGGCCTTATCTCCTTCCCCAAACCACATCTGAGACACCATCCTTGCTGCCTAGTTTACTTGAACCTGCCCCAAACACAGCACAGGAGGCTACCACGGGGCATGCTCTGCGTACATGCCGAGGCAGAAGGGCTTCAGATAACAATCCTCAAATACTTGAGAAAATGAAGAGAAAGGGATAGGATATTCAAGTTCCTTGGTGATGAAGCTGCTTACAGTCTCATGTGTCCACATTATGGTGTGACTAATTTGCTTCTGCAGCAAATTTCACTCTGGTTTTAATCCTGAGAACTTGCATCACTCCACAACCTCCTGCTGCAGAGCAAATTCCCACCTATGCCTCCCTCTCAAGTGCTTCACTGAGTATCTATAGCTTTATCATAGGGATAAACTAGAGCACATGGTTAGGGTTTGAGACACAGAAAAGAGAAAATGCTCTGAAGCAGCCAGGACAAGGAAAATAGAGAGGCCCCAGAAAGGGTCCCATCTCACGAGTCAGACCCCCTGAGAGATGGGCAGAGAAAACAAAGTACATGAGAGCTCAGAGCTGGTTTACACCGACTCTGAAAGAAGACGATTACCAGAGCCGCAATGAATAACACAGCTGAGTTAACATCAACCGCTGGCCACCACCACCAGAAAGGCACATGGTGTGTGACCCACATCTCCGGTTGCTCCTAAGGTGAGCTCAACAAAATCAAGTGTCACAAGATGCAGGAAGGAAGAAACCAAGGGAAGTTATTGAAGTATAAAGGTTATAGAGTTGTTTGTTTTTCCTGAGGCTCTGGATCTGACCAGAAGTACATCTGGAGGAAGACTAAAAGCTGCAGTCTATGGTGCCCTGACCAAGGAGGTGACTCCAGCAGATCACAAGGGAAGATGACATGCAGAGACTGCCAGGAAAACAGAAACCAGATATGAAGCTGGGGCTCTCCATATAAATAGTGTGAAATGCTTAAGCGTCTGCTTATGAAATGAAAGAGTGAAGACAGAAGATTTTTCCAGGTACAGATTTGGCGAATCTAAGCCCCCAACGCCTCCAAGTGGAAAGGCATGGAGGAAAAAATAAAGAAAACAAAACAAAATAACTACGAAACAGGCCTATAACTTTTTTTTAAACACAAAGGGGGCCCCGTAAGGAAACCAGAGGGATTGGGAGCAATCTTTTCTCCTCTGCCAGCTCAACCCAAACACCCTAGAAGATTTTTCTAGGCACAGATTTGGTGAATCTAAGCCCCCATCACCTTCAAGTGCAAGGGGATGAATGAAAAAATAAACTTTAACAAAAGAAAAAAACAACTAACAAACCGGGTTGTAACTTTTTTAAATGCAAAGGGGCCCATAAGGACAGCAGAGGGATGGGAAGTGATCTTTTTTCCCCTGCCAGCTCATCTCAGACAGCTTTGCACACCTCTCCAGACAGGGATACTGAGACCGATTTCATCAGAAAGCCTGTGGCAGCTGCCTCCCTGAAACCACGGCTTTGAGATAGGTGTGCGGAAGGGGGAGAAAAAAAAGCAACGCCACTTTAAATGGCTTTAAATCGGAAGGGGGGAGATTTAGATTAGACATTAGGAAAAAAATCTTCAGAATGAGGGTGGGGAGGCACTCACTGGCACAGGTTGCCCAGGGAAGCTGTGGATGCCCCATCTCTAGAGGTGTTCAAGGCCAGGTGGGATGGGGCTTGGAGCAGACTGGTCTGGTGGGAGGTGTCCCTGCCCATGGCAGGGGGTTTGGAACTGGATGGGCTTCAAGGTCCCTTCCAACCCAACCCATTCTCTGATTCTATGATTAACTGTCCTGCTCAAGCGGCGAACAGCAGCATTTGTTCTCACCCTCGCCCCCCAACATCCTCACCGCCCGCTGTGACCACACCGCCGCGAAGCCCCGTAACCGGTACCGGTACTCATAACTCGCCCACCCCTGGCCCCGAATTCCCGCAGAAGCCCGGCCTCAGGGATGGGGAAGCGGCGGCTTGAAGCCGCGGCTCGGGAAAACAACTCACCGCCTCTCTCCGCCAACTCCGGCAGCCCCGCTCGGCACCCCGGCTGCCCCCGGCCCCGCGGGGCGCCCGGCGGCAGGAGGGCGGGGCGAGGCGGGGGGCGGGGCCCGGCCCACGCGTGAGGCGATCCGCGGCGCCCGCGCGCGCCTGGGATACGGGGGCCGGAGTCGGCCCCGCAGCCAATCAAAAAGCGCAAAAGCCCTGACGCACCGCCCCCTTGCAGAGCGGCGCAT